>JALPQD010000075.1:7334708-7514100 GCA_023101885.1 Typhlomys cinereus
AGAGACCCATCCCAGCGTAGCTGCTCTAACCCTGCCTCATTTTCCCATAAACCTATTTGAGAATTCAGACTGTCTGGGGTAAGGGGCGATGATTCGATCTGGCTGTCCTGCTGAATCGGGACGAAGAAAATAAGTGCAGTCTGATATCCTCATCTATGGAATGCTGGGATGGTCTAGAGGTCTTTATAGATGGCCCTATTACTTTAAGGTCCTTTAAAAGGACAAAAACAGGTTAAACTTTCAAGTCTACACAAGGACTAGACCATTGTAATTGGGAAGGCACATGAGATAAACCAAACAAGCTCAGCAGTCTTGCTGTGGGTACAAGCAAGCAGGAGTTAGTAAAAGAACACATTTACAAGGTGTAAAAGCCAAGGAGACTTTTTTCTCTGGCTACTGTAGATCATATTTTAAAACCTGTCCGAAACAATGCGAACTGATTCTTTGTACAGAGCAATCTAAATTATCTTTCTTTTTTATTCTGAAAAATAAAGCAACATAAGTCTTTTTCTTTTGGGGGGCCAAAGGGATGTAGCACCATTTCTCTGATCTAGCTGAAAAGCCAGCATTGATTAGCTAGAGCGCTTTTTCTTCTGTCTCTGGAGCCACACCTGGATTTTGTTGTTTTCTTAGTTTATTACTTCTTAAGTTTGCCATTGCTTTTTCTCTCTGTCAAGCACTGAGTTTAACTTTAGGCAACCTTTTAGTACAAGGGAAAAACTTTATTAAACTTTTTGCCGACCTATGTCTCTGGTTTTAATTCTATAGCTGCTTTGTGCTTCAATCCAGGAATTTTGCTTGGATTTTAGGCATAGCATCTTTAACCTTCTTGCTTGCAAGTCCTAGGTAATGACCTACCTACACCTGATGTCACTCATAAATAACAGGAATATTGAAGAGTGAAATCAGCTAAAATCAGTGGTGTCAGACCGTTGAACAAGGCACCAACATAAGTAAACATCCATATTAACACTGCAAACTTTAGAGAATCAACTAAATCATCAACTAAGAAAAGGCACCTGAGTTCTTTTATGGTGCAGTTCACATGACTGAGAGCAGAATTATGGTACTTCTGAATTAATTTCTCGGATATAGCAACATCAGATTCCAAATATGCCCTGAATGGGTGGCCTTCATCTGATTTCTGGATTGCTTGGGTCATACCCTTATATACTCTAAAGCTGATAGTCACAAAGAGCAGGGCCAAGGCAATGTATGCCGTCACACTCACGATGCTGAATACTGTCAAGGAAAGCAGCAGGAACAAGCTGGCGTCAAACACCACTCCAGTTTTCTTAATCTCTCTAGTAGAGGAAGTCAACAACCACGGAGCCCAATCCCCTGTGGCCAGGGTGGAGAGGGGTGCGACAGGGGCAGAAGGGGTCCAGGCGGGCTCGGCCTGGGGGCTCACGACAGCCTGCGGCAAAACGTAAATTACCTAGGAAAGAATGTTTAGCACCTGTCCCTGGGCGTTATTGTGACATACCAAGAAATTCTTAGCATCTGCCCATGGGGTTACAGTGACCTTCCCCAGGGAACAGGCTTTAGGCCTGAACTGGGAAGAAACACCAAGACCTGACAATTTTTATATTTTTTAGCCATGTCTTTTCTCCAGAAATGTTTCCTTGAAATAATATCTTATCAGGTTGGAATCTTATCCATCAGAATGGTTGGATAAGGATGCAGCATTTAGGGTCTTTAAACTGCAGACTTTTGTTACATGCTATCTGGCATTTTCTGTAATCCATGATTTTCTCTTTTAATACCTTTGGTGCGTCTAAAACCAGAGTTACGTGGATGACTTTATAACAGTGTTAAAATACTTTATTCTATTAAGCCTAAACCTTGAATATTCGGGCACTCAGGCATGTAAACAAAGGAATGCCTAAAAAGCATCACTATTAAGCATATAAGGAATCTCAGTAGTTACTTTGTGAGTGCAATGAGCCTGTCATTTTCTTGATCTTAAACATTTTAGTAAAATCAAAAGTTGACAAAAGCCTATGAAGGAAGTTGAGCACTAGAATTTTGTGCTCCCTAGTCCATTAACAAAGAGGCTTCCATTTGCATGTTAAACCCAAGGTTCTCACGAGATGCTCAACCTGGCACTTTTTGGGCTTCCTTTTGCTGGATATCAGTGGCAAACTCCTTTTTCCCATCGGAGGGAAGCTAAGAGCTTTAGGCCATTACATTGATCTCCACCGGGGTGTTTGACTCCTGGGCCCTGGGGTTCAGGGGGCAATCTTTCCTCCAGTGGAAATTCCCATGTTTGGGACATAGGCCATATGAAAGCTTTCTGTGCTCACAACAGTCTCAAAGCGCCCAGTCTGGTCATATTCGAAGCATCTTTTTCCACCTTTCCCCTGTCGGGAGGGGTCCTGGGTTGATCTGCTTGGGGTGCCTGTTTAACCTATCCCCTAAGGCAAATGTCAAGTTCTGATTCCTTTGCTTTCTGGTTCTTCCTCTTTCTTTTCTCTTTTTATACTAAGTCCTAGGTCACCTGTCCTATTTTTAAAGTCCTAGGACAAACAGAAACAAATGATTCTACCTCCAAGACAGAAATGAAAGCTTCCTGATGGTGCCAACCTCTCCCTTACAGATGATGGGGACCTATTTCCCTCAACAGATGAGAGCCCTGTTGTCCTCCACATGAGAGTTTACTTCCTCCTGACAGATGAGGACTTTGGCTGACATGGAAGCTAAATGAAATTCCTGTCTGTTTCACCTTAGTCTTGAGGGCATTGGGAGGCAAAGCTTTTCCTGAGCTACTAGCTGGTATTTTTGGTACAAATGTTTATAGCCTCTTAACTTTCTAGTTGGATGGTATTATAATTTAAAGATCTTTCTGGGGTAATTTCTTGTCTAAGATGTATACAGAACATGTCCAAGAATACAAGTTGACTCTCTCAGCACTCAACCCGATGTCACTCATGGTCAGGGGAGCCAGAGTCACACCCAACAACACTAAAAGGGGAGAGTCCACGGTCCACACATGTCTGAAGCTTCTTTCATTTCCTATGTTATTTAAACTGTATGGTCATTGTCTCAGACATGAAGCATTTTCCTTACAGGGCAAACATTTTTAGGAATTTCCTTTCATTGATTAACAAGAGCTAAAGTTACATTGATCCCCACTGTACTACGTAGACCAAGAGCTAGAGTCACATTGATCCCCATCACATGACGCAGACAGACAAAGGTTGGGAATCCCTCCAGGAGAGATCATTCAAGTACCAGTCTGGCCACACTCTTTGCAGAGTCATGGGTGATAACTTAGCCATACTGGGTTCAGCGGTTTCGTGACTTGCGATCGGATTCTAATCCGATCCCACCCTAGACCGTATGTTATCACCATGGAAACGCAGAACTGGCCCAATCGAATCCCGTGGCTTTAAGAGATCTTAGGGATCTCGCCGTGGGACTACAAACTCGAGCACAGAGGTGTTACAGGTTTCCCACCTCAGGCCGACATTCATTCACACATTCATACAGAGGTCAAAACATTCCCTCCCTCATTTTGCAGGTGCCCTTTTCCTCCCCCTCCCGGAGAGACCTGTTCCAAAAGGTGAGTAGAGGTTGGTTTAACAGCTGGCCTTGAGTCTGCTATTCTAAGCTGCAGCTGAGGTGGCATCATCGGGCGGGGCCTCGGTTCCTCCTGTTGGTCTGATGCTGAGCAGAACCCTGCTCTCTGGGAACCCACTTCCCAGGGAGCAGATGAGGGCCCGGTTAGGGCTGCTGTCTTACTTAGTCAAAACAAACACTTAAAATAATTCTTAATTTCTAATTTTTGAGGCTCAATGCCTTTTCTTTTATGACATTTCCTTTCACCATCATTTCTAATTTTTAGTCTTCTCATAACTCTAACATCCCACAAATCTTCACAACATACTTTAACATTCTTTTTAAGTAACCAACTCATAAAACTCCTGCATATACTTTAACTCTCTAGGTAAGATAGCTCATCCCATAAACCCTTCTTTTAAATCCTTCTTTTAAACCTCTTGCACATCTAACTATCATACATATTTTCTTTCATACTTGATGGTTTTCTGTTGTTTACCCTTTAAAAAAATGTCCTTTAAAAGAGGCAATAACAGTAGACCTCATCTTAAAAATCATTATATCCCAATTAAGTTAGCAAGATTGTAACAGAACACAGGAGTACACCTGGAAACAGGAAATTAGCATACATACCAGGAGAATGAAGAAATTCCAATGAATTTCTCAGAAATCAGTTTTCCTTTCTGGTTGCTAGATATGTTGGTATTACATATGGAAAAACAAACTTTTAAAGGAATTACAAAAGTGATGTTATTAGATCCTAGGTAAAATCACAATATCATCTTTTGTGAAGCTTCATAGAAATCAAGATAAAACAAAATATTTTAGTCAGTACGTACTCAGGCCTTTTATGTTGTTCTTAAGTGTGCACGTGCATTTAAATTGAGCATGCCAAATAATAAAGAGTCAAAAAAACCAAGATGTAATTATAAGCGCGCAATAATTTGAAATGGCCATAGCTGTGTTATTTTGAAACATAAAACACACCTATTATGGAAAACCCAGATAACTAAGCAAATCAAAACACTTAAAGTAACTCTTAAAATGAGATCATCATAAACACAGCACAAAAAACGACAGACAGTTCTTCTGGCCCCTCCAGTACAGGGGGGGCAGGGGCTCTCTTAAAACAAACATTTGCCGCCCTAGAAAGTGGGCCATTCATCAGAACAGAGGGTGGTAAACTTCATCCCCCAGGAGGCCGGCTGGTCTGGAAGGCCGGCCACTCTGAGCGGCAGAAAACCTGCCAGTTTCCTTTCCTGATTTCCCTAACGTCCGTCCGATGGTTGATAATCAAGTCAAGGGGCGTTGATTGAGTCTGTCCCATTATATATTGAATTTCTTGAACACAGAAATACCCTAGAAACACAGAGAATGACACAAAGACGAACCCAACAATTATCTGCTGCACCGGGTCCCTACACGCTCGCTCGAGCGGTTTCTCTCCCGGGAAGAAAGTGAAAGTAAAAGAAGCCGGCAACAGAGGAGTCCGGAGGCCCGCTGCAGTTCGGGTACGTCCTCCTTCTCCGAAAAGTTTCACCATGAGCTCAGTTGGGAATCCTTCTTCCAACTGCAGCTTACTCGACAGGGTTGGGCTCAATTGGGAATCCTTCTTCCAATTGCCCAAGCCTTATGGGGGAGTCCGGCTGGGAATCCTTCTTCCAGCCGTCATGAGCTCAGTTGGGAATCCTTCTTCCAACTGCAATCTTCCCCCGGGGGTCCGGCTGGGAATCCTTCTTCCAGCCACTACCCCCCTGCTGTCCCCAGGGGCGGACCGTCGTCCATCTCCCCCTGCGAGGTCTCGGGCACGTCTGCCCACCTCTCGACGGGTACAGCCCCAATTTCGTCCCACCTAGGTGGCCTGGAAAAGAAACTGACACGAGAGACCACAGACACAATGCACAATGCACAAGACACAGGACAATTCAGGAGCTCCACTTACCTCCAACCCTGGTCGTCGGCTCCTCCGAGTTGGGTCAGGGGCATCCCGGACGAGCCCCCATATGTTGGAACCGAAGTTCCCTTTGGGCCCCTTACCCAGACCCCCGAAGGAGACACGAGGACCACCGGGTTGCTGTAAAGGCAAGAGGCAAGCTTTATTAAACTAGCGCGCCAGGACCGTCTCCCTGCTCAGGCAAAAGAGAACGGCCCCGACTGGATTTGGGGCAAGGTTTTTATAGGAAAGCAACTGCCTTGAGCAAATACATTCTGTAAAAATTTCCACTACACACAAGGAAGTTGAGTCAGTTCACAGATGTTCTGGCCGATAACCTCCACTGGGCAGTTCCCGGCACGCCCAGGGGGAGAGGTCCAAAGGGCGAGGCATGCAGGCAGGCAGGCAGGTTCTGGTCAGCACGTCCGCAGTGAGTTGGCGCCGGCGGGAGATTTGAATTTTGCGCCGGCGGGAACTTGGGCCTCACAGCGGGAACCTGGGTTCCACACCACAAATTCCCAAGAACCTTCCTCTTTCTAAGGGGAAGAAATCACTGAGACTGGGGATGAATCTGATAATCAGAGAGATGGAGAAAGTCCCTCGGAGGAATCAGACTCCGAGGACACCCCACAGGTGGTCCAGAATCAACAATACCGCCACCTAAGTTTAAAACATTTAAAAGACTTGAAAGCAGCAATTTCTAATTACGGCCCTACAGCGCCATTTACAGTAGCTTTACTAAAAAAACCTGAGTGAGTGCTGGCTTGTCCCAAATGACTGGCATCATCTGGCCCATGCCTGTCTAGCTGGCAGTGATTTTGTTCTTTGGAGAACTGAGTTTGCAGAAAATTGCAGAGAGATTGCCCACCATAATTCTCAAATGCCTAAGACTAAAAACTGGACCAGAGATAGACTTATGGGGCGCCCTCCATATGAAACTAATGAAATTCAAACACGTTTCCCTCCTGGCCTCCTGTCTCAGATTCAAAATGCAGGTCTCAAGGCATGGAAAGGCTTCCCCCTAAAGAGTCCGCTACCACCTCCTTGGCTAAACTTCATCAGGGACCCGATAAGCCTTATAGTAATTTCATCAGCCGCCTCACAGACGCGGCTGAATGGCTATTCAGTGGGGGAGAAAGCAAGAGTGCTTTTGTAAAACACTTAGCATTTGAAAATGCCAATCCTGCTTGTCAGGATACTATCCACCCTCACCGGTCCTGTGACATCTCTGACTATATAAAACTGTGTTCAGGCATTGGCTCGGCTCATGCTATGGGCATTGCCATAGGAGTTGCCTGAAAGATTTTACCAAAGACAAAAATTGCTTTAATTGTAAACAACCTGGCCATTTTTTCGAAAACTGTATGGCACCTAAGGCCTCCTGCCTACTGCCTACAACACCCTGCCCTCGATGCAAAAGAGGAAAACACTGGGCCTCTGATTGTCGCTCAAAAGCTGATGCCCAGGGAAACCCATTACCACAAAAAAAAAAAAACTTCCAGAGGGGCCAGCCCCTTGCCCCAGCTCAGACAACTCAGGGACTCAACCCCGGGGCTATCAGGTTCTGTTCGTCCCTCAAACCAAAACATCCCAGCCAATAAAATTTCCACTTTCCACAGAACAACCTCAAACAACACAGGATTGGACCTTAGTCCCTCCACTGACTCAATATTAACCCGTGATATGGGAGTTCAAGTCCTACTCACGGGCATATATGGCCCTTTACCCATTCTACCCTAAAAGGCCTCCATGTTTATCCAGGTATTATAGATTCTAATTATACAGGTTAAATAAAAATCCTTGCCTACTCTAACAAGGGACCCCTATGTCAGGGGAACGACCTTGTCGACCAGGCCACACAAAAACCTTCCCTGACTTCCTCTCTAATTGCGCTTCCCTTTAAACAACAAACATTTACTACATCGCTCACCCCTCTTCAACAGGCACAACAGGCTCATAACCTCCATCATCTCAATTCCCGCACCCTTCGCTTAAGATACAAAATATCTAAAAAACAGGCCAGAGAAATTGTCCGTAATTGCAAAGCCTGCCTGTCTTTTCTCCCTGAACCCCATATGGGAGTTAATCCTAGGGGACTTGTGCCAGGCGAACTTTGGCAAATGGATGTCACCCATTTTAAAACATTCGGGAAAAACAAATATATTCATGTCACCATTGACATCTTTAGTGGTTTTATTTATGCAACTCCCCAAACGGGAGAGGCCACAAAACATGTTATTAACCACCTTATAGCCTGTTTTTTCAGTCATGAACTGTCCTAGAGTCATCAAAACTGACAATGGCCCAGGATTTAAAGCCTTCTGTGCTCAATTCAACATTAAACACATCACGGGCATCCCATACAACCCCCAAGGCCAAGGCATAGTTGAAAGAGCCAATCAAACCTTAAAAAATATGCTTCAAAAACTACTATCTAACGGGGGAATTCTTTACTCCCCCCTAAACCACAGAACCCTGCTAAACCATGCATTATTTGTTTTAAACTTCCTTACCTTTGATGAACAACAACAATCTGCAGCTGACAGGCTCTGACATCCCTCCACGGCTGATGACTATGCTCAGGCAATATGGAAAGACCCCATTGATAACAAATGGCATGGGCCTGATCCTGTGCTCATATGGGGAAAGGGCCACGCCTGTATATATAACAGACAAGCCAATAGCGCTCGATGGCTTCCAGAACGCTTTATTAAACCTTATACCCCTAACAAACCCCCTCAATCTTCCAAAATCATCACAACGCCTATTAATCAATCCCAGGGTGGCGCCTGAGAAGACTCTCTTCTTTTGTCTCCACAGAAAAAATGAACATCTATCTTCAGCCACCTTGGACCCTGTTCGCCGTTCTGCTTATCCTACCTGTCGGAGAATCTGGCCCCTATCAACTATGGAACTATACATGGGTAATAACCAACCAAGCAGGTGACGTAGCTAGCTCCTATTCTCAGATTGCATCCTCCCCACCTTGGCCCAGTCTTGAAGTAGATCTTTGCAAGTTAGCTTTAGGAGCTGACCCCTCCTGGGGAACTCCAGACCACTACCTACCTCAACCAAAGCCCGTCAATACTCAAACCCGCTACAGTACGGTTCCTGGGTGTTATAACCTCTGGGCTCGATCTTTTCTAACCATGGCCCCCATCTATGTCTGCCCAGGCACCCACCGAGATCGCTCCTGGAATACTCGGTGCGGTTATTCCACTGATTATTACTGTGCTTCCTGGTCCTGTGAAACCACTGGAGATACTTATTGGAAGCCTAGTTCCTCTTGGGACTATATAACTGTTAAAAGAAAAAACCCTCCTCCATACAAATTAAATTCCGGACCAGTTCCCGTTAACTTTGCTTGTCAACAATGGTGTAACACCCTCCTCATTACCTTCACCCCCTCTGGCAAAAAACAATTATGGACTGACAGAGGATTCGAATGGGGCCTCCGTCTATATATTTCTGGCAGAAACCCTGGCCTAACCTTTAGAATCAAACTATTACAAGAGCTCCCTAATCAACACAAGGCATCCATCGGACCAAATGCCCAACTACACCAACACCCCCCACGAACTCCACCCAATAGATACACCCCTACTCCCAACACCCCTTCCCTTACGCATTCCTACTTCCAACCTACCATTCCTAATGGTCCTATGTCCTCCACAAACCTCATCCTGTCTGTTCTTAATGCTTCGGTCGCTGCCTTAATGCACCAAAATGATTCCACCTATAAAGAATGTTGGATGTGCCTCTCAGCAAACCCTCCTTTTTATGAAGGAATAGCCTTTATTGACAATCTTACTTATACGAATGACAGCAATCAATTATCGTGGGACACTGTCGAGCTCACTGTCACTGATGTCTCTGGAATAGGAACCTGTCTCCTGGGCAAAAATATGATTCCCCCCGTTCAATTGACAGACATATGTAATGACACCTTGGTTGTCAATTCTCAGTTCATGTACTTACAAGCCCCTGCTCATAGTTACTTGGCCTGCTCTACAGGCTTAACCACTTATATTGAGACTTCCAAATTTCTACAGGTACGTGACTATTGTGTGTTGGTGCGACTGTTTCCCAAACTCACCATTTATGACCCTAACGAGTTCCTTACATTCTGGCAAAGGGGTACAGACCCCCATTCTCGCCATAAGAGAGAGCCTATATCTGCTGTAACTCTAGCTGTCCTTATCGGTCTTGGCCTTACTGGAGCAGGCACTGGTATAGCATCCCTCGCTACCTCCCAACATCAATATAACCAGCTTAGCATGGCCATTGATAATGACATTAGAGAGATAAGAGACAGCCTCCGAAATCTCAAAGACTCACTGGCATCCCTCTCTGAAGTAGTTTTACAAAATTGAAGAGGATTAGATCTAGTATTCCTTCAACAAGGAGGCCTCTGTGCAGCCTTAAAAGAACAATGCTGTGTCTATATAGACAGAACTGGTCTTGTAGAAGATAGTTTACAAAAAATCACTGAGAGCCTAGAAAAAAGAAAAAGAGAAAGAGAAAAACAAGAATCCTGGTATCAAAATTGGTTTTCCACCTCCCCTTGGCTATCTACCCTCCTCCCTAGTATTTTAGGACCTCTTATTGGATTACTTTTGCTTCTTTCTTTCGGCCCATGGGCTTTTCAAAAATTAACTCGTTTTATAAAATCTCAAGTTGACTCTGCCCTCTCTCCACCCTCCATTATGGTCCAATATCACCGGGTCTGTACAGAAAATACTGATGACAATGAAACATCCCTAGATATAACTACTGAGAGGCTTAATTTCTCTGCCCTTACTACTGATAAAACCTCATGGTGGAAATGTTATTAATCATCCTTCTCTTGAGATTACTTCATGATATAGTCCTGCCCGCCACCTCTTCGACACACTGGTCCCGTCGACAGTCAGCAGCAGCTTCAACCCCATATGTGACCTCTGAGACCTTGTCCAGCTACAGCTATATCACCATTGGGCCTTTAAGAGGAGGTTTTGAGCCCAGGTGGCCGCTCCAAAGACGGGCAACTTCCTCAGCTCCTAGACCAACCTAAGACAGGGACTCTGAGGGTGACAGAGCCACCCCATGACGGGTGAGGCTAGGAGCAGTGAGGTCGGACCTAAGACAGGAACGGCCACAAAAACGGCTCCGGGACACACAGACAATATTCTTCCCAAGCCTGCCTCGGCCCAATAGCTGCCTAGCTGCCCCCCACCTTTACTATATAGAAAAGGGGGATATGTTAGAGGCCAGAGTCACTAAAGGGCCAAAAGGAACTCGTAAAACTTGTTTATGTTAGAGGCCAGAGTCACTAAAAGGCCAAAAGGAACTCAAAAAACTTGTTTGATATGCGCCCCCGGGATCCAGCTACCAGGACATTCCAGAGGAGCCGTAAAAACGCCCCAGATCCAGATAACAGATATCGCAACTGCCCGACCACCAGGCGCCTTGACCACCAGGCACCTCCACCATGCTTATCTCTTTTCCCTTGCCCCTCTTCCCCCTCCCGCCTGAGCATATAAGCTGTACCCTAACCCTAAATAAACGAGACCTTGACAACTCTTTGCTTGGTCTCCCTCTTTCTTTCTCGCCCATCGTTCCCTGCAGGCTCGATCCTCCTCGGACCCACGAATAACTGGTCCTGCTGGACGGGACAAGAAGGCATCTGTCTTTGTTCATTGGTCAGCTATAAGCATCTGCAAGAACAGTAGAAACGCAGTGATTCTCCCGCGACGGTGTGGGCAGAACCACAGGGTCTTCTTGCTGGTGACCAGAGCGCAGGCTGCAGTAACCCCCTCGTGGCTTTGGATTCAGCATTGCTGTTGTGTGTCCAGCACCTCCGGCTGTCGCCAGATCATTCAAAACCCTCATGTCCAGTTACACATCCTCGTGGGTTGTGACCCACAGTTTAAGAAGCCTCTGTCACAGTCTAGACCCCTCTATGATGGTTTGTTTCAGCTGCCAACCTGGCACTGGACTGCTGAGCCTTTAGGCACAGCTCAGAGAAGTTATCTGTACTAGTGTCATAGTTAGGTACAGGTGTCAACTTGATGGTTGAGGGTTCAAGCTTTGGGCACATTCATAGACAAGTAGCAGTTGGGTTAGCCCAGAGCAAACCTGCAGGAGATTGTCTAGTTGATGGGGCAGGTTCAACCCATGGTGGATGGGACTAAACCCTGGAAGGGTGATTAAAATACAGAGAGTTGGTTGAAGAAATTGGCATCCTTGTGTACACTTGGCCAGACATGCTGGTCTGGCAAGTAAGAATTGTTCTTCTCTTGGGCAGTGATGTGGCCAGTTCCCTCGGGCTCCTTGGTGTGCTCGCCTGCGAAGCTGGGCTATTGTAAGAGCTAATAAACCCTCTTGCTTCCTTAGCTGCTTTTCCATGACTTTACCAGCAGCATGAAGTCAGCCTATAGGAGACTGTCTTGATTACCTTGATTGTTGCATACCTAATCAATTGCATCCTGATGTGGGAAGATCCAGCCAACAGTGGGTGGGATTATTCCCTCCGCAGCTGGATAAGATGGAGACACTGGTTGCCTGTGGCCAGCTGGCAGCCCCCCACCCCATCCCATTAGCTCATGCTAATGGGTCAGTTTCCTGCTGTGATAGACGTGACCTGGAAGGGTGACCAATGAATCCTCTTGCTCCTCTAGACTGTTTGGGAGGGAGAAGGGAGGAAAAGGAGGAAAGGAGGGACAGAGAAGCAAGGGAAAGAGAAGAGAGGAGGGAGAGCCCCTCCCCCCGGGCACCTCCTACATCTCGTCGCTGTGATGACACCACGTGAGGCTGGCAGGGAAGGGCTCCCTGACTCTGACTGGGCAAGAGTCTCAGCCTGCGACAGCCACCTGCTGAGGAAGGGCTCTGTG
Source organism: Typhlomys cinereus (assembly GCA_023101885.1). Taxonomy (NCBI): domain Eukaryota; kingdom Metazoa; phylum Chordata; class Mammalia; order Rodentia; family Platacanthomyidae; genus Typhlomys; species Typhlomys cinereus. The sequence continues at coordinate 7,347,075 of JALPQD010000075.1, forward strand.
CGGCCTTGGTGGGCAGACCTGGCGGCAGGCACAGAAAGAGACACATGGCCACGTAGGGAAACACGGCTCCTGAGATAGTCACAACATCCAAACTCCACTTCCAGAGATGGGAGCTCCCGGTCCTCGCCTCCATCCTCCCTCAGCCCCTTCTCCCCTCCCCTGCAACCCCCACCCCTCTCACCCCACCCCAGCAGCCTGTCTCCTCTCTGCTCTCCCCGCAAAGCCAAGCTTTCTGGCCAGAAGATGGGGTGATGCCCAGGTGACCGCTAGGTGCCGCTTGACGCAAAGCCACGGTCGCCCCAGCTTCACCGAGGGGCCCTGAGAATCTCTCCACCTGAGGGACCACTGTCCAGGGTCACCGCTCAGCTGCTCCTGGGCCCAGCCACGGTGACTTCCTGTGCTCCCCACACAATGCTTCCCAGGGAGGGAAGCAGGTAGACAGCAGGTAGATGCAGACCTGTCCATCTGACTGTCCAGGGCAGGTGAGAGATGCCAGCCTTCCTGGGCCAGCTGCTATCCTGCAGGAGGGGCACCTGCTGCCCTGCGGGGAGGCAGTCTCTGGGGTGCTCTGCCTTGCGGGGGGGTCCTCTGGGGTGCTCTGCCCTCCGGGGAGAAGAGCCACTGGGGTACAGCCTTGGATGTTCCATGGGTTTTTCTGAGACGGGGCACCATTCAGTGCAAAGCCCACAGGGTGGTCATGAGCAGGAAACACGGCCTACCTGGACCCTGCCTTGGGGGGACACAAGTTCAGCCCCTGCCCCAGCGTCTTTTGCAGCTGTGCTGGGCCAGGGTGGGACCGAGCAGATGTTTTGCACCCAAACTCCTCAGTGTAATCCTCCATCGACCAGTCTGGAGACCTTCCCTGCGGGTCCTCTCATGCTCCCTGGTCTATTTGAGGTTGGCCAGCAGCAGGTGGTGGCTGGGGGGGGGGGACCCACACCTAAGTCCCTCCTGTTGCTGTAACACAGAGGACCAAACAATGTGGATTCCAGCGGGGCTGGGCTGGGCTGGGCTGGGCTGGGCTGGGCTGGGCTGGGCTGGGCTGGGCTGGGCTGGGCTGGGCTGGGTTGGTCTGGGCTGCTGCACAGCAGGTCCACCGTTAACCACTGGATCAAGGAAGAAAGGAAGGAGGTAGAGGAGGAGGGAGGAGGAAAGACAGGAGGGCATGGACTCGTTCTCTCCCAGTTCTGGGGCGGGAAGCCTGCCTGAGCTGTAGTCACAGTGTTGGGGGACCTGTGCTTTCTGGAATCTTTAAGGGCAGACTGTTCGCCCAGATCCAAGAAGCTCCCCGCTATGATGGGGATGCAGCGCAATAAGCATCCGGAGCCATTGCTGTGGCCCGTGAGGTCTCAGTGGGCAGCTGGGTGGCGGCAGCCCACAGCAGGTGCAGAGTGGGCACCAAAACTGTACTGCCTAAATCCTGTGTGTGGCAAGAGCGGCTTGGCACGCTCAGAGACAGGCCCAGATGGGTACAGTGTTCTCCAGAAAGCCACAGACTGTGACCACACAACACCCAGCTGCCGCCACACGGTCTTTTGGCGGAGCACTTCACCATTCCCTCCCTGGGATACACGTCAGGCTACGGGGAGCAGAAAGGGTGGGGACTGGTGGCCCAGCCCGGCCCCCAGGATCCCCTCTAGTCAGCTCCTGGGCCTGAAGCAGCACACGCCCACCCAACTCGGGGCACCGAGGCAGAGCCAAGACTGCCCACCCCTCTCTCCTGGCATTTACCAGGCACGGTTGGTTCCTATGGAGATGCCCAGTGCAGATCTGGGAAGAGCTCGGCTCCCCGCCACCCTCACGCCAGGACTAAATTAAGCCTCTGGTGGGTGAAGCAGGAGGGATTAACATGGAGCTCAGTGAGTCAATCCCAAGCCTGGGGGCCTCGACAACCCCCCCCAGTCTCAGCCCCTTCTGCACACTTATCATCACTCACAGGGTTTCTGCACCGTGGAGGTGGATACTCTGGTCACTTTAGGGGGGCATCCCCAGACCTGGGAGCCGGGCAGGAACCCACTCCGCATCCCTCTGCACAGCCACAGGTCCCCTGGGGCACAGCGAGGAAGAAGAGCACAGAGGGAAGGCCGCAGTCACGCACGCCACCCTCGCCTGACAGGGCCAAACCCTGGCAGCCTGCGTGTCCACTCCGGGAGCAGGCAGGCGGTCTGAGCTCTTTTAAGGGGCAGACTCCGGAGTGAGGGACAGGGAGGATATCGGCTACCAGGTGGTCTGGATTAGGCGCAGCCTCCTGGTGGGACGATCACCAAGGATTTGGAGTTGCGGGGTACAGTCCCGGGATTTGAGGTTCCAGGCTTAACAAAATGTAAACTCGCTCTCTCTCTCTCTTTTCTTCCTTTCTCCCGGATCACAGTTGGCAGCGTGGCCAAGTGGCCAAGTGGCCAAGCTAGTGGCCAACGGGGGGAGGCGGGGACAGAGGCCGCACACATTTCCTGGAGCAAGAGTAAACCCTCCACTATCAGCAGCGTCCTTTAGCTCAGCTTCTCCATCGCTGGGTCAAATCAAACCATGCCCTGCCCTGAGGGGTGATGGACAGATGGTGGGAGGGTGACAGGAAATGCTGGGGTGGAGGAGGGGGAGGGACGGCAGGAGTGGGGATGTGCGATAGGGGGGGTGGATGGGGGGCAGGACGCTGTGTGATGGATGGATGATTCACTGAACACCATCCACAAAGCAGCTGTGTTGCTTGGCTCGTCGCTGTGGTAGACACCCTGACAGGCTCAAAGAGGCTGTCCTGGTCTCTTCTGGTTTACAAAGGGAGGGTCCAGGCTCTCGGGCAGAGAGGGCGTGGCCGCTCACACAGTGTCCATCAGTCAGGAAGCACACAGAGAGGCCGGTGGTCAGCTCACTGCCCACTTTTTGCTTAGTCCTGATCGGCAGCTCCTCCCCCTTTGGTTAACTGACTGACAGCGTTCCTTGGGACGTGGACCTAGAAGCGGAACCGGTGGGCCCATGAGGGTCCTGCGGTGTTCACAGAGGCTGCCCCATGCCACATCCCTGCCCACAGAGTGAGGCCCAATTTCACACCTCTTCCTGGTGCCTGTTGCGTCTCCGTTAGATGTCCGTGGGCGCCATGTGTTCCGTATTTTGATTTGCACTGGCTGGTGCTGAGTGACGTGGAGCCCCACGAGCCATTTGGGGGTGTTCTCTGCAGATCCTTCATAGGCTGGGCTGTCGCCTTGTTGCTGAGTCCCAGTCAGACTGCAGGTTCCGGCACCTCACCTCTCTGAGGACAGTGAACAACCCCGTCCACTCTAAAAAAAACCCGCCATCTTCGAACGACTTGGTCCCCAGCTGGGGGTCCTGAGTGCCGCCCCACTGCCCATTGCAAGTACAGGAGGTTTGCGGGTGGGGACGGTGTGCTCAGCACCCTAGGAGTCTTGGCCACCTCGACCTCTCAGATGTACCCTGCCACCTTTGCCCACCCACTGGTGGTCCCTCTAATTGTCATGACAACCTGCTGCCCTGGAGCAAGGGTGCACCTTCACAGGGTCCCATGGGACCCACGGGCATCTTATTCGAGGCCCAGCACCGGCCTGAACCTGCTGCTCCTCATGGATGCTGAGACACAGCTGTGTCCAAGGGTTGGGCACGCAGGCTGGCCGGAGGCACACAGGGACTGTCGTCGATATCTGGGCATCTGCTGAAACCAGAAGGCACCGGTGCTCAGTGATTGGATTCCCCACAACATGGCGCCAGGCACACAGCGAGGGGGGTGGGGGAGACACAAGTTTCTGCACCCTTCTGTGAGCTGGTTGTGGGGATCCCTGCCACTCTCTGTTGCTCAGCACTGAAGGCAGGGCTGAAAGCCTCTTGACAGGAGGTGGGGGGCTCCACTACAGCCAGTCTAGGACACAATTCCAAGGACAGGGTCACCATAGGAGCCTGCCTCTGGTGGAGACTGGGCAGCCCACATGTACCGTTTCCTGCATGCAGCCCACATGCATCGAGTGTGTCCTACATGCAGCCCATATGCATCGAGTGTGTCCTGCATGCAGCCCACATGCATTGAATGCTTCCTGCATGCAGCCCACATGCATCGAGTGTGTCCTGCATGCAGCCCACATGTATTAGCTGTGTTCTGCATGCAGCCCACATCCATTAACTATATCCTGCATGCAGCCCACATGTATTGAGTGTGTCCTGCATGCAGCCCACATATTGTTTCCTGCATGCAGCCCACATGCGAGTGCCTGCTGCAGCCCACATGCATCGAATGTGTCCTGTATGCAACCCATATACATCGGGTGTGCCCTGCATGCAGCCCACATGCATTGTGTCCTGCATGCAGCCCACATGCATTGTGTCCTGCATGCAGCCCATATGCATTGAGTGTCCTGCATGCAGCCCACATGTATTGAGTGTGTCCTGCATGCAGTCCACATATTATTTCCTGCATGCAGCCCACATGCGAGTGCCTGCTGCAGCCCACATGCATCGAATGTGTCCTGTATGCAACCCATATACATCGGGTGTGCCCTGCATGCAGCCCACATGCATTGTGTCCTGCATGCAGCCCACACGCATTGTGTCCTGCATGCAGCCCACACGCATTGTGTCCTGCATGCAGCCCACACGCATTGTGTCCTGCATGCAGCCCATATGCATTGAGTGTCCTGCATGCAGCCCACATGCATTGAGTGTCCTGCATGCAGCCCACATGCAGTTTCCTGCGTGCACCCCACATGCATCGAGTGTGTCCTACATGCAGCCCACTGAGTGTAGCTGCTGTGTGAACACTCACTGTGTGTGGCTGATGTGCTCAGTCAAGTCTTACCTCCTATCATTCCCACAGTTAAGGACAGAATGTCACTGTGCCTTCTGACCGTCATCCTGAATCACGGTCTCCCTGTGACCCTCCCCACAATGTCTGGTGGGCCTGACAGAATCCCCCTCTCAGAAGCCCAGCCCAGCACAGAGCTCTCTCAAATCAGGTGGGATGGTAACCTATTGAAGGAGCCGGCTTCCCACTGCAGGCCTCCAGCGGCCAGGGCTAAGTCCCATGGGTGTCTGCAGGCCCCACCCCTCCTGAGCCACCACTGGGGAAGGGCTCAGGATGCTGGGGGAAGGACTGAGCCATGGAAAAGGGGCGACTAACCAGGATTCAAACCCAGGCTGGAAGAATATGCATGTAATCATTGACCCCCCCAAAGTCTAGCATGGATCACAAGCTCTAAGATCCTTAGAGGCAAGGGATTAACAATACAATAGTGTTCCTATACTAAAGGGGAACACAAGAAAGATCTTAGGCAATGCTACTGAGTCCTTACACCTCATCAGAGTGGAGGACCCAGAAGGAAGTTTGACATGCACACTAAAGGATGCTCCAGGGATGGAGGGGGGACAATGGGAGAAAGGGAGGGAGGGAGCAGGGGGATCCAGGGAGGGGTGGAGGGAGGGAAGGGAATGGGGTACCTATCAAGTTTGTATGAGTGGAAAAAATAAATAAATTTAAAAAAATAAAGATGAGTTCTGAAAAAAACAAGATGCATGCATAATGCAGAGCCCCAGGGTAGACCCTGGAAGCAGGGACTTGTAGCACCTCACTGTGCAAACAGTAAGCTAGGCTTGGAAGCTGGTGGTTCTTCAGGCTGAAGTGGTCCACCCTGGTCATTGGAGCAGGAGAGAGCAAGAGGGGGGGCCCCTGCACTGATGCACTTTCATTAGTGGGGTCACAGGGCAGGGCTATGCAGTGAGCCCGAGGGAGAGGATGTCTCTTCTTGGCTCATCACACACCACAGGTGAGTCGGGACCCAGGCGCAGAACCAAGAGGCTTGAATCCACGTGGGCTGCTGGAGGGAGGGCCGGGCCTCAGGGCACTGTGGGCAGGGCCTTACCGGAAGTTCCCTGCTGCCCCATGTGTCCTGTCCGTCTTCTTTAGCTTCTCCTACACAGCCCTCTGAACTGATGTCCAGGCCCTTCCTGCCCTCTGGAAGTGGCCTCCAAGTGACTGCTGTGGCCTAGGCACCCCAGGCAGGGCCACTGCCCATGGTCCGTGTTTCTAGAAGAAATGAACTTGCAGGAAGCATAGAGGGTTGGTGGCTGAGCTGAAGTGACAAGCGGGCATGATTCAGGACGGCTGGATCCAAGTGCCCAGCAACCCTCGCCCCTCTGCTCTGCTCTCACCTGTGCCAGCTCCCCTGGGAAGGGCCTCAGTTGAGACTGGCACCCACTGGGAGGCTTCTGCCTGTGGGGGTCTGATGCTCATGCCCTGGAGAGGGCAGGAAGCCTCAGGTGGAAGCCCAGCGGGCAGGGGAGGGTGCCAATGCTCTCGCCTACATCGCTGCGGGACACGCAGCCGGAGTCCTATGTGGGGCACTGCAGGGCACAGAGGAGCGTTCTGCTGAGGTTGGGATGCCAGCCAGAGGACGGTCCAGGCTCCCTCGGCTGTTCCTCAAGGCAGCCTGAGGCAGCGTGGGGTACAGACAGACTGGAAAGAGCATGACGACAGGGGTTATGCTGTGGCCTCAGGCAGCTGCAGCGCAGGACAGACAGAAAGAGCCCAGAGCCACACAGGGGGACACGTTACACGTGGCTACGTGGGACAGTAGCTGCTGTCATACATGACACACAGGCTTCAAGTATAAGTGCCTGATGTCGCAGACACGCACAGACACATGGGGTGCTGTGCGCCTTTGGTAGCACATGCTTTCCTGGGACGTGATCGCCTCTGGCACACACAACTGGCCCAGGGAGAGCGGAAGCGGTTTCCCTGGCAACGCAGCCCAGGATGGCAGGCCTCAGAGAAGCTGCTCCTCTAGCTGCCGTGGGTCCAGGGGAGGGTTTGCCGCAGACCCGAAGCCAGCGGATTGCTGGAGACTAAGGAAGAGATCTGGCCACCTGCACCCTGGACCAGTGACAAAACTCGTCAGCCTCGAGCCAGGGGGTTAGAGGGCACACAGGGCCTGTGCTGGGCTCACGGAGGACACAAGTCCTTTCAGGACCAGTGGGAACCATGTCCTGGGACTCCCGTGAGTCCGTGGCTCAGCCTGTGCATTTCCTTTGCCACAGCCGGTGCCCAGGGTGGCAAAAGGCACAGGCCTCCGTAGAGTGGTCCTTCCCCCCCAAAGGTCTCTCCCACCCACAGGAAGAGAAGGGGAGTCACACTGACCACAGTGGCCAGCAAGGGAACAATGGGCAGTGGGGCCTTCAATCTCTAGGCTGCTGCCCATCTTAGGCAGCCTCACCGAGGACCCCTTGTGTCCCATACGCATTTAGGGTCTGGAGTCGCTGCTCCATCCCCGGCATCAGACGTGTCCCCACGGGGTGACTCTCAGCCAGGAACAGCTCTAGAAGGTTTCCTGTAAAAGATACCCCACTGACAACATCAGAAGAGGTGAGAGTGGCATGCAGGGCTGCTCTGGGTCTCTGTTCTGCTCTGGGATCTCACCAGTCCACAGGACAAGACGAGAGCTGGTACCAGTTTGGGCAGCGGTCATTGCCTAAGAGTCCTCAGCTCATCAGAAAGCTCTCCTGAAGGGCCATGTGTTGGGGCCTCAGCCAGCAGAATTCCTAGACCTTCAGCCCCTCTCAGGGCAGCCATGGCCCATCTGTGGTCTCTGTTCAACTGGCCACTGTAAGTGGACGGAGGGGAAGGACAGTGTCTCACACTCAGTTTGTACAGCTGTGGCCACAGCAGGGCCATCTGCCTCCACCCCAAGCAGAAGACCCCCTCGTGGCAAATATGCCCGGAACTCGCAAATAAAATCAGGAGCAAGCAAACCTCCACCCCCACATTCCCCAAACACCTTTATTGCACTAAAAACAGCATTTATAAACAAACACACTGGAGGGAGGTTTCTTGAAGATTCACCCACAGTCAACGGCAAACACAAAGATACAGCACAGGGCACAGAGGATTGGGAGCCAAGGAGAACCGGGGACGGGAGTTAGAATGGGAGAGAAGGACACTCCATGCAGGAACCCCTGACCACCACACTGGCTACCAAGCTTGGGTCCTGGGTGTCCCCCCAGGTTCCAGAGACTGTGGGGGACTTGGCATGGTGGAGACACTCTGTCTCCAGAGCCCAAAGGAGTCACCTCCCGCAGCCCTCCCCAGAAGGACTTGGACATCTCAATCTACAGATTCAAAGCTGGCAAAAGAGAAGACAATCAGAGAGGAAGGGATATCTGGGGGTCCCACAGAGTGCATCAGCCCACCCTATCTGGGTTGTATAACAAGTCAGAGACCTAAGCAACCCAGATGCGACGCCACCGGCTTCAGGAAAAGCCACAGCCAGGGCTCCAGCCCCGCCCTTCCCACCACACCCAAACACTATTTACACGATGGGGCATGAGGGCACCTTAGGAAGGCACATGCCAAAGGCAGGTGTGCAACCTGTGATGGGAGGGGCCACAGGTAGATGGGAGGAGCCATAGATAGAGGCCAGAAGTCCTGGGTGGCAGGTGGTTTCAGATGGTCAGCGGAGTGGACAGAGTCTGCGCCCAAAAGTCACCCAACAAGGGACACAGCTCCTTGGCACACTGGCCTTCCGGGCCTGCCTCCCGATACTTTCTGGCTGCAGCCCAGAGACCAAGTTCTTCCCCCGGCTCCACCTCTGTGGGGTGCAAGGAGTACAGCTCTGCACATTACCCAAGCCCTATGACCTGGGAGACTGAGACTGCCTGGGGCCGGCGTGGCCAGGAAAGGGGATCTCTAGCACATTGGAGGGGGAGCATCTGGGAGAAGCCTGTGGCAGCCAGACTCACCATCTCAGCTCTGAATTCCGGGCTGCCTTGGCCACAGGGAACCCAGACCCCTGAGAACTGTATTGGCAATTCTGCAGAGAAGGGGGAACAAGTGGTGGGTACAAGCTCCCCTGGGGCAGCTCTTCCTCTTCCTGCTGAAAGAGCCCCCCACACACACACAGCTGACCACCCAGGTAGAGGGAAGCAGGAGGTGGGACTTCACAGGACCGGGAGCAGGGTGGTCAGAGGCAGCTCTTCCTCCCCCAGGAGGGTGTCCCGCTTCAGGCTGCTGCCCTTGTTGACCACCTTGATCCTGAGGGCCAGCTTTCGGACACTGGCCGCCCCCAAGCCATCAAAGAAAAAGTCCTCGTTGAAGACAGGGTGGCGGCTGTTCTTGATGATGGTGCTGCGCTGCTTCTGCAGCTTGCCGGGCACCAGGCACAGCCCCACACAGCAGTTGATGCTGCGAGCATCGCAGGGCCTGTCGTACAGACCCTCAGCAGCCAACAGGCGCACTCGCAGGCGGGCCTGGGCCGCCTCGTACTCGGCCAGCAGCCGGATGCTGCCCCTCACACCCATCCGCACTGTGTGCTCCCCACGGGGAACCTGGCTGGCCTCGGGTCCCGGTTCTGGGGTGGCCCGGCGGGTCAGGCGGCGCCGGACACCGGGGCTGGTGTCCGGTGTGCTGTCATCAGCCGACAGCGAGCCATGGCGGGCCACCGAGTGCTTCAGTTGGGTCACCTTGGCCTGGCCATCCTGCGCGAAGCCCTTCAGCAGTGACACGGACCTCGAGAGCAGAGGGGACCCGAAGGGAGAGGACTCCGCGGAGGACCCCGTGTCACTCTCCCCACCGCTGAAGTAGCGGCTGGGGCTCATGAGGGTGCCCCCGGCCTCCCGGGATCCCCCATCGCTCCCGTTGGCCCTGGCAGCTGCCCGGCGGCGGCCAGCACCCGGGGAACCCACCTGGGACAGAGCCCCGTGCTCACTGTGGAAAAGGGACTCCTTCCGCCGCGTGTGGGGGCTCTCGGCCAAGGTGGCGAAGCCGTAGGACGTCTGCGTCTTGGGCACAGAGGGCAGAGACATGGCACCCTGCGCCTGGGGGTCAGCGTTGGTGGCCTCCTCGGCCAGCCAGTCCTCGGCACTCTCTATCTGGATGACGTGCCTCGTGGCGGCCTTCAGCAGGCTCTTGCTCTCGGCGGCCAGCTTGGCGGGCAGCCGGGGGCTGCGGGGCGTTTTGCGGGGCCCCGCCAAGGCCAGGTTCTGTTCGGAAGTGGACGGGCCCAGCTCGGCCTGGCCCTCGGCCTCTGCGGAACCCGAGGGCAGCTTCGGGGGGATGAAGAAGTCAGGGATCTTATCGGGCGTCAGCACGTTACTGTACAGGGGACCTTTGGAGGCCTTGTCCCCGGCCTCCCCGCCCACCCCGCGGCTGGCTCCGTTCTCCCCAGACCCGCGAAGCCGCTCCAAGAACCACATGTTGGTCTTTCTCATGAGGGCAGCAGGCAGGAAGCCCGGGGCGTCTAGGGAGAGAAGCGGGGCGTCAGGACCGGGCACCTGCCCAGTAGCCACCTGTCGGGCCCCGGTCAGCAGGATCGGTGCCAGGGGGCCGTCCCCGCGCCAGCCCCGGGCAGAGTCCCGGCTTCCCCTCGGCAGAGGTTGGGTCCTCCTCCCACGCGCCCCACGCGCCCCCACCCGCCCGGGAATCCCGGCCCCGCCCCCAGCCGCCGCCCACCTGTGGCTTCACCCGGATGCGGTGGGGGGAGGCGGCGGCGGCCCACGGGCCCCGCGAGGCAAGCTGGCACTCCCGGGATCGCGGGTGGCGCGGGGTCCCGGCGCCCTGGCACACGCGCTGGGTTCACCTGCCCGCCGGCCGCGACACCTCGGAGACGCGCAGGACTCGGCCGCAGGCCCCGCGCAGCTCCAGCCGCGGTGACCGCGCAGCAGCCGGCTTGGCGCTCGGCGGCGGGAAACCGCCCACCGCGCCGTATTCCTCCGAGTGCGGCCGCGCGCCCGCGACCCCGCAACGCGAGGGGGCGGGGCCTGCCGGAATCGGCGGGGGCGGGCCTCTGAGTGGCTGATGGGCGTGGTCTGAGTGTAGGCGGGGCTCCTATCTGCTGGGCGGGGCCTGGGAAGGGGCGGATCCTCCGGTCGTCTGCTGGGCGGGGTCCAGAGAGGGGCGGGGCTTCCTGGTGAAGGCCTTAGGCAGGGCCTGGGCGGCCGTATAACCAGAAATCTACGGGTACGGGACGAGGGGTGGGGCTTGCTCCATGGGGCAGACCTCTTGCTATGTTTGAGGATGGGCACGAGTAAGAGGCAGGGTCTATGACACCCCATAGAACTAGGGTGGCCCGGCACATCGGACTCAGGCGCCCAGATTCCATTCTGTGGGCCTGGGCCGGGTGTCTGGGTACCAGGTGGCGCAAAGTCTGGAAGGGTCTGAGGGCGGAGCTTCTCCCGAGCCCATCACCAAAAGAAGAGATCTGGGGAGCTCAGTAGGCCCCTTCACCGGCACCCTAAGGTAGGGAAGCCAAGCAGGGCCAGCCCCGAGCAACTTCAGAAGCCAGGCGTCTTTGTAGAGGGCTGGGACTGGAGGTACCCTGAGCTCATTTGGGCTAGAATCCTGAGCCCCCACTTCCTGCTGGGTGACACAACTTGGCAGGCATCCAACCCTCTCTATGCTCCATCTCCTCAGCCGGCCTGAGATCTCAGTCCCTGGGCCGCAGGAGGTTCCAGGGGTCCCCAGGTGCTGAGATCCCCAGAGTATCCGAGAGGGGCTGGTTATGATTCTTCCCCAAACATTATGCTTGTGAGTAAGGGTCTCCGCACCAGCCCAAGCTGCAGAGGACCCCAGAGCCAACCCCAGTACAACTCAGTCATAAGCACTGAGCCTGTTCCCTGGGCCCATGAAGAAAGGCATCTGGGGGTGCCACTGTGAACCCTACCCTGGGGGGCAAGGGAGGCCAGCCTCTCCGGCTGGCAGGTGACAAGCAGGAGCAGCCAGTACGGGCAGGCATGGCAGCCCCTAGGATGCCAGGCTCAAACCATCTGCGGGTATCAGCTGGTCCCTCCACCTGCTGCTGCTGGGGACTTCGGCCCCCCATTCCCCAGACTGGGCCAGTAGGAGGGGCATTGCTCAGAAGTCAAATCCCAGGACACTTGAAGAACTGACCCAGCCTCATCCCACGGGACTCCAGCTCAGACCAGGTGGCAGCAGCTAAGAGGGTCTGAGAGTGGCGTAAGGGGGGCTCAGCAGGCCCGAGATCACAAGCTCCCCCCCTCCCCAATATCAGCAACCTGCAGGAACTTCAAGAGGAAACAGCACATAAAGACTGCTCAGAATTTGAACTCAGGTCTCTACTGCACCCACCCCAGAATCCCTCAGGGCACTGAACCAAGGAGTGTTGACTGGATGGTTGAAGGGACAGGTCTCGGGGGCAACTGGGTTCCCTGTTGCCACTCAAAGTCCTGACAGGTCAGAGTGGTGAAGGGTGGGTGGATGGTGAGTCTGGGGGACTCAGTCTCCATGTTTGTGGAGGAAGAGTGGAGTCCATTCAGGATCTGCCTTCGAGTGCCGTGGATTCAGGGAGACCAGAACCTTTATTCCCCATCTGGCCCTGGCATGTCCCCCAGGATGCCCGTCAGAGAAGCCCGGTACCAGCTGATACTCAAAAAGGTGTTCATGGTGCTGGGGGCCGCCACGTCTCTAAGAAATGGGGGAGATGGCAGGGCAGGTGGGCACTGCGAAGTCACACACACTGGACACTTGGAGGTGAATGTTAGGGCTCTGCAGAAGCCCCGGGGATCTGAAGTGGGCCCCAGGGAAGCCGAGCATGATGTCTCCAAAGAGGATCTGGGGACACGCTGTGCAGAGAAGCGTACTTTATCTTGGAATAAAAACAGAGGCATGTGGGGATCAAAGGTCAAGGGAGGGCCGCTCTCAGCAGACCCCTCACACATCTCCCCCTCAGCTCCAGACACCCTTCTTGTCTGTCCACCTGGGAGTACCCCGCTGGTCCCCAGGCCTCCCACAGTTGGGGGGGCTCAGCTCTGAGGGTCCTAGGGTTACTTACAATCACGGAGATGGGGCAGGAAGACATCCCACAGGGGTTCCTCTGCTTCCCAGGTGAGTGGGACCTTAACTGGCCACGTGTCACCTCACCGTCTCAGATGAACCCCAAAGTTGGCTCTCTCAGGACTTCAGACCCCAAAGCACCTTAATTCTCCCAAAGGCAACAGGACGCCTGGTCCCTCAGGCAGAAAAGCGGGTCCCAGCCAGGCCGGGAATGAACGACCCCCGGAAGGAGCCCCGATGTCCAGCTGAGAGGAGACAGTGCGTCCCCACCTCCACTGAGACCAAGATCTCAGCTCAGCCCCCCAGTTCTAGGTCTGTCTTTGGTTTATTCTGCTCCAGGGCAGGGAGGAAGAGGCGGGCCTCGAAGGGCCGGTGGGTGTGGCCGCAGGCTCTTCTTGACCGGCCCCCGCAGCCAGCTGGACATGGGCTTCCTGAGGTTTGCGCAGGACACTGGCTGCTCTGCTTCCGGTCCCCGTGGAGAAGACTGAGCACTCACAAGGCCCCGCGAGGGGCACCTGGGGGCAGGAGCTGGGCTGAGCACCGACACCTGTGGCAGAAAGAGAAGGCAAAGTGGAATCCTGGCACCAGCGGCCACCTCGGTTCCCTGGGCCACTCGGCCTGCTGGCTCCCTGCCCCCCATGCTGCTGCTGTGTGCCCCAGGACAAAGCCTCAACCTCTCTGTGCCGTTTCCTCCTGAAGACCTGGCACTGGGCAGCCCCTGGGACAGGAGATCTCACGTGTGCTATTTTTCAGCTCACAGACCCCATGGGGACAGGTGGACACCACACGGGAAGCTGGCTCACACAGCCCACACAGCCCACCCTGTGCACATGTCTGGGGAGACTGAAGGGGCTACGCCCTCCATGCTACTCAGCCTCTGTGACCACAGCCCACCCCTGTGCAGGAGGAGGCCATGCTGGGGGGAGGGGGAGGGCAACAACGGGGACCAGAGGCTGCCGCTGTGGGGGAAAGAAGAGCAGCTCACCTGCCCAGCAGCTGCTGGAGAGATTCCACAGCCCCGCCTGCCTGCCCCCACTGCCTTCTCTACAGCTGCCCATGGACTCTGGGTCACCGAACAACTGGCCCATCCCCCTCACAATCCCTCCACAGCCTCAGAGCGAAGAGCCCAGGCTGCACCAAGTTGCTTCTCCTTGCCTCAGATCCCAGCCCCTGCCACCCAGCTAACCAGAGGCGCAGGGATTCAGGTGACGTAGGACACCGGTTCTTCTGGTCACAAGGCTCAGCAGATCCCACACCTAACCGTGAGCACACCCGCGTCCACACAGAGCGATAGGCATGATGGAAGACACGAGCTCACTGGACAGACACGCCAACATCCACAGATGGAGGATGGACCCCCAAAGTGGTCCATTCACACTGTGTGGAGTATCACACAGCCACTAACAGAACAAGGCTGTTGATGCTCACAGAGGGGAGGGGCCTTAGAACTTCCCGACAGACAACCAGGCACAGAAGGCCACACGGGGTGGGACTCCGAGACCCAAAAGGCCCAGAACAGGAGAACTCAGAAATGGAAAGTGGGTTCCCAGATGCCAGGAGTCCAGGGAGGGAATGCCTTGCAGGGGTTGAGTGCTGCGGGCAAGGGAATGTCTGGTATTAGCTGCAGCCGTGGTAATGTGCGTAACACCGCGAAGGTGCTCACACGTGTCGGCACCCAAATTGGGTGATTGCACATCACACCTCAGGCCGGAAACACACCTGTCTCAGGGCTCCCGGGAGACCACCCCTCGAAGGTGCAGTTCGCTCTCTGCGGCCACGATGGGCTGCCCGTTCTTCAGGTGGTACTCGATGAGGTGGCTAATGCTCTCGAACAACACGTCCTTCGTCCTCACCTGCGGGGATAGATCTCAGTGCCACCCACTGGGAGCAGAGCCCTTGGCACTCAGACCCACCGGGCCAGGTCTGTCACCACGGTCTGTTCCGCCAGAGTAGAGCCCTCCACTCCAGAGCCAGCCCCCGCATGACAGGACACGCCTGCCGCACAACTCTTGAGCCAACCTGGGCTACAGAATAAGTGCCACGCCCGAGAGCTGCTGCCAAACAACAACTACACCAAAGAGGAGACAAGAAAGTAAACAGGCTGGGGAGAGGGTTCTGTCAGCAACGTGCTCGCTGCATAAGTGTGCGAACCTGAGGTCAGATCTCCAGCCCCTTTAAAAGCCGGGTGCTTCTGTAACCCCAGTGCTGGGAAGGAGGGCACAAGGGGGCCTCACTGGCAGCCTATCTGATCAAATCGAGTCAGCTCCAGGTCAGCAAGAGAAGCTGTCCTTCAAAATCTCTCTCTCTCTCTCTTTAGCTCTCTCTTTCCCTCTCAAATTTTTTTAAAAAAAAATATATGGTGAAGAGTGAGGGATACACCTGAAATTGACCTACACACACACAGAGGCATGCGAGTAGACCTATGCATGCGCAGGCGCGCACGCACGCGCGCACACACACACACACACACACACACACACACACACGAAGAAAAAGAAATAGGAATAGGCACGGGAAGAAGGTCTTAGTAACACAGAGGTGGGGTGAGACTGTGTCCCAACACAGAGGGCCCCAGCCACACCCAGTGCCCACCTGCGACAGCTGTGCTCTGCAGTCTGAAAAGACCCCACCTTGATCTTGGGCTTTTGGTGTCTAGAACTGTCAAGTCCCTAAGGTCACCCAAGGGCATCTGGACAGGAGAGTTCTCTGAGCCTGCAAAGCCCCAAGCCCTCCTCGCCCCACCTAGGAGCCCCTGAAAAGTCCTCCTGAGTCCTCATGGGATGCAAAGGTTTCATGAACCCTCAAACGCTTCAGAAACCTGGGGTCTTGGGGTCTCACAGCTCAAAGCAGTCATAAGATGGGCCAGGAACATCCGCCCAGGAACAGGGGAGAGAAAAGCCAGGGTCACAATGCGTTGTCTCAAAGTGCTAGGCAACGTGAACTGAGGACACAAATATATGGATGCACATGCACCTCTCGGGCCTCCACACATATGCACGCATGCACACACACATGTACATACACACAGGTTTCTTAGGCCTCCCCACGTACATGCACACACATGCACACACACGTGCATGCATACACACCCTTAGGCCTCCACACACATGCACATATACATATAAAGTCTCTTCAAACACATGTGCATGCTCACACACATCCCTCGTGCCTTCACATATACACGTGCACACACGTGCACACACAAACATACACAGCACACAGGCATCCCACATACACACATATGTGACAATGAAAAAAAAGGAAAAATAGATTCCAGAGATATTGGGGTAGACTTTAGAATCGAATCAACGCGGCGGTTTACCATACAGTCAGCAGATTTAAAAACCCTGAGACACATCAGGGCAGGACAGACAGGATGAGTTGTGTGGGGAACTGGGGGACTGAGAGGACCTAAGGTTGAAGAGGCTTCTGTGAACCCCCAAATTCTTTGCGGCCTAGAAACCCCCATTAAAATGATAACAGTATTGGGCTGGAGAGGTGGCTCAAGGGTTACGCCTCTGCCTTGCAGGTGGAAGGTCCTGAGTTCGGATCCCAGATCCCACGTATAGACGCCAGGAGGAAGTGGGGGCGGCCTGCGCTTCTGGTCCTGGTAGGGCGGAGCCTGTGAATCCTGGGGCAGGAGGTGGAGGTGTCCATGGTGGTTCCCGAATTCGTCCATGGTTCTACACACACACACACACACACACACACATATGCACACACGCACAATTGAACAAATAATTAAAAAAATGACAGTATTGTTCGGAGGCAGCGTCTCACTGTGTAGCCCAGGCTGGCCTCCAAGTGGTGGGACACCAGGTGTAGCAGTGCCCCGTGCCCCCAAGACATGGCCCCTCCCTCCAGCGCCACCTTACCACGCCCTCAGGGTCCACCAGAAGCAGGTGCTTGGGTTGCCCGGCCTGCATGCCAGTCAAGACGTACTGCCCGGGGTTGGTGACACTGTCTCGCACGAGGAAGTCCCCGTCAGCACGAAGCAGTTTCTCAGCCGCCCGGCGGCTCATGCGTCCGTGATACCACGGCTCCTGCCGTAGCTGCTCCTCCGTGGGCGCTATGGGGGCCCGGCGGGTGGGCGGGCTGGGCCACTGGTCCTCCACGGAGTGTGGGGCAGCGGTTGCACCAGCGGCCGTCGAGCACTCGTGCAGTCTCAGTGCATCCTCGAAGGGTCCTGAGGGTCACGCGTGCACATAAACGTGCATGCCAGACAAAACCCAGGGGGCTCACAAGCACACCGCTGAACCCCACCCCTCACTGGAGGGTCGTAGGCTGTCACTCTACTGCCAAGCCACGCCTCCAGCCCTCTCCACAGCGTGTCACTCACTGTCAAGCTGGCCTTGTGCTCTCAATTCTCCGGTCTCCCCAGACTCTAGCGCAGTCCCATGCAGCCTCGACCTCCTCACCAGGATCTGGTCACCAGGGCCACCTGCTCCCTGATTCTTGACACCCCCTGTATTTCTAAGGATTGGCAGCAATTCCTCTCCTCATTACACTGGCCTCTCCTTTTGCAACTGGGCCTTCTGCCATGGTAAGAGCGAGGTGCTCCATGGCAGGACCAGAGTGCCCCATGAAGAACCTCCGTGCTTCATGGAAGGACTTTGGTGCTCCATGAAGAACTTCGATGCTCCATGTAGTGCTCCATGAAGAACCTCAATGCTCCATGTAGTGCATGCTCCATGGCAGGACCACAGTGCTCCATGGCAGCACTGCAGTGCTCCATGGAAACAGGTCTGATGTCCCACCCTTGACTTAGGAGAAATGCTGTCACTGCTCTGAGTGTTCCAGAAGCTTCCAACAAGGCCCACTGACCTCCTCCAGCCTCGGGCTCCTCGGGGAACAGGGAGGCAGGAGGCAGCACAGCCCGCACCCAGCACCCAGCAGGTACTCAATAGATGCTCGCCCATGTGGCAATAAGAAGAAATGAATGGCAGAAGGTCAGGGAGTTGGCCAAGTGCTGTTATGACCAAGCGGGAGGACTTGAGTTCAAAACCCAGAACCTGAGTAAAGAGTGGGGGTGAGTGCCTGTACCCCAACATTGGGGACAGGGAGTCAGGGGGATCCCTGGGGTTCTCTGGCTGGCCAGCAGGGCTTAATCAGCAAGCTGCAGCAAGCCAGAAACTAAAAAGCAAAGTGGACAGAACTTAAGTAACGACAGCTTCACACACCACCGGGCACACGTGTGTGTGTGCACGCACACACACACACGCACACGCACACGTATGTGCATGTGTTCACATGCACCTGAAAGCCACTCTACAGACATCTGAGGGAACAGACCTACGGCCAACTTGGATGTCTCCGGGAGCCAGCACCCCACAGTGCTCTGGGAGCGGCAGAATTGGCTTGAGGAATAAGGAAGGTATCTGCGCACCTCTAGGGGACCCCCCTCCTTCTGAGCCGTACACCTCTGGAGAGGTGCCTCCTCCATTAGACCCAGCCGCCTCCAGCTGGCCAGTCCCCAGGGAAGGAGGGACGGCCTCCACCATCAGACCAGGGCTGGGGCCCTGGTGACCCCCCGATCCCATCCAGATGGGGCTCCCATGGAAGAAAGCACGCCATTAGTCAGTCTGAGACTTAGGGGCCTGGCAACACCCCTCGGCAGGAAGCTGAGCCTCCGTGGACAGCAGGTAAGACCTGACCAGACCTATTAACAGGAGATCAGACCCCCCACCCAGACTATTGGTCCGGGGACAGAGGCCATGCTGCCCCTCCACCCACCAGACCCCCCCCCCCAAGAGCCTTTCTCCCCAACACCTACTCATATCGAACAAGTCCTTCTTGGGGCTGTCCTCTGGCAATGGGAGGGGCTCGACAGCATCCTCTAGCTCCGCAGGGTCCAGCCCCTGGGTGTTGACATACAGGTGTTCCTCGTAGTCACGAGGTCCTCGGGGGTCCGCCTGCACATAACCGTCCCCCGGTGGGGCTGGGGAGAGATGAGGGGGCCAGGGTCAGCGGAGACTAGGACACAGCGGCAGAGCCCAGACAAGAGAGTGGGGACCACCCATGCAGCTCCGAGGGGAGCAAACCAAGCCCCTCACCCCCTCGCAGGACGGGAGACCAAGCGTGACTGTGGCAGTCGGGATCTGATCCTGGGTCTTCAGGCATGCATAGCAAGCTATGTACCCCCTTGAGCCACCCCCCACCCTCCTTTTTAATTTTATTTTCCAATGAGTCCTCAGAGCCCAAAGGTTGTCCACACTGCATCTGGTCCTTAGTAGCTCTGCTTTCCCCGGGCGGCAAGCCTCGCCCCATGGGTTGCTGGGGTTTTGCCAAGCCGAGCCGGTGGTGGGAAACAGCATCTTGGGGTGCTCTGGCTTCCACCCTCCCATCAGAGCTTGGCGGAGCATCTCGTCCCGAGTCAGACACATTTCCGTTGCCCCTTCGGAGCATAATCTTGGTTCGCCGGGTGGCCATGCCCACGTGGGGGTGGCCGCCTCTGCCCGTGGGCTCTATGATCAGCATGGGGGGACGCCCCTTAGCTGCTCCGTGGCTCACCCTCACCCTCTGAACCGGGGCAGGGGGGTGGGGTGGGGGGGAAGCTTCCTGATGAAACTGTGGTAGGAGTGCAACGTGCGCCAAGAGCCGGGACAGGAGGATGGCAGATGGAATCTGGGCTGCAGGTAAGGGACTGGTCATCTCAGCACTCTGGGGTGCCACCAGATGGTCACATGGACACAATGAGTAAGCTCTGCCTGAAGCTGCCAGGAGACTGGTCCCCAGCACGCCCACCTGGCCGACCGCAGCAGACGCAGGCTGGAGGACCACATGACAGACCCCCACGCACAGTGACTCATCTGGGAAACGCTAAGATGGGACGGCAAGGGCCCATCTTCCCTCGAGGTCACCTGACCTACCTGACCCCAGGGGGCCGAGGTCCCACGGCAGGCCATGGGCCTCTCTTCGAGCTGGCGATGTTCCCTGCGAGACAGACGGGGAGTTCCTTTCCCAAGCAGCACCCACCTGCCCGACCAATTCCCACTGGCTGAAACTCCAGGGGGGGCTGAAGCGTCGGCTTCAACTCTGACCGGAGGCGGAGGCTGACCTGTCCGAAGGTCCCTAGCACCACCAGCGCACAGGGTTGCGTGACTGTCAGCCTCGAGTCCACCAGCCCGCCCAGGGGCGGCTCTTTCCCGGGGATACTGTTGTAGTAGTTGTGGTCGGCAGGCTCCTCCTCGTTGCCCCAGGCCGACTCTTCCAGCCCCGCCATTCTGGAAGACACAGCCGTGGGTCTCGGGGCTCTTGTGTTCTGAGCCCCCCTTCTGTCCAACGGCCCAGGAAAGCTGACAGAATCATCAGCAAAGCAGACGCAGTGGGCAGCCCCAGACGGGTGCAGCGGGGCCCTCACCCACCACCCCACATCCACAGAAGGACCTCTAGGTGTTTGGGGGCCGGGCACGGCGTCCTGAGCGATGCTGCTCCCCCAACCTCGGTCACTTCTGGGGTTGAGGTGAGAAGGACTTTCATTAGCCCAGGCTGGCCTGGACCTCGCCATGTAGCCGAGGCTGACCCCAAACACTGAACAACGAAGACAGCCACCATCTGAGGGGCCTCGCCCCCCTCCCCAGGGCACTCCCAGCCCAAGCATCCTGAAGAGAGGGCCCGAAGGGAAGGGACAGCCGTGAGGGGCAGAGTGAGATGTGGAGATAGCTGTCCAATTCTGGAGACCCGTGCATCTTTACCTTTCGGAGGCCACAACAGCCTTGGGGGGGCTGTGCAGGTATTGCTTGAAGCGCAGCTCAAAGGCTTGACCCACCGTGCTGATGACACTCTGCGCAAGACCCTCGCAGCACTCCAAGATGTGGCAGGCTGGGGGGGAGCACAGCCCCAAGTAGGCCCGTCACCGCGAACTGCACGGCCACACCCGAGACCGTCCTTGCACCCCATCCCCCCACAGCTCACCTCTCTGGTTGATGGGGTCTTTAGCAACATAAGCCACGTAATCCGTCATGTCCTGGGGGTGGGGGAGGTCAGCAGGGTTACTGGGTCCAGCTTTGACTCGCCAGCAGCACACAGGGGGAAGGCACGTGCAGAAGGCTCGGGACAGCCACCCTGAGGGCCCAAGATGCCCACCCCGCTTCTATCTTACCGTGTCGCCGCCGGACGCAAAGGAGATGGCCTGCATGTGGTGGCTGGCGATGACCTGAGCCAACAGGGAACGGACGCGGGTGCTTCAGTCACTGTCACCTCCCTCAGGGTCAGCCCCCCCCCCCCGGGAGGAACCAGAGTTAGTGGGGGGAGGGGCATGGTGGCCTCCAGACTACAGGTGCCCGGTGCCCTGGCCCTCCCCCCACCCAGAGCTGCACATGCCCCATGCCCTGGTCCCCACCACCTTATGAGCTATATATATGCATAGAGGAGGAAGGTAATGCGGGGCAGGGACAGGTGGAGGTAGGCGGGGCCAAGAGCAGCCACACCCACCTGGCGAGTCGAAGGCACAGAAAGATTGAGGCCATCCACGGAGATGTTGATGGAGATGCTCATGCCAGCAAAGCGCAGGTTGCTCTTGCCCAGGATGGAGGCCAGCGCCTTGTTGGGGGCCTTGGGGGGACGCAGCACAGTGAGCCTTGGGGCCTGCTCCCCAGCACACCCACCAGTCCTGCTGGGGGCCACAGCCCACACCCACCTTCTTCTTCCAAGAGCCCCGTACACCCGGCACCGCCTCGTGGAGTCGATTGATGGCCTCTCTGTAGAAAGAAGGGGCAGGGCTTGGGGGCTCCAACCCAGTGGCTGGGGGGGGGGGTCCAGGAGGAGCAGGGTTCAGAGCAGAGCAGGGAGCCCGACACGCAGAAGACAGCCAGGAAGATCACGGCCAATACACAGCAAGTTACCGATATAGGGGTCACTGCCTCCCACCCGCTATCCTTGGGCCTGGTCATGCCAAACCTCCCCCTCAAGAAGCCCCAGACCAGCGTCCTGCTGAGACCCCACCTCCTGACCTCACCTGGTCACCTGGGTTCGGGTGTTGAAGTCCAGCGAGCGCATGGACCGGAGCACCTCGATGCAGCCCATGTACTGTGGAGAGAACACAGCAGAGGGGGGTCCAGCCCAGGAGTGACGTCACCTCCCCGGGAGCTGCTGTCTTAGCTGTCCCCCTCCAACATGCCCTTGAGCCTGGTCCCTCCCCGCCTCCAATTTCAGACTCTGAGGGTTCACTCGTGTCTATTCCACTAGCACCCAGGACAGGGAGGAAGAGATAGAGACAGCCGAGTTCACCCAGTCCCCATGCCAGGTACAAGGCTGCCGATAGCCATCTAGTCAGCAAAGAAGAAACACAGCCATAAGCCTTCCACGGAACATGGCAGTGCTGGGGTGGCATCTTGGTGGGCAGGTACTCACTAGCACACACAGAGTCCTGGGTTCCTGCCCAGCACACCCATCATGCCAACAGGGAGTCTGGAGCTCAGGGACTGTGTAAGAATCTACAGCCATCCTGGACTACACAGGGAAATCTGTCTCAGGGAGAGAGAGACAGAGACAGAGACAGAGAGACAGAGACAGAGACAGAGAGAGACAGACAGAGACAGAGACAGAGACAGAGAGACACAGAGACAAAGAAAGAAAGAGACAGAGAGAGACAGAGACAGAAAGACAGAAACAAAGACAGACAGAGACAGAGAGACAGAGGGAGAGAGAGAGGACCAGCAGCAGGAAGGTCCCACGTGCACACACTGAGCAGAACAATCTACTGACGGGAAATGGATTGGTGAGTGCCCGGGGCCAGGGCTTTCTATGGAGGTGGCAGAATGCTCTAGAACTGGACAGAGGTGAGGCTTGTGCACTATTGTCAGTGCCCCTGATAGTGCCCAATGACTGGTGGTTTGTGTGTGTGCTTACAAAATGCTCGTTTCACAGGCTGGGGAGATGCTCAGGGGTCACTCTCAAGCGAAAGGACCTGGCTTCTGATCCCAGATCCCAGGTAAAAACAACAGCAGAAATGGTAATGGCCTGCACTTCTGGTCTTGGAGGGTGGAATCTGGGAAACCCCAGAGTAAAGCAATAAGGAGGTAGAGGAATCCAGGATGATTCCGAAAGTCACCCTTGGGCCTCCACAGGCACACACACTCAAGTGTCTACCTCTACACATCCACACACTCACAGAAACCCACACCTACACCCACACGTGCAAAAAAAAAAAGAATGAGGTGAGAGATCCAGGGGGATTCCTGATATCAACCCTAGTCTCCACGTGTACACACACACAAGCATGTACACACACAAGCATGTACACACACACAAGCATGTACACACACATACACATGCACATATACAGGAGAAACACATCCGTACATGTGCACACATACATGCATGCGCACACACACACAAGCATGTACACACATACACATGCACACATATAGGAGAAACGCATAGGAGAAACACATCCTATACATGTGCAAACATGCATACACACACACACAAGCATGTACACACACATACACATGCACACATACAGGAGAAACGCATCCTATACATGTGCACACATGAATGCATACACACACAGAAGCATGTACACACATGAGCATATACACGCATACACATGCACACATACAGGAGAAACACCTCTATACATGTGCACACATGCATGCACGTACACACACCAGAACACACATGCTTTGACCCCACAACTCCACTGAGAACCTTGCCCCACAGCTGCAGCAGGACGCTGCTGTGGGGTGGTCCCACATGTGGTGGTCCCAGCCTTGCCTGGGCTAGAGAAGACAGCTAGGCACCGCCCGGCTCTGCCTCCCTCTCGAAAGTCCCACCTCCTCAGGAAACCTGCCCTTCCCTAGGCCCTGCAAGGAGGGGCCCTGAGTGGGGGATCTACAGTTATGCCTAAATGCTCTATAAACAAACAGCAACGCAGACCCCACACGCCTCTGTGCTGCTCTCTGGCCGCCCGTTGCAGTGACACAAGGGACAGGTGCTCCTGTGGCTAAAGGGACAAGTCAGCTTACAATCTACAGGAATCTTTCTGGTGACAAGGACAGATGAGGAGGATGCGAGGTAAGCGTTCACACAGCACTCGCTCAGCGCTCATAATGCGCATCCAAGACCTGGTGCGTCCACTATGGAAACGGGCTCACTGCTCGCTCCCTCCACCCACCCTACCTGACCGCGTGACAACTTGGCCAATAGATATTGGTGAAGGAGAGGCATGGTCTCAGGACAGCATCTGTGACAGAAGTGCCACAAACGTGCCCAGTGACCCACACAGCTCAGCCAACACTGGGCGCTCAGCACCCCCAGGAACAAGGATGGTCAAGCAAGACTCTCAAGAAACACTGAGCCATGAGGGGCTCTGTCCCCCAGCAACTCTCACAGAGGCAGCACCCAAGCATGGGGAACAGCAACGAAAGAGTGTGAGCCAGTGCAAAGACCCCAGCTCTCGGAGGCAGCTGGGTGACCAAGCCCTGAAGACAGACCACAGGTCTCCTGGGGATGTCCTGACAGTTTCCATAAATGAATGACTTAAAACATCAGAAGTGTGTGTGTTCGGGCTGGAGAGATGGCTCAGGGGTTAAGACTCTGTCTCGCAAGCAGAAGGCCTTGAGTTCGGATCCCAGGTCCCACGTAAAAATACCAGGTAGAAATGGTGGCGACCTGCACTTCTGGCCCTGGTGGGAGGAACCTAGGAAATGCCAGAGCAAAACAAAAAAAGAGGTAGAAGCAATCCAGGATGATTCCTGAAGTCTCCCTTGGTCCTGCATAGGCACATACAGTGCCCGTGCGCACACGCGCACACACACACACACAATGAATGAATAAATAAGTTTTTTTAAACACCCCTGAGAGAGACTCCCTGAAAGATAGGCCCTGTCATGCACTTGAATCGTTAGTTATTTGGGAAGGTCATGGCACCTTCGGAAGGTGGAACCTTGCTGGTGGAAGACAGCCATAAGGGTTGGGCCTTGTTGTGGTTGCATTCTGGTGTCAACTTGACAGTTGCAGACTGGTTGGGGCACAGCTGTGGAGGGTTAATGGTTGGAATGGCCACTTAGCAGGTCTGCAGGTACTTGATTGATTGCTGTGGAAAACCCAGACCACAGTGGGTGGTACTTTCCAGTGGTGGACCAGGTAATAGGAGGTTCAAGGAAGAGGGACTTGCTCTTCCCTTATCTTGTGTCCACTTGCTGTGGAGTTGCAACTCTGGGAGTAGCATTCACTTTTAGAGCGTCGTGGCCTTCTTTGTTGCTGGTGCCGCTGCCTCCCTTCTTGGCTGATTTGGAGCTTCACCTTTTCCATCATGTTGTTGCTGTTCCCACAGCCTTTGGAGCCTGGACTCTAGGCCTTGCTGCTGTTCACTATTCATCGCCGATGTCAGAGCCCAGCTGTTCTTCACTGACATCGGAACCCAGCGTCTTTAACCCTCCAGAGAAGTAAAGGCTTGAGACCTTCTTGGGATCTTTTGGTTTTGTGGAACATTCCGGTCAAGAATGAAGCAGCTTATGTCCAACACAATATTGACCCCACAAAGTCTAGCATGGACTAAAGGCACTAGGATCCTTGGAGGCTAGGGACTGACAGTCACAGTAGTGTTCCTAAACTTAAGGGGAACACAGGAAAGGGTTCTGGAAAATGCCCCTGGGTCCTTGCACCTCATCGGAGAGGAGGACCCAGAGGAGAGTTTGGCATGCACATTAAAGGATGCTCTGGGGATTGGGGGGGGGGGGAAGCACTGGGGGATAGGGAGGGAGGAGAGAGGGGAGGGGAGAACAGGGGGGTGGGGGGAGGAGGGAGGGAGAGGACTGGTGTACCTGTTAAGTTTGTATGAGCAGAAATAATAATAATAAAAAAAGTTAAAAAAGGGGCTGGAGAGATGGCTCAGGGGTTGTGACTCTGTCTCACAAGCAGAAGGTTCTGAGTTCGGATCCCAGGTCCCACGTTAAAAAAAAAAAAAAAAAGGTTAAAAAAAAAAGAACGAAGCAGCTATGGGTGGCTACTTTGAAGGACACTACTTTTTATTGTAAATTAATTTAATAAACTTATATATATTATATTATATAGATTCTGTTTCTTTAGAGAACCCTGACTAATACAGGCCTTGAGTCTGATTAGCCTCACCTGCTTCCAGGAGTTAATGCTGGCAGTTCTGCAGCTCTCTGTCTCCATGATGGACATGACTCAGGTCGTCTTCAGCTTCTGCCAGCCATGCCTTTTCCATCATGAAGGACTGTAGATCCCCTCTGGAGCCCTAAGCTGAATACATCTCCCTTTCTCCATGAAGTTGCTCAAGTCTGAGTGTTGTCTGCTGCTGCACCCCCAGAGTGACGGCCCTGAGAGACAGCCTTGACAGACACCCCTGAAAGACACTACTGAGAGACACTCCTGAGACACCTCCTGGGAGACTCCCCTGAGAATCGCCTCCTGGACTGCAGCAGCGTTCTTCCTTTCCTTCTGGCATCACTTCCGGGCGGGCTGTCTTCTCCTGCCTTAACTGTCGTCTCACTAGGCAGCGACCAAAGCTTCTCGCACATTCCATCTTTCTCACAGACAGATGCCCATGCAGAGCTGCACATGCCCAACACCCTGAGGAGCACCCACACTCTGAGGAGCACCCACAGCCTGAGCATCATCAGATTTCTGAGTACACATGTACCAGGCCCTGGTGGGATGGGGTGTGATATGCCTGGATGGCTGGCATGAGGCCCCACCCCACGCTACCTCTGCCCTCTCTTGTCCTGTGTCTGTCCCAGCTTCCCTAATGTGACGTGACATCTCGCCATTCTAGTCAGCCTTCGCTAGTTCTGTTTTCCTCCCTTTTGTTAATAGTTTCTCTTTTTGAGACAGACCCACTGTTCAGCTTCAAGCTCTCAACAATCCTCCTGTCTCCGCCCCCTGGATTGTCCGCATTACGGGCACCAGCACCCCCACACATACAAACACACTTGGCTGAACCTACTTCTATATAAGAGTCCCTGTACAGATCCCTAAAACAGGAGAATGTTGGAGAGACCCTACTCAGCATGACTTGGGCAGAGTGATGAGGTGCAGGTTCTGCAATAACCAGAAGGCAAACCACTTTTCCATCCTGGTCCAGACAGCCAGCAGCCGCTCCACACCCAACAACAAAACGGGAACTTGAGTCGCCTTATAAACTGTGCAGCACAGGGGAGTCTGTGCCAGGCGTCTGTGCCCAGCATCTGAGCAGGACACCACAGCAAGTATTGTGTCTACACTGAACATCCGGCACCAGGACTTACACTCGTTTTCAAGTGGCACCAAACCCCACACTTTGTACAGATGCCCAGAGCAGAAAAAAGGTCAGCAGTGGCAAGTGGGGGACGCAGGAAATCGCCATGCAACACACCCCAGGCCTAGAAAGAACCACAATAAAACCAGGGAGCCAGGATGCGCTCAGTGGACAGCGTGTGCCAGGCCTAACTCCCTGGCAGCCAGGATCCCTCCCAGCGTGGGAGCAAGGGTGGGGGCCAGTGAGTCACCTTACACGGAGGAGGTAGAGGACGAGATCATCAATCCAGATCCTCCCCTGTTACACATTGAGCCCCAAAACAGCCTAGGCTACAGGACCCCTTGTCTCAGAAAAATAAAACATGTACCCAAAAAATGGACGAAGGAAAGATCTCGGCGGTGCGCCCCTGTTGTGCCAGCATTCGGGGACTGAGGCACGTTTGCTGGGCGACAGAATGAAACCTTGTCTCACAACACAAGGAATACACAGAGTCGGCACTCTGCCTATCGAAGCATCTGGAAGCCTGAGCCTGGGTCCTTGTTCCTGATAATGTCTCTGCAAGACGTCCCCCCCACCCCGTGGCCATACGGTAACTTTCACTGGGGTTCCAATGGGGTGCATCCCCTTTTCTCGACCCTCACCCAATGTTTTCCCTCACCCAACCAGTGCCTGTAGACCTCGCCTCCCCAGATGCACCCTCTCTCCCCGCCCCGCCCCGCCCCACGTGACGCCGTGGGAACCCGGACCCAGCGCCTCTAGCGGGTGGCGGCGGACAACCGCGGGCTGGAGATGGGGGGGAGGGGGAGGTTCCCGGGTCGAGGGAAGAGAATACTCGGGTGGGAGCGAACGCTCGACTCTAGATGTCCTAGGGGCAAAAATGAGGGAACGGTCCCTGAACACCCCCCCCCCGGACTGGGGAGGAGGCCGCAGGAGACGTGCCGGGGCGCACTCACCCGCACGATGTAGGAGACCCCGGGCCCCAGGACCCTGGCGTCCGGATGCTGCCAACCGTGCGCCGGCTTGTGGATGAAGCCGCCCCGGCGCACCCACTCCTCCGCCGCGGCCGGTGTCCCCCGCGCGCCCCGAGTTCCGCGCGCCCCCGAGCCGCGGCAGCGGCCGAGCGCCGACAACGGACAGGGCACGGCGCAGCGCGGCTCGCAGGCGCCCAGCACGGCGGCCGCCAGGGCGGGGACCCCAGAGGGACCCGCGGGCTCGGGCTGGGGCTCAGCCACCCCTGCCGCGCGCGCTGTCCCCGCCGCCGCCGCCGCCGCCGCCGGACCACGGCCCAAGAAGCCGCCGGGCGCCGCGAACTTCCACTGCGGCATGCGCGGCAGCAGCGCACAGAAGGTGGTGGGAGCCTCGGGCTCGGGGGTCGCGCGGCCCCCCGGACCCTGCGTCATGGCCGCGGCCGCCGACCGAGCGCCGCCGGCTGCGCCTGGCGCCGAGCCGCCCGTGCTGGTCCCCGCCCGCCCGGTGATGTCACCGGCCGGCGCAGCGCGCAGCCGCGGGGGGCTGCGCCCCTGGGACCCCGACCCTGCGCGGGCGAGCTTCCCGCGGGGTGCTTCGGGGCGAGCAGTGAGGCGGCCACGCGCCCAGGACTCCGGCGCAATCCGCCGAAGCCCCCGAAGTCACCATTTGACAAATGGGGAAACTGAGATCTAGGGTCGGCCCTCGCTACCGTATCGGCCGGACCGTGCCCATCTTTAACTCTAAAAGAACAGGCTTGGGTCTGGGGCGAAGCGGAAGCCAATGAGGAAACTGAGATACGGGGTGGGGCGGAGACCTGTGATCCGCTGGAGAACCTCAAAACGCTAGGTTTCCCTGGCCACTGGCGGGGGCTGGCCCCTACTTAACTGATGAATGGGGAAACAGGCAGATGCACAACGGGGAAACTGAGGCATGGAAGGGAAAGCGTGCCAGGGCACAGCGGGATGCATGCATCCAGAGACACCCGTCCCCCCCCCATCCATTTCTGTGGGTCTCTGTCAAAGTTCCATGGTCTGAACTCTTAGGCTTGCGCCTAAGAGACTTGCGCCTAGTCCCAGCCTTGGGGGACTTGGGAGTCCTCGCACTTGGACCCCAAGGGCACTCCCTATGAGAGCCGAGTATCATCCTGCCCTGCCCGCCCCCTCACAGCCCTGCAGGGAAACAAAAGAGTCTGGGCGGGGCAGGTGGGGAGGAGGGGCCCGGCCGGGGAGCAGGATCGATAACAGGAGAAATGAGATCACAGCCTGGGAAGGGGGTGGCGAGCCCGGAGGACACGGAGGTCCGACGCTGCTGCCTGCCAGCCAGGGCGCTGCCGACTGACTGCAGGGGTAGCGCAGCTCCCCGTGGGAGAAGCGCTGCTCGGGAGTTCTAGGGGGAAGGTCGTAGGGCTAGGTCGGCCCCAGGCACCGAGGTCTGGCCGCGTGACTCGTGGCTGCTGCTTTCCCTTCGCCAGGAAGAGTGGTAGGGCCAGACCAGTGGCCAGGACTCTGGCATCAGATGACCCGGGGCTCTGAGCATGTCTCTGGGCAGAGGACGAGTCTCCTGTTTCTCCAAACTTGTTTCCTCTGAGTGTACGTTTCCTGACCCTTGAAATGCCTGGATGGTCTTCAACCAACAGTAAAAGCATAATGACCCTACTGTGCTAGCTTCAAACCCAGCCCCTCTCAGTTCCCTCTTCCAGGACCCCTGTCAACTTATAACACTCAAAACCATGTTCCCCTGTAGCCTCCTGCAGACTAGGTCTTCTCTCTCTCTCTCTCTCTCTCTCTCTCTCTCTCTCTCTCTCTCTCACACACACACACACACACACACACACACACACACACACACACACATGCACACGCACACACCAAAGCACACCTTGTAAGGGTTACAGAGCAGTGGGTCTGCCTTGGAAAGCAATTCTTCTGTGGCCTGCATGTAAACAGAGATGTTAAATAAAGCCGTATGCGCAGTTCCCACAGCTGTTGGCAGAGGGTTTATTGGCAGCAATTCTAGAGTGGAGTGGGGGGGACAGACGCCTCCGGCCACCTGCAAGTTGAGTTCAGTAGCCCAGTCTGAAGAAACTCAAGTGGGGACGGACAGTAAGTTCTAGGACATGCAGCTCTGTGTCCAGCACTGGGAAAGGACCAACAATGTCTCCTTGCCTGGCCGGGCCTGACCTGGGCAGTAGAAACTGGGGCCCTGGAACGAGACTCATTCTGCACCCCGTATTGGGCCTCGGGTCATGGCCCCTGGGGACAGGAAGATCAGGTGGCCTTGAAGGACCTCAGGCTACAGAAAGGAGGGGACCAGCATCCTAAGACCTTCACAGGAAAGGAGGCCGGAGAGCAAGCTGGGCTGCCCGTTGTGCCCCGCCCTGTCAGGGCCGGGTGTTGCCACCCATGGTGGTTGCCCGCTTGGAGTGGCGGATGCCCATGGTGTATGCTGGAGCCCTGGTGCGGTTCACAGTGACCTGTTCAGGGTTGTGGGTACCAGGACCCGGGGTCTCCTCTGGGGGCCTTGGAGTGCGCGGCCGCCCCAACATGGTGAAGGCCGGCCTGCGCTGGCGGTAGGAGTTGGGGTCCGGACTGTCATACTGGCCCGGACCTGGCATCTCCGCGGGATCCTGCGGGGGTCTTGCAGGGCGTGTGCGGCCCACCACCGTGTAGCTGGGGCTGCTGGGCTTAATGAAAATCTGGGAGCCCCAGAGGGGTGGCATGGTGTAGGCGTTGGGGGCTGGAGCCGAGGCGTCCAGGACCTTTGGGCGGAGTCGGGAGCCCAAGCTGAAAGCTGGGGGGTTCCGCTGGCGCACAAGGGGCGCCTTCTCGGGGCTGTAGGCACCGGGGCCTGGCGTCACTTCCAAACCTGGAGAGGAGATGGATGCTTGGCACGGCAGCAACGCCTGCGCAGAGACCTGCACTGTCCATGCCACCCGCCCTGCGCTTAGCTCTGCCAGGCCGCCCGGGTCACACTGCCCGCCCACACATTCCCTTCCCAGGATTCTCCCCTCCATCCCTCCTCCTGCCGGTGCCACACAGTGTGGCCCTTCCCTTGCCACCTCCCACACCCATTCCATGCATATACCCCCCAAAAAAAAACATTCAGGGACCTCCAGAGTCCTCTTCTCCAGCCCTGACCGGCTAACAGCTTCTTCATAGCACCTGACTTGGTGCTACCGAGATGAGACAGAGTCAGAGAGTGGGAGATGGGTACCAAGGCTGAGATGGGGGAGGGGGGAATGGGGAAGTGCAGCTGTGCTGCACAGGGACAGAGGCAAGTGGGTAGGTGGGTGAATGAATGGATGGGTAGGAGATAGTTGGACCAGTGGATGGACGGATTGATGAGTGGATGGGTGGATGGGTGGACAGATGGTGGATGGATGGACTGGATGGATGGGTGAGTGGATGGTGGGTTGAAGGGATGGAAGGGTGGGTGGATGGAGGGATGGGTGGATGGGTGGGTGAGTCAGTGGGTGGAAAAAATGGATGGGTGGGTGGATGGATGGTGGCTGGGTGGATGGGTGGATGGATGGATGGTGGGTGGGTGAGGTGAGTCAGGAGGCTGAACCAGGCCGAACACTTTCCTGTGGCTTTGAGGCCTGCTATAGGCTGCCAGAGTGGGTTCTCCCACCCCCAAGAAACTGGATCACCTCTCTGCCCTCTCATGACCGTGGCCTCTCTCGCTGCCTACGCATCCTGGAGTAGTGACCCTTTGTCTGAGACTTGGCCTTTATCACTCCGAACACTCAAGGCTGCGGGAAGGGAGGACAAAGGCAGGAACCGGAGAGGCCGGTCCCCAAGGGCGCAGACACACTCACCGCGGGTCTTGCCCCGACCCTGCATGGAGTAGGCAGGGGTGCAGCTGCGGCCAAAGCGTGTAACCTTTGGGTCCAAGAAGTACACAGGCCCCGGGCTGGTGTCCTGAGGAGGCGCTGGGGAGAACAGCCAGAGTCGAGAGGGGCCTCGGAGGGGGCCACACCAAGCCCCAGGGAGGCCCAGGCAGGTCTCAGCTTGAAAGCTGCAGCCTCGAGGACCCCGGCAGAGGATCTGGAAAGGACTCAGGGGGACTCAAGCCCTGGGGTTTCTCCTCATCAGGGCCATCACAGGAAGCGGTCCCTGAACATGAACTGCCACCTTTACTACACATGTTCGCAGAATTTGTGATGGAGCCTGGGGCTTTTCACAGTAGGCCAGCACTCTACAGTGAGCCCCGCCCCATGCTGGGCTGTCACTCTCCCTGTGAACCCCGCCCCCAGCCCTCACTGAGGATGCTGGGCTGTCACTCTCTCTCTAAGCCCCGCCCCCAGCCCTCACTGCAAGATGCTGGGCTGTCAGTCTCCCTCTGAGCCCCACCCCCAGCCCTCCCTGCGGATGCTGGGTTGTCACTCTCTCTCTGAGCCCCGCCCCCAGCCCACACTGAGGATGCTGGACTGTCACTTTCCTCTGAACCCCGCCCCCAGCCCTCACTGCAGGATGCTGGGCTGTCACTCTCCCCTTGAGCCCCGCCCCCAGCACTCACTGCAGGATGCTGGGCTGTCACTCTCCTCTGAGTCCTGCCCCCACCCCTCACTGGAAGATGCAAGACCGATGGTCTACCCCTGAGTCGCAGTCCAGTTTTCTTTTAACTATTTTGAGACAGAATTTCACAAAGTTGCCCTTGCTGGACTTGGAACTCACAACCCTTCTGCCTGCAGCTGCAGGATGGCAGGCCCGCCATCGTTAAGGCTGGAAGCAGGCTCACGCCCCTGTGGCCTTCATGGTGTGCTCTGCATGCTGGGAGTTCAGTACTGCTCAGCGCAGGGTGCATTCGCACACGCGGGTTACAGACCAGGATGGACATGCACACAGGTTACAGAGAGGGGCTGACATATGAGTGCGGGTTACACGAGGCAGGGCTCACAGACATGTGCGGGTCACAGGGGCACGCGCACACACACACACACACACACGCACACACACACACAGGGGTTAACAGCACGGGGCTCACACGCATGTGCAGGTTGCAACGAGGGGTTCACAGCCGGGTGTGGGTCACAAGCATCGCTAAGCTCGCTCCTCACCTTGGTAAGGCCCCAAGTGTGACAGGTACCACCCAAATGTGGGGTTCCCGGCACTGTCACACACAGGGGATTCACGGTTTCCCCAGTGATGGTCACTGATGCTAACCTGTGGCCCCAGACGCACCCCGTACCAGTTGTGGGCATCTGTTTGCAGCCCACACACACGAGTCCCAGAGCAAATGGGAAAAAGCTAAGGGGGAGCTGGGACATCAGTGACGCCCTATCCCAGCCCATCAGCCAGTAGGTGGCACATGGGCCTCTGGGCTGAGCCTTGCCATCTACAGGCCAGTGCTTCTGCCCGTTCTCCTGAGAAAACCTGTCCCAGCAGGACATGCCCACCTGTGCTGCCAGCTGCCCCGCGCTGACTTGAACAACTCCTGTTCATGCCACAGAACGCGGCCCCTAGCCCACTGAGTGCCAACCCCAACACTCCAGGCAGGAGGAAATGAGAGGACGGGTCCCTGGTCTGAGCACCTGTGGGCCGGGCATCATTGTACCTACTTTCTAATCACATCCTAGACCTTACATTGACGCTGTCTCAAACAAACACAAACCAAGGACCAGAGAGGGCAACCACTCATCAGAAGTCACACAGCATGCGGGAGATGGGTCATCCCTGGCTGCTGTCCGACCCCGAGAGGCGAGTACATGCCTCAGAAGCTACAGAATGGGGAGGCACCGTCTCCCTCTGCGGACTTACCTTCAGTGGGTCTCCAGGCAAGCGAATAGGCAGGACCAGCTGCCTTGGTCCAGTCGTGGTTGACATAGCCGACAGTGGATGGGAGGACATACAAGCCAGGCCCGGAGTCTGCGACCCAGAGCCCAGGTCAGGACTGAAGTTGGTGGTTCTAGGGGGCTAGGAGAGAAGCCAGGGGCCCCACCCACCTCCTAGACAAGAGGGGAAAAGGGGCTGCCGCCCTAAGGGGCAGGGTGACATCCACATTGTGAGACAGTCGGGAGTCACAGTGGGGGTTTGGGGAGACAAGGACAGAGGCAGAGGGGGGACACAGGATGGACCCTGAGGCTAAGAACAGAGAGCATCATGGGAGGAACACGGGTCAGGGCAGCGAGACCATGGCAGAAGGGAGACAGGCATGGGCTGCAGCCGGGACCCCACAGTCCTGTCTCCCCCACTGAGCAGCCAGCCAGGACACTCCATGTTCTTCTGCCCAGTGCTCCCTGGCCCCCCCACCCCTCCCCACACGTCCACCCGCCTCCCTCAGGCTCTGTCCTGCTGCACCCCCAGAACCCGGCTCCTCAAAGGACATGTGTGAAGAGTCAGCAGACCCCAAGCTTCGCCCATCTAGAATATTCCAGGAGCTGGGGGGGGGGCAGCACTAACCGTTTTCCAGGGTGGCCATCCTGCACGACTTCCTCAGTCCAGTCTCTGGAATGTGACCATTGGCCATCCGCCGAGACAGGGGCGCTGCAGCTAGGCAGGCCGGGGGGTCGCAGCTCAAGGTCCCCATGCCAAACAGGTGAGGGCCTGGTGCCGGCTGGGGCACCTGCAGCTCTGGCGCTTGCAAGCGGGCACTGGGCACTGTCCCCAGTGCTCACGTCTTGGCCAGTGCCGGTGGCACCACACCCTCTGGCACAGACGGCCCCTTGTCTCCAGGCCCAAGCTGGCCGCGGGACGCTGGTCTGAAAGTGGGGCTGAGATCAAGTGTCGACCAGGTGGCTGCGTGGTCCAGGAAAGAATCCGGTGTCAGCGGAGCAGATCCCCAGGGAGGCGGCCGAGCAGGGCCACGGCGAGGCAGGATGCAAACACGACACCCAGTGGGGTGGCGGGACCAAGGGTACAGCCAACACATTTCCTCAGCAGCTGCCGACTCCTTGCTGTTTCCTCAATGCAGGCCCTGGGCACCCATAGGAACCCGCTCTGCTTGGAGTTCGGGGTGCCCAGGACAGGGCACAAGGGAGTGATTTTGAAATGTTCAGATGAACATACTCTCTTCTGACATAAGCCACGCCAAGAATATGAGATCTGAACGACTATGTAGGGTCCCAGGTGAAGACGGAGGAGTCACTGAACCCCCCCTTCCCGGGGAGGTGGGTTCATCACTGGGCCCTTCCAAAATGACACTTGCTAATTTTTAAAATGCCGTGTGTGTGTGTGTGTGTGTGTGTGTGTGTGTGTGTGTGTGTGTGTGTGTGTTAGAGGGCAATGTGTGTGCCTGTGGAGGACCAACAGTGACATCGTCATGGATTGTATTGAGCTACCTTCTTACGGCTGCCATTTCTGCCTGGCGTTTGTAGGTGTGATCTGGGATCCGAACTGAGATCCTTTTGCTCGTGAGGCAAGCCTATGATCCCAAATGTCACCTCCAGCGCTGATTCTTTTTATTCTTTGGATTGCGGAGACACGTAGTTCAGGTTACCCCAACCTCGGGACCCTCCTGACTCAGTCTCCAGTGCTCAGACACACAGGCACACACACGCATAGAGAGAACATGTACACAGAAATAAAGGAATAAATGAAGTAAGACACATGGTCCACTACTCCACTCCAGCAGCTTGTCTCCCAGTCACCCTCTATGTCACCTCCCTGTCATGACCTGGGAGCACGTCTTCTGTGTCACAGACGAGGGAACCGAAGTTCCAGTGCAGCCTGCACTCAGGCAGCCCGAACCCCACCCCACATCTCTGCAGCTCCCCGTGACCTGCCAAGGAGCAAGAGCCAAGCCAAATCCTGAACCAACAGAGCTGGCTGGATGGCTGGAAGCTGGAAGGCCACGCATGGGACCCAAGAGGCAGGAAGGGAAGATGGGGGGGGTAGAGGGAAGACAGGAGGGAGGGAGGAAATACAGAGAGAAGCGAGGGAAAGAGGAGAGAAGGGTGGAGGGGAGGGGATGAGTTCTGTCCAGAAGGACAGGACGTTGGCTACAAGAAACAGCTGGCCTTCAGAGCTGTGGACAGAGTGACCCGGCATGGGAGGCTCACCAGCACCCTCTGGTGGCTGAGAAAGAACAGACCTTCACCTGAGTGGACGTGGCTTTTAGTACAGAGGATGGACGGGGAAGAAGGGGAGAGCCCGGCTGAGCCAGGCAGGCCTGGGGGTGGAGGGGTAAGACCCCTGACGTCCCATGTCCCACCTGAGAGCTTCCTTGTTGCAGTTCCTCCTTCTCTGGCTGGACTTTTCTGATCTGTAGAATGTCCTGGGTCTCCGTGGCCGCTCCTGCCATGGCGGGTTGTCAGAAGTCATTCACAGCTTCACGCAGCACGAGTTCACCTTCTCTCTCCCTGCATTGGAATCGTAGCTCCGCCTCACGTTGCCTACGGAAGAGACAGTCCCAGATCGAGGCTCCACGCGACGACCACGTGCCCCTCATCTGAGCGCCCAGAGGCCCTGTATCCCCTGGATTGCGGCTCCCTCCTGTGTCTCACTGTGACCCCCATTCTTTCCCCCACATGGTGGTGCATCTTCAGGAAGCCAAAAGGAGAGATTTCAGGCATTTGGGAAGAAGGACCCACAGGAGAGCAGCTGTGCAGGATGAGAGGACCCGCAGTGTGTCCAGTCATGCAGGGGGCAAGGACCTCCAGGAGAGCAGCTGGCCGGACCAGACTTTGGCAGCATAGCCTGAAGAGTCCAAGGTGGGCTGTGGGCAGGGGGCGGGGCAGGCGCCAGGTTTACCATGAGCCAAAGCGGAAGCAGCAGCCGTGCCATAGGGCACAGGGGACAGCCTAGCAAAACAAATGGGCAGAAGGCAATCGGGTCAGCAAAGTGCTCGCTACACAAGCATGAGGACCTGGAGAGATCGGGGCAGGACAGACCCAAGGTTCCTGGGTTGGACGCCCCGTTAGCAAGATGCAGGTTAGATGCCTGTTTGCTGAGCTGGACGCCTCATCGGCAAGACACAACCCACACCATCGGCAAGACCCTGGGGCCCTGTCTCAAAAGAACAAGGTGGGCAGCTCCTAAGAAACGGCTTCTCTGGTCTGCACACACATACACATCCCCATACACATGCATACATATGTACACACATACAGATATATTCCTATACATCCATACATACACATGAACATATGCACATATACACATACATATACATGCATATACATATACAAATATACACATACACACATGCATGCACACATACACACTATACGCACACATACACACATGCATGTTTATTTTCTCTTACAATTATCCAGTTACAGTTCTTAGTGCCACTTGGCAGGAGCGGCCACACCCACAACAAGGGAACGGGCCACACCATATCCATGTAACAGCTGAGAGAGGGACGATCCTTACTTGCCAGACCAGCATGTCTAGCCAAGTGTACACAAGGACACCAACCTTCTCAATCAGTTCTCTGTATTTTATTCACCTGTGCAGGGCCTGGTCCCACCATGGGCTGAGACTGCCCCACCATCTAGACAATCTCCTGCAGGTTCCCTCTGAGCCTAACTCAACTACCAATTCTCTACAAATATGCCCAGAGCTCAAACCCTCAACCATCAAGTTGACACTTCTGCCTAACTATGACAGGGACAAAGAACTATCCTATTATAAGCTGAAAATAAACCCCTTGTTCCCTTAAGCTATTTTGTCATGTATTCATCAGCAACATGCAGGGTAACGCTACATGTATATACACACATACTAATACATATACACAAACACATCCTGCACATACATGATATACATGTACAC
The DNA here is from genome assembly GCA_023101885.1 of Typhlomys cinereus. Classification (NCBI taxonomy): domain Eukaryota; kingdom Metazoa; phylum Chordata; class Mammalia; order Rodentia; family Platacanthomyidae; genus Typhlomys; species Typhlomys cinereus. The sequence goes on from JALPQD010000075.1 coordinate 7,384,738, forward strand.
ATACACACAAACATACACACATGCACATGCACACACATACACATACATGCACACTATACACATCTGTCATGGTTAGGCACAGGTATCAACTTGACTGTTGAGGGTTCAAGCTCTGGGCACATTTGTAGAGAATTAGTAGCTGAGTTAAGCCCAGAGCAAACCTGAAGGAGATTGTCTAGCTGATGGGGAAGGCCCAGCCCATGGTGGGTGGGATTAGGCCCTGGATAAATCACAGAGAGAAGGTTGAGAGAGTTGGCATCCTTCTGTTCACTTGGCCAGACATGCTGGTTTGGCAAGTAAGGATTGTCCATCTCTTAGCTGTTATGTAGTGACGGTGTGGCCAGTTCCCTCAGCCCTGGTGTTGGTGCGTGCTCTCCTGTCAAGCTGGACTAAGAACTGTAACCAGACTATGGTAAGGAAATAAACCCCTTGTTCCCTTAAGCAGTTTGATGATGGTCATTTATCAGCAACCATGCAGGCTGACTACAACAACATCTATACACATACATATACACAGACACATGCACATATACACACATATGCACACACATACATATACATGCACACTATACACATCCATATACACATAAACACATACATACACACACTGACATATGCACATACACACAAACATACACAGATACACATAAGCACTATACATACATACACACAGACATATAAACACACATGCACACACATTATACTCACATATACACACACATGAACACTATACACATACATACATACTACATGCACACACGTGCACACACATACACATACACACATTATCATAGTTAGACACAGGTGTCAACTTGATAGTTGAGGGTTTGAGCTCTGGTCACATTTGTGGAGAATTAGTGGTTGGGTTAAGCCCAAAGCAAACCTGCAGGAGATTGTCTAGCTGATGGGAAAGACCCAGGTGGGTAGGACTAGCCCCTGGAATAAAATATAGAGAGCTGGTTGAGAGAGTCGGCATCCTTGTGTACACTTGGCCAGACATGCTGGTCTGGTAAGTAAGGATCGTCCCTCTCTCAGCCGTTCTGTAGAGATGGTGTGGCCAGTTCCCTCAGCCCTGGTATTGTGTCAAGTTGGACTATGAACTAGAACCAGACTATTGTAAAAGAAAACAAACCCCTTGTTCCCTTAAGCCGTTTGATGGTGATCTATCAACAATCATGTAGGCAAACTGCTACACATATTTACATACAAACTCTACACATACATATACAGAACTATACGCACACACTATATACACATACATATATACACACATATGTACACATACACATATATACATGCACACTATACACACATACACACTTAAACATTCACAGGGGTAAAAAATACAAGAAAGATTCTTCTAGAAGGCTGGGAAGATGCCTCAGGGGCTAAAGCGCTTGCTATACAGGCGGGCACAGCAACCCACCTGTAATTCCAGTCTAGGATGGCACAGACTCGGACCTAGAGCCAGCTGGACAGACTGGCCCTTTTGGTGAATTGAACTCTGGGTTCAATTAGAGACCAGCCTCAAAAGAGCAAGGAGAGAGAGACAACTGACAACGATTCTGGACATCAGCTTCGGGCCTCCATACACACATGCACCTACACACATGTGAACACACACACACACACACACACACACACACATATGCACGTACCACACATAAACATGAAAAACAGAAATGGAAGCGGGAAAAAAAATCTCTGGGGTTACCTAGTGGCCAGACCAGCTGACTCAAACCCAGGACGCCATCGCCTCCCCTGTGCCCCCAGAAGGATTCCAACACAGGAGACTTGTCCTTCCGGAGAACCCCTGTTCTCCCTGTTCCTCCCAGCAGTCACTGAGAGGAGGGATGTACACCGTCCTTCCCAGCCTCCCTGGTGGTCCCTCCTGCTTCAGAATCTTCCAGAGCACACCAGAGACCCAGCCTTACACCTTTGCCCTCGCTGTACCTCCTGCCTGGCCCGACCTGTCCCGGGGGGTGGCTTCTCGGTCCCTCCCTCTTCCCAAAGCCTCCTTTGAACACCTGCCCACTCAGCCTCACCTCACAGTTAGTCCACACTGTGTCCAACCTGTAGCTCAAGCCAAACAGCACAGTCTGCCTTGGGGAGCTTGTAGGGGATTGATCCTCCCCTCACGCTGATCAGACCACCTGTCTCAGTGGGCAGCACCCCAAGACCCGTGGCAAGGGCGAGGAATAGCACACGCCGAGGTGTTTGGTTCCCGGGGTCGTGGGACCCCCCCCCCAGGCATTCCTCGTTCTCAGTCTCTCTGCCGTTTCGTGTCTATTTTCAAGGCAGAGACCCGTCTCCTCATGCGAGTCGGCTGACCCTGGGGACCCTCCTGTCTCGCCTGCCCAGTGCTGATGTCAGGCATTGGGTTGGGCCTCCGTTTTCACCTCTCACTGTCGCCTGCCGTGAAACTGGCTCGTAGGTGCCGCATCCTGCCTGGACACAGCCCGAAGCAACGAGTTCGGTGAACCCGGACCTGGAGCTTCCAAGCTCCGAGCAGAATAACCCTCCTCGCAGGCGGAGAGCAGACCAACTCAGTCCATTCCACTAGCGCCTGAACTCCAGGGGGCGGGGCTCAAAGGACAGTGACAGCCCAGCATCCCGCAGTGAGGGCTGGGGGCAGGGCTCAGAGGGAGAGTGACTCTCTGGGATTACTCAGGAGGCTGGGGGCGTGGCGGGGTTGTGTGGCGATTACCTAGTACGCAAGAAGTCCACAGTTCAGTCCCCAGAAAAGCACAGAACGTGGGCCACTTGGAGGAAGGGCTCGTGTGTTTTCTGTTTTCCTTTCTCCCGCACCCACAACGCCTGCGTAGCATGTGTCCCTCAGTTAGGGTGGGCTGAATTTACAGCTGTCTCCGGTCCCCTCTCATCATCCGGACCTCGCAGCTCCATCACAAAAATATTAGGACGACCGGAACCTGCCTGCTGCACGACTGCAGGGTCCCAGAAAGATTGCGAACCTTCAAAAAAGCTCTGGAACTCGCTGTGGTGACGCTAAATCAGTACCGGGGAGCACTTGGGAAGACTCCGAGTCTGAGAACAGCCTGAGCTCTAAGCGAGAAGATGGAGAGATCGATACATACATACATAGATACATAGATACATAGAGAGAGATGATAGGTGATACATACATAGATACATACATACATAGATACATAGAGATGATAGATGATACATACATACATACATACATAGAGATGATAGATGATACATACATACATACATACATATTTAGATACACAGAGATGATAAGTGATAGATACATAGATACATAGAGATGATAGATACATAGATACATACATAGTTTGTATCTATGTATGTATATACATACATAAAAACATAGATACATACATACATAGATACATAGATAGATACATAGAGATGATAGATAATAGATACATACATACATAGATATATACATACATAGATACATACATAGAGATAGATAGATGATAGATAGATAGATAGATAGATAGATAGATAGATAGATAGATAGATGATAGGTAATGTATTAGTTAGGGTTTTCTAGAGTCACGGAATTCACAGAATGAATATATAGGAAATTTATTGAGTTGGCTTACAGATATGGCCGAGATAGTCCAGCGAAGGCTGTCAGTAGCTGAGGTAGTTCCAACGATGGCTGCCAATAGCTAGCTGCTCAGTTCGGTAGTCAAATAGGTGATGGCTGAAGGCTGGAGAACTCCTAGAGTCTTAGTCTAGTGGAAGGTGGAAGGAACCGGGTGGCGGGAAGGAAGAACGATTCCTAGCACAGCTGCAAGAAGGCTTCTGTTCTCCTTGGTAGCTCCTTTTTATATGATGCAGTACTGGGAGGATCCTATGAGAGCTTTGGAGGTCCTGATAGGATCTAGGGTGTGTACAATCCTTTCAAGTAGTCTCAGTTGATCCTTTCAAGAGGTGGTCTCAGCCCAGCTTAGTTAATACTGGGTGTGTCAAATTGACACACAGGCTTAACTATCACAGGTAATAACAGATGATAGATGACTGATGGGGGCAGGCAGATAGCTGGCAGAGGAATTGAGCTGCCCCACATCTTTGGCCAGGCCGGGTGTACAGGCCGCAGCATGTGACCACCCAGCTGCCTGGAAACCTGGTGGTCATAATCCGTCCCTAGCAACAGAGCCCCAGCCTTGACAAGCTCCCAGGAATGAGACCCCAGCCTTGGTCCATCATGTCAGCCCCTAGCAACAAGGTCCTCATCTCAGGCAGCGTGGATCTGGCCCCTAGCAACAGAATCTGAGCTTGAACCGGCACAATTGCTCACTGGGTAAAGGTGTCTGATCACAAGCCTGGAGACCTGAGTTTGATACCCAGAGCTGACATAGAGGGAAAGAACCAACTTCTGAAAGTTGTTCTCTGACCTTACACACATGTACAAGGCATGTGTGCCTGGTCTGTCTCTCTCACAAACGTCATATCCTGGGCAGGAGAGATGGCTCAGGGTTAAGATTCTGCCTCACAAGCACAAGGTCCTGAGTCCAGATCCCAGGTCCCACATAAACATGGAAGCAGTGGCGGCCTGCACTTCCAGCCCTGGTAGGCAGAGCCTGGGGAAATCCCAGCGGGAAGCAAAAAGGAGGTGGAAGCAATCCAGGATGATCCCCGATGTCATCCTTGGTCCTCCACAGGGACACACACACAGACACAGCTGGACTGTCCACTGGCCTGCTGGGCTATCCATCTCTGTGGGGCTGAGACTGGAGTCAGGGCTAGCAGTAGGGCTGAGTTGGAGTTGGGATTGGGGTTAGGGCTGGGGGTGGAGTTAAGGTCAGGGTTGGGGGTCAGCAGTGGGGTTAGTGGTGAGGGATGGAATCATGCTGTTGGCTGCTCTGGTCCTGGTGCCTGACTACCCTCCGGTTCCCTGTGCACAGACAGGGGTTTTGCTGCCCTTTGTTCTCCGTGGCCTGAGCCCTGCTGCACTACCTCAGGTCACGGGCAGGGATCACCACAGTGCCTGAGGTAAAGGGGTTACCAGAGCCTCGCTGGTTACCAGAGCCAAAGCCCCCCACCCAAGGTGTCTCCTGATACCTTGTTCCTCCGAAGCCCCTTCTCACTCCTAGAGCCCCCGTGGCCTGTGAAGTCTGTTGGCTTAAACCATCCAGAGTCAGGCAAGTCGACCTCCTGTCCCCGGGGTCTCTCCTTAGATGGGATCCTGCAGGCAACTAGAAGACCCCTCGGCCCAAGCAGCTCTTGAGACGCCCCCCATCTCCTTTGGTAACTTACAGAAAACACACAGTGCCTCCACCTTCTCCTAGCCGCAGTATGTGGTTAGGCCCCTTGGGTCCCCACCCCTTCCCCTGGGGTCACCTTCCAGCCACAGGGCAGCTCAGCTGTGGGACTTCAGCCACACAAGGGACTCAGTGGCTGGGAATCCCACTGGGGACAGGCCCACCCTGAAGGAGGAGCTGGGGGAACACCGCAGGACCAGGAGGGAAAGTGTGTAAAGCAAAGCCTTTCTGGAACCTTCCTCGCCTTGCGGTCATTAAGGGGCCCCAGGTGTCAGGCCTCCGTGGAAAGGAGGCTCCTGTGGATCCAGAAGGGTCAAGGCGGAGTGGAAGGACAGGGAGGGGGGACCGGGAGGGGGGCAGGGAGGGGGGAGAGGTGCCCCAGGTGTGGCAGGAAACAGCTGCCTGCCTTCCCAAAGAATAATCAATGGGGTCTCGCTCCACCAGCTCCCGGCACTCCGGCCCAGCACCTCTTTCTTGCATGGCCTCTGACATCCCTTCTCGCCCTCTTCCCCCCTCCCCCTCTTCCCTCCCTTGCCCTGTCTTTCCGTGCAGAGTGTGGGACCGCTGGTGTCTGGCAGTCTTGCCACAGAAGGCCCGGGGACACTAGGGTGTCTCCAGAGTGTTGGGAGGAAGCAAGACCTCAGCCCACTTGGCGCCCGCTGACCCCCCCACCTGCGCTGCTGGAGGGGAGCTGGAAGGCAGCAGGAAGCTGGGTCAGGGGCTGGCCCGAGGCCCCCCGCCCAGGTTAAGGGCCCAGCTTCCCGGGAAGGGCCGGGGCCTTGCCGTTGCCTTCCTGCGCGGCTTCCGGACACTGGGCTGTGCCCAAGGGGGTGGGGGATGGGTCCTAGGCGGGCGGTTCCTCTCCACACACCTGGGCTCTAGAGCCTTTGCCCCCCATTCTGCTCTCAGGTCCTTTGGTGCCTGGGTTTCCACTTTTCATATTGCCTCCCTCACACACACACACACACACACACACACACACACTGGCTCTTCGACCCAGCCAGGGAGGCCAAAAGTCCTTCCTTGGCCTCTCTGCCAGGCCAGGGATCTGGGGTCATGCCACCCCTCAAATGTACAGAGGAGATGGATTTCAGACATCTGCAGCAGCTTCCACAGCAACCTGGGGGGGAGTCTCAGGAGGCAGGAAGGCCAAGCCTGGAATCTCAACAGGAGCAGAAAGGCCGTGCAAAGGCCCTGGGGGCGGGGGGGGGGGGAGGGACTCTAGGTTTTTTCCCTTTTTTTGCCAAGTGCACCCTGGGGGTACTGGTGTGCAGAGGGGTGGCTGCAGGGCCTGGCAGGGAAGCAGAGGCAGAGCCCACCCAGCACCTAGATCCCCCTGTGCGGCAGGAATTGAGTGCTTCTCCCATCAGCACCCCTTGGGTACCACAGGAGACCCCCCCCCAGGAACTATTAGGCCTTGGGAGCTTCTGGATGGACAAGCTCAGCCTCGAGAGGCTTCGGACCAGAGCTGCTTGTGACCAGGGCGGAGCCAGGAACCCCAACATCCAATTTCCAGGCACTTGCCCCCCTACACACAGTGATGCCCAGCCTCGGCCTCATTCTGTCCAAGCTTGGAATCCTGTGTTCTCACCGGGGTGCCCAGGTTCCTGCCCCAGCCTGCATCTGGCCCCTGCCCCTCTGTCGCCCCGAGAGTCCGGGGTCAGGCTGGGAAAGCCCCCCGGGGAACTCCCAGGGAGCAGGAGAAGGGAGTGGAGAGGCGGGGAGCCGCTGGGGCGCCACTATTTAAACCGCTTCCCCCAGCGGTGGGAGGCAGGGACAGCATGCTGCCCAGTCCGGCCCTCCTGCTGGCCCTGGCCCTGGGCCTGGGGTGTCTACAGCTTGGGTTTGGTAAGCAAGGGGGTGGTGGGGTGAAGGGGTCCAAAGGAAGGGGCCATGGATGTGTGGAGGACACTGGACGGGACGGGATTGGAAGAGGTTCTGGGGGAAGGGAGGGTCCTCTCCCTTCACTCTGACCCCAGGTCCCAGCCCCTTGGGGTCACCAACCAGGGCTGATCGATGCCCGTCCACTCAGGCCAGCCCCTCCACGTGGACCCCCCGGAGCCTGTGGTGACAGTAGCCATGGGAGCTTCGCTACAGCTCGTCTGCAGCCTGACCTGCCAGGAGGGCGCCCAGGCCCGCGTGCAGTGGCGCGGGCTGGACATCGACTTGGGCACGGTGCAGTCGGGCGGGGGTAGCAGCGTGCTGTTCCTGCAGGGCGCCGCGTTGTCGCACGCGGGCACGCGCGTGTGCTTGGGCTCCTGCGGGGGGCCACAGTTCCAGCACTCCGTTCGGATCCTGGTGTACGGTGAGGCTCCCTCGGCCTCCCTCGGGGTGCGCGCCCTGTGCCCGCGCCCCAGGAAGGCCCCAACACTCCCTGGACCCTTCGTCCGCCCCAGACCTTCGATGGCCTCCTGTCCTACCCTCCCAGAACGCAGAGCGACACCCTCACCCCCAGCCCAGCCTCCCGCAGCTGCCGCCCGAGGTCTGAGCTCCGCCCCCCCATCCGTCCACAGCCTTCCCAGACCAGCTGGTGGTGTCGCCGATGCCCCTGATACCTGGCCAGGATCGAGAAGTGTCCTGCACCGCCCGCCGCGTGTGGCCCGTGGGACCCGACGTCCTCTCCTTTGCCCTATTGCGGGGGGACCAGGAACTGCGGGGAGTCCGGGCGCTGGACCTGGAGCAAGAAGAAGAGGAGGACGTGCAGGAGGCAGATGACCTGCTGCTGCGAGTGACCCAGCGCTGGCTGGTGCCGGACCTGGGGACTCCCACGCCGCCTGCTCTCCATTGCCAGGTCACCATGCAGCTGCCGGGGCTGGAGCTGACCCGCCGGGGGACTCTGCCGGGTGAGCTGCTTCCAGATAACCGATGGTGGAGCCTCACCCCGCCATGCATCCTGGATAGGGTGGTCACAAGACTGGGTGCCTGCCTCCTTTGACAGCCAGAGAGACCATTCAGATGGCGTCCTGAGAGGGGTCAGCCCCCTAGCTCTGTCCTCACTTTGGTTTCACCAAGATGGTCCCTGTATGGGTGTATCATGCCTGACCCCGCCCGGCTCCTTAGCTCCAGGCTTCCCTGATGCCCTGAGTGGTCCAGGGAGGGTGTGGAACGGCTCTGGCCCAACGCTGAGTCCCAGATGAGGAGATTGGGACAGGAGAGGGGCCCCAAGGTGGCAGAAGTGAAAATGCGCCCCTCTTTCCAGTCTTACAGACTTGGATCTATCCAGAGCCCCCCAACGCCACTTCCACGGAGCCCCGCAACTTAGCCTCGCCAGGCCCTCATGAGACCATCACCACGGGATCCCCTGATACCACCACCTTGCCATCCGCCCCCCAGTGGGGCTCCACACTTAAAACTGGAATTCTAGGCTCCGTGGGGACTTGTCACCCTGAGATCCGCCAGGGGCAGGGGGCCGACTGGGAGCTGCTCTGTGAAGCCCCTTGTGGCCCAGGCGTGGCCGTGCACTGGGTCCTGGCTCCCGGGGGTCTGGCAGCCTACCACAAGCAGGAGGCAGGAGCCCGGGCCTGGCTGACTATGCCATCCCCTGGTCCTATTCCCGCGGGCTTGTTCCAGTGCCGCTTGGACCCCGGGGGCCAGGTGGCCAGCATGTACGTCCCCAGCCAGGTGTTCCCCAAGACCTGTGAGTGCTGGGGCCCGGAAGGTCTGGGAGGGTCAGAAAAGTGGGATTCAAATGTTAGTGGGCACTGGGGAGATGATTCAGGGGTCAAAGCCAAGGCCTCACAAGATCCCAGATCTCAAATAAAAAAGCCAGGCTGACATGTGCCGACTCTAGAAGGCGGAGCCTGGGAAACCCCAAAGCAAAAGGAGGTAGAAGCAATCCAGGGTGATTTCCGATGTCACCTTTGGGCTTCCACAGGGGTACACAGTGTCCTCTGGTGGTGGTGGGGAGATGGTACCAGGACTCAAGAGGCGGAGCCTGGTTCCCAGAAGCAAGCTGGCACAAGCCCAGGTGCCATGAGGTGGAGAGACTAAGGAGGACACCCACTGTCACCACGTATGCCAAGGGAGGATAAAATAACTTGAAACATGCGGGAGGTGGCACGTGCCTGCGATCCCAGGTCTTGGGAAGTGGAAACAGAAAGAACCGGAGTTCAAGACCAGGATCCTCTTCTGGGATAGGAACCTATCTAGGGAGGCCGGGGTGCAGTTCAATTGGCAGAGCACTCGCTCAGCACGCAGTCCTGGGCTTGATGCCAGCTGCATCTGAGCAGAGCCAGCGGGATGCTGTGGGCGGAGGGGTCCCGGCCCCTAACTGCTCTCCTCCTGTCTTGCAGCCCCTGACCCTGACGTGGTGGCCCTGCCGACCGCCCTGTGGATTGGCAGCTTGGTGCTGGTTCTGCTCCTGATGGGGTCCCTGGTCTACTGCCTGGGGAAGCGCTGCTGGCCCCCAGTCTAGTGCCCGACCTCCCTCCCCCAAGCTCCTCGGAGGCGCCTGACTGGACTGGGAGGCAGGCTGGTGGCCTTTCCTGCACTCCGGGCTCTGGGCAGCGAGGGGTGGTCCTGCCTTGGTGGTCAAGAATCCAGATGTTGGGCCTCCCCTACCCACCAGACCAGGGCCGAATAAACGCCATGTAGTGTCTTCTGGTGTATCCAATCACGCTGAGAAAATGGGAACCCCACCCAGGGGTCCCGGGCACGGCACACCCCGGAGCTAACTTGGTAGGGCCGGGAGAGGGAGCATGCGCTTCGGCAATCCCCACTAAAGTGGGAAAGAACTTGTGGGTGACATTAGGGGTTGTTAAGGGTTGGGGTGACAGGGGTGGGGGGCCAAGGGAAGCTGACAGATGAGGGGTTAAGGGGGGATGACAGAGGTGAGGGGCAGGGGTGACAGGAGTGGGGGGCCAAGGGGTGACAGGGGTGGGAAAGACAGTTAACAGGTGAAGGGATCACGATGCCAGATTTGATGTGAACACCAGCAGCAGCGTGAAGGGGCAGAACCGAAGAACAGCGCCCCTGGAGGCTAGGAAGACATGGTGGGGCCAGAGACGACCCCCCTACACACACGCACACACACACACACACCATGCATATACACATTCACACAGCAGATCATACACACACACATGCATAGCTGACCACACAGAACTGACCCCCACACACACATACATAGCTGACCACACACAGAACTGACCCACACACACACATAAATACATAGCTGACCACACACACACACATACACAGCTGGAAGGGGTATATGGAGGGCCCTGGGGGCACGCTATATTCTTGGATGGAGACTCAAAGATGCACCAGAGCCCAACCTGAGGGCGAAGCTGCAGATAATTTTTTTTTAAAGGAGCCTGGACTGGAAGATGGTTCAGGGGTTAGCCTCTTGCCTTCCAAGCAAAAGGTCCTGAGTTTGGATCCTGGATTCCACGTGAAAACTCCAGGCAGCCTATACTTCCTATACTGGAGAGAGGAGCCTGGGAAACCCTAGAGCAAAGCAAAAAGGAGGTAGTTGCAACCCAGGATGATATCCAAAAACACACACGGTGCCCTGAGAGACAGAGACAGACTAGAGACAGAGAGAAAGAGAGAGAGAGAGAGAGAAAGAGAGAGAGAGAGAGAGAGAGAGAGAGAGAGAGAGAGAGAGAGAGAGAGAGAGAGCTGATGGTTGCGTATCTGGTACCCACGGAGTCTGGTTGCTAGGAGACCATGCCCACTACCAAGATGGCAAGCAATTCAGCTTCATTCCGGAAACTAAGTCCTTCCTAGGGAGCCATTTTTAAGTCTTGGAAAACTCGTATTCTGGACGGAAGGTAGGACATCCAGCCACCAAGTACAAAGAAAGAGGACAGGGAGGATACCAGGTAGGAGTCAGGGATGAAGATGGCCGGTCCCTATTATCTCACGCACACCCAGTGGGGCGCGAGCTCCCTGCCCTTAACAAAGATGGCCGTCCAAAGGGCTTCACCGCGCTGCCAAGTATGGCGGTGCTTCCGGTGCCGCTGCCCTTAGCGAAGATGGCGGCAGTCGAGAAGCGGCGGCCGGCAGTGGCGCCGGTGGCCAATTTCACAGACAGCGGCCGGACGTCAGTGTCCCAGGCAGCGGCGGCAGCTGAGAGCGAGGAGGATTTTCTTCGGCAGGTCGGCGTGACGGAGATGCTGCGATCGGCCCTGCTGAAGGTGCTGGAGACGCGGCCAGAGGAACCCATCGCCTTCCTGGCGCACTACTTCGAGAACATGGGCCTGCGCTCGCCGGCCAACGGCGGCGCCGGGGAGCCTCCGGGGCAGCTGCTTCTGCAGCAGCAGCGCCTCGGCCGCGCACTCTGGCACCTTCGCCTAGCTCACCACTCCCAGAGGTGCGGGCCGACGGCGGGCGGGACACCCGAACTACAACTCCCGACATGACCCGCGCAGGCCGGCCACACCGCCAGCGCGGGATGTCATGGGAATTGTAGTTCGTCCTGGTTTCCTGGGCTTGGGGCGGGAGCGGTAGTCGGACTTTAACTCCCGGCATACTTCTTGTGACCCCGCCCATTATAGGCGCTGGGTGTACTGGGAGTTGTAGTCCACTCATCTCCATGTAGTGCTGAGCCTGAAGACGGGTCTCCAGGGTCCCCAGAGCAAAGCTAGGGGTTACCATTTGCATGAAGGTGACTTTTCCAGGGGTGCTTTCTGGCAGGAAAGACTGGGAATTGCAGTTTTCAACTCTACCCCTGGCGACCTGCAGGACCCATATACAGGGTGCATGGTCTGACTTAAAACAGAAACATTCTGTGAGAGTTGAAACCAAAAGTCTGAAGTCAGGTATGACCTCAAAGTCTGGGGGGTGGAGTCTTGTGTCTGAAGCTTTGGTGCTCCTCGGCCATGGTGCCCCATCTCTCTGTCCCTCCCCATTTGGCCTCTGCGCCACCGTTTTAACGTTTTTGAACCCTGTAAAGAAAGGTAGCTCACGTCTTCCAGCAGGACGTCCTCAGCTAGTTACACCTGTAAAAGGTGGACGTTCGTGTCCAAGTGGGGGCACGTTGTGAGGTCCCATGTGGACGTGAACTTGGGGTCTCTGCTTATCCTGGGACCTGGTGCTGCACCCCTACCTGGAGGCAGCTCAGAGCAGAAGCAGATGATGAGGCCAGACAAGTTCCCTGCTCCCCATGCTGAGGCTTAGCCCCTCATCTCCCCACTCTCCATGGTCCTGACAAGGCCTGTGAGGCCCACGGGACAGGTGACATGGGAAGCCTCAGACCAAGGCCCCGCAGTCTGCTTGGGGCTGCATAGCGTCCCTAGCATGTCACCGAGAAGGACCAGCCACCCTAGACCAGGGTCCTTCAGCCTTAGCCCATCTGCACAAGGCATGCAGGGTTCTGTATGGCCCTGGGCAAATTCCATAGCCTCTCTGCGGTCCAGTGGTAGCAGCTGTATCATCCCCAGATGTCTCCCAGCGTCCCCGACTGATAGCCTCTGGCTGAAGGAAGAGAGATCTTTGTGGGAACTTCTTTGCAAGCTGCCCCCGCACTCCCCAATTGGCACCAGAGCCCGCTGCCTCTGACCAATTCCTCAGGGGTCCCCGGGGGCCAGTGGGAGCCGCCTGCAAGATGAACATCCTTGTGCTGTGCTGCGCTCATCTATCCTTCCAAGAATCGCGCTGAGCGTTCCCCGGCAAGGAGTGCGGCTTGGAGATGCCACGAATACAGATGACAGGGCAGGCAGGGCTGTGTTGGGTTTTTCTGTGGGGCACCATCAGGAACAATGAGAGTGGAGGCAAGTGAGCTGGCGGGTGGGTAGGGGTGGGTGAAACTCACTGAAGCACTGGCAGGATTTTAAACCACAAGTGTATTGGTCAGAAAGCACCGTATCACGCTTCTGTAACAAACAGCCCCGGCGCCTCTGTGGTATCAGCAGATGGGCAGTTTGGCCAGCTCAGCACCAGCACACGTGGTCTAATCTCCGCGTCTTCTGCAGTGAGCCAGCATGTAGTGGGCAGCCCCAGAACGTGCAGCAGTGATAGGTGGGAGTAGAAAGCAGAGCCCCACAAAGACAAGGGTCTGTCTGCGGTGGGCCGGCTCCTCCCTGGGGCTTTGGGTGAGATGTCAACCTGCAAGGAGCCTTGGTTTCTCTCCTCCCCACTCCTGAGGGACTCTGGGGTAGGGGAAGGGGGAACTGCCCACCAGCATGGGCTGGGAAGGTCTCCCTGGGGTCTGTGTTCCAGTCATGGTGGAACTGTTGGCTCCAAGCCTGCCATGTGCTGGCAGCGTGTGCTGGGCAGAGTTCTGGATCAGGACTGCAGTGTGTGGGCAGAGCACTCCAAGCCAGCGTGAGGCCTGGTTCTGTCCCCCCGAAGGCAAGCATGATGTGCCTGACATCCCGGGCCAGGGGAGGTCTGGTCATTTGCCACTTGGGCACATGAAGCCATGTGGCCTCGTCAGCATATTCTGCCGCCCTGGTGGGTGACAGGAAGAACTGGGTCGTGAGTCACAGGTGAGAAGGTGGGCAGGGAACAGGGGGGGTGCCCATCAGCCAGGCTGGAGCGGGCGAAGGAAGAACCCTGGGATTTGCGGGGTGTGGGGGATGGCTGCAGGTCCTGAGGCTCTGATAACCACCTTTCGCAGGACAGCCTTCAATAACAACGTCAGCGTGGCCTACGAGTGCCTGAGCGCCAGCGGGCGCAAGAAGAAGCCGGGGCTGGACGGCCGCACGTACAGCGAGCTACTGAAGCGGGTCTGCAGGGACGGCGGTGCCCCAGAGGAAGTGGTGGCACCCCTGCTGCGGAAAATCCAGTGCCGGGACCACGAGGCGGTGCCCCTGGGCGTGTTCCGTGCTGGCATGCTGTCCTGCTTCGTGCTGCTGGAGTTCGTGGCCCGGGCCGGGGCGCTCTTTCAGCTGTTGGAAGAGCCAGGCGTGGCTGTGGCTGACCGCCGGGTGGGCCAGGCCGTGCTGGACACCCTAGAGGGGGCGCTGGGTGCCGGGGAGCAGGCCTCCTCGCCCGCACACTACCTGGAGGCCGGCTCCCGCCTGGGGCCCGACAACCTGGCGCGGGCCCTGGATCGGGCAGCAGCCGGCCGGCGGCCCACCACCCCCATGTCCCGGGAAGAGTTCCTGGAGAAGGCTGCCCACCTCTTCATTGCGAAGGTCAAGCCGGTAGGCTGAGCTCACACCCCGACCCTGCCCTGGAAGGGCACTGACTTGGAACGAGGACTGGGGCGTCCATGCATGCGAGAGCCCCCCCCCACCTCAGCCGCTTCCTGCTGGCAGCACATACGAGGCTGAGCAATAAAATCTGCATAGAGGCCACCCCGCCCCAAGCCGAGCCTGCACCCCAGCGCCCTGTTCACCCTAACCCAGGTGGGAATGTGAGGACCAGCTGAAGGGAGCGCACAGCTTGGAGCCCCAGGACACCCCCAGTCCACCGGCCCCTTCCAGGTCTGCTTTCCTAGGTGTCCTTGATACTGCGCTTCTCGGGTCTCACGCTCTGTGTCCAAGAACAACACCAGAGCTCACGGGGAGGGCAAAGCCACGGTTTATTAGGGCAGACGACAGGGACTCACAGACGTGACTGGCAAGGGGCAGGGAGGCCGAGCCCACCAGGGTGGCAGGGCTTCCAGGGCAAGCAGCCCTGGGGCAAGGGGCTTCTCCTTATTGGTTACTTGTAATTCCCTTAAATCTGGGGCTTTTGCTCGCTTCTGATTGGTGCGTTCATCCTGGGAGTCAACTCCCGGGCCCAGTTGTCTCTTGAGGGCTCATCGCTGTGTGCTTTCACAAATGGGTCTGGGGAGCCTGGCTCTTTGGGGGCCTGAGCCAGCTCCTCTGACTGGCCTGACATTCCTTCAGGATATTCCCAGGAAAAGCTACTCTAATATTCCCAGCCCAAAACTGCCCAAGAGAAACCATTCTCCAGTCTCGAGGGCATCCCTGTGGGGAAGGGACATCACTGGCCAGGAGGGAGACTGCATCCAGGGGGCTCACATGGCCCAGGACACGCCCGCCCACCCCCACAGGATCAAGGACACAGTCTAGAACATCTCCCCAGTGCCGGGCAGCCCCTCCCTAGAGAACCTCTTCTCTTGCCTTCTGAAATGGTCTCAACCTTCCATGGGCCTGGGCCACCCCACCAACTGTCACCACTGTGAGCAGGGGGTTTGGGGTGCCCCCTCTCTGAGCTGGGGAGCAGGAGGGACAGTGGGGGGCACAGGCCACAGCATCACCCTAAGTGACTGTCCCCAGGGACTCAGCTGTCCCCCGTGAAGACACCCCGCTGGGGCGGGAGCTGCTCAGAGGCCTGGCATGGCCCCCCTCCACCCCCACTCCCCCCCTCGGGCGGCTTGTCCCCTCCACCTTCCAGCTGCTGAGGCCCGAGGCCTACAGAAGACATCCAGGCCGATTTCAATGTCAGGTCGCCCAGGCAGCCCTGAGACTGCTGTGGGGACCCTGGCCCTGGGGCCCCCTGACTTCTTGCTTCTGTCCCCTCCCTGGTTCTGCCAGAGCTCACTGGTCCCAAAGGCCCCTTTCCAGTTTCCTGTAATGCTGTTCCTCTGGGCTCAAATGTGTCCTCTAAAGGAAGTTTCTGGAACCTCTGACCTCGGTGACCCTCCTCACCACCCTGGCTGTGATCTGCCTCGTGATGGGATTTTTTAGGCTCCAACCATGGGAGGGGGGCTGGCATGTTTGTTTTTCCGTTTTTACCTGGGACCTGGACTCCGAACTCAGGACCTTTTGCTTGTGAGACAGTGAGTCTTAACCTCTGAGCCGTCTCTCCAGTCCACTCTGGCTTTTTAAAAAGTGTGTGTGTACAAATACATGTCACACCATGTAGAGGTCAGAGAACTTGGTGGCGGCAGTTTTATGGGGGTCCAGAGGTGGACCTTGACTCAGCTTGCGCATCAAGCACATCTGGCCACAGCTGGTCCCTCCTTGCAGCTCCCAGCACCTGGAGCCTCCTGCCTCTGTCTTGGGACCCCACAGGGACCCTGAGCCCAGATGGTCCCCTGTTCAAGCCCACCTGCAAGGTCCTCTGCTCACCTGGACAGCGTGTCTTTGAGGGGAGTACTGGCCTGGCAGGAGATTCTGTCTAGATAAGGTGAAGAGCCCTGCTGCCCGCCTCCTTGTCCCTGGAGAGGTGGGGGGGAGCACACACATGCCAAGGGCTCCACCTCCGCTGCCTGGGATGCGGTTCATTCCCAGCCACGGAGCACTTTTCTGTGATGTCACTGGGCTCCTCTCGTGCTTCTTACTGGTGAACAGAGACCTGGCACTGGAGGATGTGTTAGCGGTCACAGTTAACCTTGACTTGAACTTAGGACCCACAGAAACTCCCTGGGGGTGGAGGTCAGGTGTGGCTGGATCCAGAAGCACCTAGGTCCTGTGGCCTGTTTGCCCCATGTACTGGGGAGGATGAGGCAGGAGGATGAGCTCTGGCTGTGGGTGTGACGCGACCAGCTGCTTCACACTCCAGCTGTTGTGACCCCCCCACCAGGATGGGCTGTACCAGAAGTCATTTAGCCCTTTCTACCCTGCGCTGCTGGGTCAGACATTCTGATAATGAAACCAAAATGCTGGATCGGCTCATCTAAAAAATGCACACAATTCTGCTGTGACTAGGCCCCCAGAGCTCCCGGGAAATGCCCCAGCTTTAAGTTCACAAGATGACGGGTCACATGCTACCTCCTGAGCCAATCGTTGCAGCCTGGGGAGGGGCCGGCTGGAGCACTCTCCTGGTCAGCTCCTGCGCAGGGACCCTCTGAACCAGAAGGCAAACCACCCCCAGGCCCACTGCCCAGCACATCCCGAGCCCAGGGGCAGGCTTTCCTGCAGGTCAGGGTGGCTGTGGGCCAGCAGGAAACAGAGGGTCTCTGCTATGTACACTGGGAGGAAAAGTTGACTGATTCTGGAGAGTGTTTTTGGGGGAAGATCAGGGCTGGGAGAGCTAATTGTTGATTGACAGCTACTTGACATCGAAGAATGGGCAATGTGGACACGGGGGAGAGGGGGACAGAGAACACTGGGGACCCCCGAATAAGGCATTAAGTTAAAGAGCCAGCCAGTCCAGGTCCCAAGGAGCTGAGGGAGCCGAGGAGACCCAAAGCCTGGGCCAGGCCAAGTGGCTACTGGGGTTGGCTCTTGCCTGCACCCTCTGTCCAGCTGTGGCTGAGGGTCCTTCTCCGTCCCAGAAAGACAGAGACTCCGGGCATCACCAGCGTGTGCCTAGGAGGTGGCTGCCCTGAATCTAGCCTAAGGGGCGGATGCAGCCGCAGCGCACACACAGGTTCAGCCCAGTAGCCAGGGCCAGTGTACCCCCACTCCCTTGACTGTGCCCCCATTCCTCCCATTGCGCCCCCAGCCCATGCTCCCTGGTTCAGTGTGTGCCCCGGGATCTCCCGGGAACTCGGACTCCGTCCGGGCAGAATCTGGCCCAGTCCAATCTAGCATCGGCCCGGCCGATGCTCGTGCAAACTGGACGGGGAGGCGGGCGGGATCCCCTCACCAGACCCTGGTTCATCCGCCGGAAACCTGGGCGCCGCGACCTGGAAGCGCAGCCCACAGCCTCCGCGCCTGCAGCCGCCGCGGCGAGCAGCTCCGCCCCGGGCCACGCCCGCGGCCACGCCCGCTGGGGGGACGTCACAAAAAAAAAAGCCGGTCCCGAAAGCCGCCGCTGCGGGGCGCCGGCCGCAGCCCAGCCCTGCCCGCCAGCGCGCACACACGCTCTCCGCGGAGCTCTTCGGGCCGGAGGCAACGGCGGCCTCCCGGGAGCCGAGGACGCGAGGCGCCTGCGCGGCAGGGCGGGGAGACGACTCCGCTTCCCGGCGTGCCCCGCGGGCGGGCGCGCAGGCGCACCGCGGACCCGGCGGCGGCGCGCAGGCGCGTTCGACACCTGGCAGTGGCGCGCAGGCGCGTTTGCCGCGCGGCGGAGGCGCGCAGGCGCACTCGGAACCCGGAGGCGGCGCGCAGGCGCACTCGAGGCCCGGCAGCGGCGGCGCGCAGGCGCACTCGGCGCAGGCCGGGCCGGGCCGAGGCAGGTGCCGGGCGGGCGGCGGCGCCAGAGCGAGTGGAGCCTCCGGGGGCCCCGGGCGGCGGCGGCGGCGGCGGCGGCGGCGGCGGCGGCGGCGGCGGCGCAGAGGAGGAAGGCGGCGGCGGCTCTCCCCCGGTCGGAGCGCGGCCCGGCCCGTCCCGCGAACTCGCGCCGGCCGCGCGGCCCGGCCCGGCCCCGGGTCCCTCCACCGCCGCCGCCGCCATGGCCCGTCCGCTGGTGCCCAGCTCGCAGAAGGCACTGCTGCTGGAGCTGAAGGGGCTGCAGGAGGAGCCGGTGGAGGGCTTCCGCGTGACGCTGGTGGACGAGGGCGACCTGTACAACTGGGAGGTAGCCATCTTCGGGCCCCCCAACACCTACTACGAGGGTGGCTACTTCAAGGTGAGCGGGCTTCAGTTTCCCCTTCGTGCGGGTCCCTGGACAGGCGGGGGCGGGAGCCGCCGCTCCTCGGGCACGTGCCCGGCTCGCCTTGCGGCGGGGGTCGCCGGGCCGGGCTGGGGTCTTGGGCGGCCACATCTATCTCCTGGGACAGTGGGCGGCCCGGGGGGCTTCTGGCTTGACGCAGCCCGTCCCGTGGGGACGGTGGGGGCCGGGGACTGGCCGCCTACCCTGGACCCGGAGCCACTCCCAGGGATCCCGACCGGATCCTGCGCCCCGAGCGCCCCTCCCAGCGGCCCCCTGCTTGCATGCGTCGTCTGCAGCGAGGAGACACCTGCGCCTAAATCAGAGCGGCTCTTAAACATCCTACGATGTCTCATGTCAGCTGCGCAGATTTGCACTCCTGTTGGGGTCACATGGCCCTATCTAGGGCCACAGGACAAGGACTGGCCAACAGTCCTTGTCCTGTGGGGTCTCCCTGCCTGTCAGATGCAGAGCAGGGACGAGAAACTGCAGCCAGGTGGGCCCAGGACTGGGAAGCCCCGGATGCGTGACATTTGGGCTTTGGGACGCTTTCACCCTCTTGGCCCAGTGGTTAAGGAGCAGCAGCCCCCGCCCTTCGGGGGAGGTTTTTTCAATTAGGTTCCCGGTATAGAATGGGGGGAGCACCTACAGATGCCTCCCACTCTGGAGCAGTCTGGACTGAGAAACGATTACCATAAGTTCAGGCGCTGGGGAGCCCTCCCACTCATGTGTGTGGGAGCAGCCAGCCTGTGGGATGAGGCTCTGCAGACGACTGAGCAGAGGTCTGGTGGAATCTGGACCCCCAAGGTCTAAAGGGTCTGGGGCTGCCGCCCACTTACAAGGATTTATGGGATAGAGCCTCCTGAACTGGTATTAACGGAAGGACAGCTGGCAAGAGGGGCCCGCGGGATCTGGGTCACATCTCGTCCTGGAATGCAATGTGTGAGTCTGTCACGCTTTCCATTGTGAGCGTGGGCGGCTGAGTTGCAGAGAAGACCCCTTGGAGCAGAGGCTGTGAACGCGGGTTGTGAGACTCTGGGCTGCCCTCCCTCCTGTGCTTCCTGGGACAGAGAGAGGACTGCTGTGGGCCCCCAGCCAGGCACTTCCTTCTCTGGGCCTCCTGCAGCCCTGAGATCAGCGGTGTGTTAGGACTTGGCTTAGCTGATCTCGGCTTCGAGGCTTGGAAACCCAGCACGGGGCTTGGGGATGTGGCAATCAAGGAGCCAGCAGGCAGACTCTCAGATCAAGTTGCTGCCCAGCTCCAACACCACCTGCATGCCCTCCTGCCCAAAGGAGCTCTCTGCCTCAGAATTTGAACCCTCAGCTGGGGACGGTTTAAATGCCAGGCTTTACCTACTGAGTGTCCTCCCGGCTTTGATCCCTGGTGGCCACACTGGCCACGGGCCTTGCTGTGTAGCCAAGTTTCCCTCACGCCTGGGCCCTGCTGACTCATCTCCTCCCTGGCAGGCTGGCCTACTCCAGGTGGACATAGTCCACGCTGACCCTCCCTGAGCCTGGACACCAGGCCTCAGAGGCACAGGCCGCAACCATCCCAAGCAGCAGGCACCCACCTTCCCACAGCGGCTGTCTGGACTGCTCAGCACTGGGTTGGGCCCAGGCCGGTCATGTCAGGTGGCACAAATGTGCAGCCCCTTGTCCCTTCTGAGCACTTGCTCAGAGGATGGGAGCCTCAGAGTTCCGGGTCAGCCTTCGCTGAACCATCCTACTGTCTGCCACCCCCAGGCCCGCCTCAAATTCCCCATCGACTACCCGTACTCCCCACCAGCCTTCCGGTTCCTCACCAAGATGTGGCACCCAAACATCTACGAGGTGAGTGATGTGGCTTCCCACCACCTGTCTTCCCCACCTTCACACCAGCCCCCACACCTGCACCCTAGCCCCCACACCTGCACACCAGCCCCCCCTGCACCTCACTGTTGATCCTAGCTTTGTTGACCTATCACTCTCCTTGCAGACTGGGGACGTGTGCATCTCCATCCTCCACCCCCCGGTTGATGACCCCCAGAGTGGGGAACTGCCTTCAGAACGGTGGAACCCCACGCAGAATGTCAGGTGAGACCAGCAGATCACCTTCCCCTTGCAGCGAGGGCTCCTCAAGGGACCTGGACCGGGACCTTGCAGAGCACAGGAACGAGGCCCTCGCTCCAGCCCAACCCCCCCCCCCGAGCTCTCTGTGCTGGTCCTGGGAGCTGGAGCGCCGGGTGCCCTCCATGTGCCAAATGCCGGCGCCCTGGGATGCACAGTCCCTTGGGACACACGGCCAGAGCTTAGATGTGCCCACTGCCCACAGGACCATCCTCCTGAGCGTGATCTCCCTGCTGAATGAGCCCAACACCTTCTCACCCGCCAACGTGGACGCCTCAGTGATGTACAGGAAGTGGAAGGAGAGCAAAGGGAAGGACCGCGAGTACACAGACATCATACGGTGAGCCAGGCCGCCGCACGGGGTCGAATTGATCGTGATCCTCTTCCTGGGGCTTGTCATTCGGCCGGAGCATGTTCGCCCTTTGCTGCCTTAGGGGGCAGCCCCTGATCTCACAAGTCTTGGGACCTGAGGGGTGGACAGCAGGTGCGTCCACAGGAGCTGTAGTCCCGAGGCCTTGGGCTGCCTTGGCAAGGCACCCTGTCACTGCTCGGCTGTTCCCACCTATGCACAGCATCTGCCTCCTGTCTCTCGCACGTCATGGCGCGGCTTTGTTTCCGAGCTGGTTGTGGGGGCCCAGATCTGCCTGGCTCTGGGCAAGCCCCAGCTCCACGCCCCCGTCTGTGTTGCTATCCTGCCTCCAAGTTCCTTCTCGGTAGTTTCCGCTGAGTGTGCATGCTGACAGGACCTCACAGCCAGCCGGCCTGGCCTACTGTAGCCCAGGCTGTCTCAGCTCGTCCAGTCCTGCCGCCACGTGACCTTCTGAGTCTGGGATCGCACACAGGTGCCACTGTGCCCGGCTTCTGAAGGCCCAGCCGCTCCCTTAACCAGAGCTCACCAAGGAGACAGGTTCTCAACCACCCACAGTGTTCAGGTGGTCTCAAGGGCTCCTGTTCCCACAATGGCAGCAGCTCAAACCCTGTCAGCAGAAAGCTGAGCAAGCCATACCCAGAGAGTGTATGCATGTACCCAGCAGGCACACGTGTGGGAGCTTGTTCTCAGTGGCGAGCAGGAGCATGTGGTCCCTCTCTGGCGGGCAGGAGGGCACTCTCTCACGTGGCAGGCAGGAGGGCGGGCGCTCTCTCACGTGGCGGGCAGGAGGGCGCTATTTTGTGTGGCGGGCAGGCTAGTGTTCAGCTCACAGAGTGCTGCAATGCCATGGCCAGCAGTCCTGGCTTCATTCCAGACCCTTAAGGAAAAAGCCAAGTTTGTCTTCTCACCCTGACAAGCTGGGGAGGGGGGGTGAGTGGGAAGATGTCTCCTGAGGCTCCTGTATGCGGAGGCCAAGCCTCCCTGCAGAACAGCCACCCAAGGCTCGCTGTGGACCCTCCTGAGCTCGCTCCTCTTCTCCTATTTCTGACCAGTCTCCTGTAGCTCAGGTTGGCCTTGAACTCATAACTTCCCATTGTCCTCCCATCAGGCCTTCCTGCCACCCTGCCGGGCACAGCCCTGTGGCTCTTGGCCCAGTTTTCTGGCAACTTCCCTGCGGTGCCTCGTCCCGAGGCAGGAAAGCACTGGGCTATTTTTATGTGTCCGTGTGGAAGGCATCGCTGCTCCGGAGCTGATCCAGGAGTGGGCAACTGGGCTATGTCCCCGCCCAGGCCAGGGCTGACCGAAGGTGCCGCTGGAGAGAGGGAGGCCTAGAGCAGGGGTGGCCCTTGTCGCCAGGCTGGGCCAGCTCCCTGTAGGTCCCTGTTCCCACAACGCTGTTCCCTCGATAGGAGGCGGGGGTCTGAGTGGACCTGTCCAAGATCTGAGCCCAGCCTGACAGTTTAGGGGAGCCGAGGGCCATGCTGACTTGGCGTGGGCTGCTGAGGCTCTGGCTGCAGCCCACCATCTTTCTTTCACTTTATTATGTATTTGCTGGGTGTGCCCGGCGCTCTGTCCCTGTGGAGGCCAAGGGGCCTAGGGGATCATCCTGCATTGCTCCGCCTCCTTTTTGCTTTGCTCCGCCCAGTGTTTTTATGTGAGGTCTGTGATCTGAACTCTGGTCCTTGAGCCTTAGAGACAGTTTAAACCCTGGGCCAGCCCTCCAGCATGCCCACCATCTTGAGTGGCAGCTGCCACGCAGGAAAGCCCCTTGCTCTGCAGTTGGTACAGAGGGGAGCCTGGGCAGGCAGTGTCCTGGCCCCTGAGCCGAAGGTCCTCAGTCCAGCAGCCTTGTCGGCCACCCACTCCCTGTGGTCTCTGTCCCCAGTGCAGCAGCTGCAGATTGCGGGGTGTGCTGACGGAGTGTGTGTTTGGGTTGATGGGTGGGCAGCCTCTCTGTCACAAAAGCTGTGCAGCCTGCGGATGCCTTGGCCTTCTCCCTCCAGGCCTGTCCTGGCATCTGTCCTGGCGTCTGTCCCTTGTCACATTCCCTGGTGTCTGAGCCTCCTGCTCTGTCCCTCCAGGAAGCAGGTCCTGGGGACCAAGGTGGACGCAGAGCGCGATGGCGTGAAGGTGCCCACCACGCTGGCCGAGTACTGTGTGAAGACCAAGGCGCCGGCGCCCGACGAGGGCTCAGACCTCTTCTATGACGACTACTATGAGGACGGTGAGGTGGAGGAAGCTGACAGCTGCTTCGGGGACGACGAGGACGACTCTGGCACCGAGGAGTCCTGACCTGCGCCCTGAAATAAACAGAGTTTACCTCAGCAGGACCTGTGTGGGCCTAGGCCACAGACTACCTCCCAGAGGGTCCCCACTGTCCCTAGGGTTCTCACCCCGTTCCTTGCGGGTCTTCCTGGACTGTGAAGAGCCGCCGCAGCCCTCAGGCGGACCCCAGCTCTGGAGGGCGGGGCCTGCAGCAAGCCAGAGACTCAGCCCCAGCCAGAGCATGGCGCCCCAGCCACCCTCTGCTTGGGTATGTGTGAATCCCAAATAAAACGGCTTTGTGAGCAGCTGGGGAGAGGCCGCCAGAAAGCCCCTTTGTCACCAGACACCGGGGGCCAGCCAGGCCAGCGCGCTTGTTCCTCTGCCCCCACGCGTCAGGGGCCTCTGCCAGGGCTGCCAGCCCCAGCCAGGTTACCACACCCTCCCTCAGGCCCAAGGTCGGGAGGCCTGCACTGGGCTTTGTGCTGCTGGAACATTCTGGAGCAGTTGCTGGGTTCAGGGTCCTGTGTGCGGTCCACTTTCCCAGCAGACACTGTGCTCTGGCACTCTTCATCCCTGGAGGCCTGCGTGCCCACCATCTTCAGGAGCTGGCCCAGGAGCACCGCACTGACCCATGATGTGCCCCGCAACCCTCTGACTTCACCTCCACCTCCCTACTGCAGGGATGCAATCCAGACCTGGTGCCCGCCAGCAGGCTCTGTCCAGTCAGACCTGGACCACTTACAGGTTGGAGCCAGTGGCAAAGGGACAGGAGCTAGTGTTGGATGGGCACAGCCT
Organism: Typhlomys cinereus; assembly: GCA_023101885.1. NCBI lineage: Eukaryota > Metazoa > Chordata > Mammalia > Rodentia > Platacanthomyidae > Typhlomys > Typhlomys cinereus. Next base: position 7,408,909 of record JALPQD010000075.1, read on the forward strand.
TAGTGTGGGCAACGGGAAGTTCTAAAGGTGGGCAGCTGAGCTCTCGAGGGCCAGCTTCAGTACGGAAGCTGGGTGTGGGAGTGCACACCAGCACCCGAGACAGGGCCGGGCCCAGGATCACCCTCAGCTATGATGAACAGGCTGTGGTGCCCTTGGTCCTGGAGCAGGGTGGGCCTGGAGTTCACCTCATGCCAAGTACGCGCACAGCAGTTCTGCGGACATAGGGAGCTGGGTGGGGTGTTATGTGGCTTTGTCTCAAACACTTTGTACAGAGCTTGGAGTCGGGTGTGCCAGAAGGGGCGGGGCTGTCACTGTCCCGGAAGAGGGTAAATGGGGAGGCTGCTGGGGGCATCACACTTGCCAGATGGAGGCCCAAGGGTTCCCGATGCTGTCTCTGGTCCTTGGGGTGCTGTGGGCAGGTGAGCTGGGGCTCAGATGCTCAGGGTGTGTGGGGGGGGGTGCCAGCGTCTCAGGTGTAAGGGAAGGAGGAGCCCGAGAGCATGACCAATGTGCAGGACGCAAGGGTAGGGTGACTTAGAACTGTGTGAGCCAGCACTGGAGAATCGGAGATGGCGTCTAGCACCTCCGAGGGAGGCCCTGGGGGGCACTGAGGATGGGCTCAGTGGCAGGGCACCAGATGTAGCTCATGGGCCCTGAGACCATTCCCAGCACCAGGGCAATCCAAGCCAGCCTGAAGACCCTGTCTCGGAAAAGAAAGGGGCAGAGAACTTCCTGTAGGGGGGAGCAGGCCGCCTACCTCTGCACACAACCCTGGATCTAGACATGTAGGGGCTGCAGAGCTGGCCCAGGCTGAGGCCACTTCGTGACAGACTCAGTTCTTTCTCATTTTAAGTCTCGCAGGCATGTTGCACTCTAGAGACCTGCCGTGCTCCGCAGGGCCCCAGGGTGGACATAGTGCAGGGTTCTCAGTGCCCGGGGGAGGGGGTGCAGGCCTCGTGTGCCCCAGAAGGCCCATGCAGGCTCTGTGCACCATGGGGGGTCAGGACAGCCTTTGGAAATCAGTTCTCTTCCTCAGAGGATTGAACTCAGGTCTCCAGGTTTGAGGGGTGCCTGAACACCAGAGTGGTCATCTCCTTGGCCCCCTGGGAGGCTGGATTCTTAAAGCATGATGCAGATCAGATTTTGAATGGGTTTACATTAGACATTTAACTCTTTAAAAATACTAATGAAAGCGAGGAGGTCAGAGCTTACAGAAACTGCCACCTTGTGGGCTCTGGGGACCCACTCAGTTTGTATTCTGGTGCCTTGACCCATTGAGCCAAATTACCAGCCGTTGAACCCTTTGCTCACATAGCCCAAACTGGCCCATCTCCACCCATCTAGTAGCAGGATGCCAGGTGTGAGCCACCACACTATGAGGGTCTGCTGGGACCCAGGGTCTCATGCATGCACCGAGCAAGCCTCTATCAATCTTTCTAATGTAGTTTTATAATAGATTTGTAGAGAAATGCTCCACACTGTAAAACTCACCCACAAACACTTGGCATCTGAAACCCTACCTCCAGCGGCAGCTGAGCAGAGCTACCCGCTGGGGCGTGGGGACTTTAGGATGGCCACTGCAGAGCCCTGGGATACCCACCTTAACCGGGCCTCTCAGCCCCCCTGCCCAGTAGGCAATGGGTTTGAGACCAAGATCATCGGGGGCCGTAAAGCGGCCCTGCATTCCCGCCCATACATGGCCTTGCTGCAGAAAGTCGGGTCCCACCTGTGTGTGGGGGTCCTGGTGCATCCTCGGTGGGTGCTGACTACTGCTCACTGCCTCTCTGCACCGTGAGTACCCTCCGCACCCAAATCTCCCACCAGGAGAGGCCCTCACCCTCTTGGGGCGCCATAGGTTGGGAGGGGTGAGTCCCCTGGGACAGGCGTGTTTCTCTGCACCTTGGGCAGAGGCGTGAACTGACAGGTGCTAACCTCACCGGAAGAGCCAGGAGGAAGGCGTCAGCCGCTGTGATCTCTGGGGAGCCCCACCTAGCAGCTGTCTGCTTGGGGGGGGGGCGTTCCGGGTGTCAGAAGGAGGCAGATGGTTAAGGAAGGACCCATCTGGACTGGGCTGGTGTGGCCCTCGAGGCTGCATTGCACAGGGAGAGCAGCAGCCCCCAACCTACCGCAGCGGCAGACAGCTGGACTGTCCCCCGCAGGCTCCAGCAGCTGAAGCCGGTGCTCGGCCTCCACCGTCTCCATGACGACCGAGACCCGGGTCTCACCTTCATCAAGGTAGCCATCCGGCACCCAAACTACAGCCTCAATCTGAAGAATGACCTCATGCTGCTTAAGGTGCTTAAGGAGGGGCCCAGGCACCCTCGTGTGCCTCTTCCCAGTGTGCCCACTTACGCCCTGCCTGTTCCCACAGCTGGACGGATGGGTGAAGCCCAGCAAGACCATCCAGCCCCTGCCCATGCCCAGGAACAGCTGTGACGTGCCAGCAGCAGGCGCGAGGTGCAGCCTGGCTGGCTGGGGAGTAACTCACCAGAGCGGGCATCTGGCCCAGGTGCTGTGGGAACTAGACCTCCGCGTGCTGGACTCGCGCAACAACAGCCGCTTCTGGAAGGGCAGCATCCGGAGCGGCATGCTGTGCCTGGAAGCCAACGCCAGAGGCCAGGCTCCCTGCAAGGTGGGGATGGGGGCCCTGCGTGGGGCAATGGGAACGTCTGGTTCAGCTGCGTAAGATTTCAGACCAGCCTCTGACACCTGCTTCCACAGGGGAGCCCAGAGGGTGCGGCTAGGAAGCACCCCACTTCTGAGATGCGGACTGGAACACTAGGGGAATCAGTTGGGGGATGGCCGTTCTCAGAGAAACTGAGGGACAGGAAGATGACATGAATACTCAAGTTTCAAGGTCAGGAAGTACCAGAGTCGTGGCTGGAATTCTGGCTCCACAAAACATCTGGCCCAGAAACATGGCACTCACAAAGACCCTGGGGTGGAAAGAAGCAAAGAGCAGGTCTCGGGAGACAGCTCAGGGAGTGCCCAGCATGTGCCCAGGGCCTCGATGTCTCTGGGCCCCAGGGTATCCTGCTCGCCTCCTGCAGGCACAAAGGCTAACTTTTCCCCAATCTCTGGCAGGGTGACTCCGGCGGGCCCCTGGTGTGTGGCAAACGCAAGGTGGCCGGGATCCTTTCTTTCAGTTCCAAAAACTGCACGGATATCTTCAAGCACCCCCCCCCCCGTGGCCACCGTGTGGCTCCCTACCTGTCCTGGATCAGGAAGGTCACGCGTCGCTGGCCATCGCAGCCTGTGGTCCCCCCCCCCTCTGTATCCAAAGGAGGGGAACAGTGTGTCTTTGAGGAGCAATAAATTTCCAGGCAGACATTGAGCCTGCTTGCCTGGCGCTGACCCGCCTCTGCCCATGGTGACCTCAACAAGCCTGGATTCCCCCTCTCTCTGGGGGGATGCGGGAGGGCTTCTGTCGCGCTGCACGCGCACCCCTGACGCGGAGGGGGGCAGTGTTGGCCAGGGCCGGGAGCTGTGAACGCACACCACCCAGGCCTGCATGCATTGCCTAGCCCTCCTGGCCTCCGTCCACTTCCAGAACATTCCATCTCTCCCTGTCCCCTCTGCAGCCTCTAGTACCTATTGACTGGCCTCCCGTCTCTGCATTCTTCTGCCACAAGAGGTCCTATATATGTGGTCTTCGGTGTCTGGGTCTCTCACGGGGAACAGGGGTCCCTCTATGTTGGGGCACATCGGGCCTGGTTCCTGTTTGTGCCCATGTGGGGGAAATTAAGTTCTTTTCCGAAGGCTTCTTCGTCCTGATCCTGGTTTCCCCGGTGGGAGGAAGGTCGGCCGCAGCTGGCCTGGCAGGGCTGGCACAGCTCAGCCATCTACTGGGCCACAGTATGATGCCCGTTGGTTTAATAACAGAGACATGGTCTCCTCTCTCTCTCTCTCTCTCTCTCTCTCTCTCTCTCTCTCTCTCTCTCTCTCTCTCTCTCTCTCTCTCTCTCTCTCTCTCTCTCTCGTCTTTTTAACGTTTCATTTGAGAGAGGTGTGGAGGTCAAAGGACAATTCTCAGAAGTGGTTTCTCTCTCCTTCCACTGTGTGGACTCCAGGGCTCAAACTCAGGTTGCTAGTTTGGTGGCAGAACCTCTGCGCCATCTTGCAGACCCCTCTCTCCTCTCCCTCCCTTTAGACGGGGTGTCACATAGGGCCTCTGACACCCTACCCCCCTTGACCTTCTGACCCCCTTGGCCCTGGGATGGCTGGGATCCAGCCTCCGGGGTCTTCTGGCTCCTGCTGAAGGCCCCTGGCCTCTGTCCCTAATTATGCTCTAAACAAGATGGGTTGAAGCCTAGGGTGGAGGAGGAAGTGACCAGCGGGACCTGAGAGCTCAGGGGCGGCTGCGCTTCCTCTGAGCTCCCTTTCCTCCCAGCAAAGTCCTGGGGCCCCTCTAGCTGGACCTGGATCAGAAGGGTAGGCTGTGGTCTCCCCTCCGCAGGGCTTCCTTCCTGCTGCACCCAGCGAGGAGTCAGGCCTGGGGCTGTGGGAACAAAGTGACCCAGATCTGGGGGTGTCTGGGGAAGGTGAGCAGGGCTGGAGAGCTAGAGACGTGGGGGTCTCTCTCTGTTTCTTTCTCTTTGTTTCCTCCCCCCCCCATGTTTTGTATTCTGAACCAGGGTCCCAATCTAAATAGCCAGAAAGGCCAACTGAGCCCCACCGCCCCCCACACAAAGTTCAGCCTTCACAAGTAACTGACAGGAGACACTCCCCCTCCCGCCCTCTCCCCACCCCTGTGTTCCTGAAAGCCAGGCCAAGCTCTCTCTTCTTTGGTCTTCTCATTGGGGTACTGGGAAGGTCACGGTCATAGGGGGGCAGGGAGCATGCGTGCAAACCGTCTCTTGATCTTTTGGGGGTCCATCAGTGTTTTTCTGGGTGTGAACATGCACTTCCCCCATCCAGAGTTGGCTGGGCAGGTGAACAGGATCAGTGAGGGGCGACAGCCTAGGGTTCTTGGGTGATGGGAGCTGGGGCGTGGCTCCACCACAGAACTCTTGACTAGCATGTGAGGACCCTGGGTTCCGTCCCCAGTACAGCACAAAATAAAATTTAAAGATGGTGGGAGGACTGGAGAGGTGGCTCAGGGATTAAGACTCGGCCTCTTGCAAGCAGAAGGACCTGAGTTCAGATCCCAGGTCTCATGGAAAACCTGGAGGTGGAAACAGCAGGCAGCAGCCTGCACTTCTGGCTCTGGTAGGCAGAGCCTGTGAAAACCCAGAGGGAAATAAAAAGGAGGAGCAAGCAACCCAAGATGATTCCCGAAGTTACCCTTGGCTTTCACAGGGACACACGGTGCCCTCTGACACACACACACACACACACACACACACACACACACACACACACACAAATAAATAAAATTCGTGGAAAACCACCCATGAGTTCTTGGCCAGGGAGGCTGCCCCGGGGGGTCCACCAGAACCACAGGAGACCCTACCACTGAAATGCCAGGCGTCTTGGCTGCAGAACAGAGAAGCCCAACTGGACACGCCCGAAGCTCCTCCCACCAGCTGGCTTTCATGGTGCCAGGAGATGCTTGAGGAAGATAAGGATGATGATGAGGATGGTCCCCCCCAGGGCTGGGCCCAGCTCAGTCTTAACCCACTAGAGGGATAGTGAGGTGACTACCAAGGGGGGGGGGCAACTGCTTTCTGACTGGTGGAGGCTGGTTCCTTCCTACACCTGGCGCCAAGGGTGCTGGGACCCGTGACCATTTGCTAAATGGAGCGGCTCTGAGCTGCGTTTCCCACTGACAGTGCTGCTCCTGGTTGTGGCGGCTTGTTGCAGGTGCAAGGAATCACCAGCTGGAAAAGTGTGGACTGCTGTGGAGGCAGTCGCGGGGGGGGGGGGGGAGAGATGGGAACGGCACGGACACTGACGTCACTGCTGTGCACAGGCGGGCATACACACACACACACACACACCGTCAGGGAGCATCCTGGAACAGAGGGCAGAAGAGTATAAGGACTGGGGTATTTTTACAGGGAGGAGTGCTGGGAGAAGGAGGAGGAGTGCTGGGAGGAGAGGGAGTGCTGGGAGGGGGAGGAGTGCTGGGGAGGAGGGGAGTGCTGGGAGGAGTGCTGGGGAGGAGGGGGAGGAGGGGGAGAAGTGCTGGGAGGAGTGCTGGGGAAGAGGGGGAATGCTGGGAGGAGTGCTGGGGAGGAGTGTTGGGAGAAGGAATGCTGGGAGGAGGGGAGGAGTGCTGGGAGGAGGGGGAGCAGTGCTTGGAGGAGTGCTGGGAGGAGGGGGAGGAGTGCTGGGAGGAAGGGGAGGAGTGCTGGGAGGAGAGCTGGGAAGAGGGGGAGGAGTGCTGGGGAGGAGTGCTGGGGAGGAGGAGGAGGAGTGCTGGGGAGGAGGGGGAGGAGTGCTGGGGAGGAGGAGGAGGGCTGAGAGGAGGGGGAGGAGGGGAGGAGTGCTGGGAGGAGGGGAGGAGGGCAGGGAGGAGGGCTAAGAGGAGGGGAGGAGGATGCGGAGGAGGGAAGGGAAGAGGGCTGGGAGGAAGGGAGGAGGGAGGGGAGGAGGGCTGTGCACTGTTGTGCACTCTTCAGCTGCTCCTGAACTCACCACTTGCACAAGGTTCCGAGAGTCGCATTCCCCAGCAGCAGGGACCAGGCACATCAGGAGTTATTTTTCCTTAGGGGCCTCTCACTGCTCCTCATTCCTCAGCTCTGGGCTGACCCCACACCCATGTGCCTGTGGCACTAATGGGGGCTCCTGGGCTGTCAGGAAGCTGAGGAGGAGGCCATGAGGGTGGGAGGTAGAGACGGTGGGGAGGAGAGAATCAAGATAATAAGGTGGAATTGTTGGAAATTCCATAAAGCGTTTCTATAATTTAAATTTTTTTTTATTATTTATTCAACTGTGCGCATGTGCGTATGTATGTGCGTGCGCGTGTCTGTGTGTGTGTGTGTCTGTGCATGTGTAGAACCACGGACGAATTCGCGAACCACCATGGACGCCTCCACCTCCTTCTGCCTCAGGATTCACAGGCTCCGCCCTACCAGGACCAGAAGCGCAGGCCGCCCCCGCTTCTGCCTGGCGTCTATACGTGGGATCTGGGATCCGAACTCAGGACCTTCCGCCTGCAAGACAGAGGCTTAACCCCTGAGCCACCTCTCCAGCCCGCGTTTCTATAATTTTAATTTTATCTTTTTTTTTTTTTCCGGTGCTGGGGACCGAACCCAGGGCCTCGCGCTTGCTAGGCAAGCGCTCTACCACTGAGCTAAATCCCCAACCCCGTTTCTATAATTTTAAACAGCTAATTCTCAGCGTCCGCAAGTCAGACGTGGAATTCCACAGACTCGCCTGTGCCCTGTGCCTCCTTGTGCTTGCTTTTCTGAGATGTGCCAGACCCGGGACCTCGGCGTGCCCACGGGCTGCCTGGGGCTGGTAGCATGCGCCACCTCGCCTGCCTTCCCGCCCCCCCCCCCAGCCTCTAAACCCTGTGGCTCAGGAGGCAGAACCAGGAGGCCAGGGGCTCCCGGGGTCAAGCAAGGGCAGAGAGGCTACCAGAATAGCTGGGCCTGGGGGAGGGGGAGGAGTGGGAGGGAGGCTGGACCGTGTAAACGCGCCAGGCCTCCTGGCAGTGCTCAAATACCGGCGGCTGACTGAACTTGGGGCAGGAATTCCTCTTTGTTGGTGGCCGGGCAGCGCCTTTGATGCGGCTCCCCAGGCGGCCTGCATTCTGCACGTAGCTTCCAAGGTCCAAAGGGCACCATATTGGGACTCTGGGGCCAAAGGCTATGGCTGAGCGTAATGGGGTCACATGGCCCCCAGCATGCTGCCAGTCCCACCCTGGCCAGTCCCTCCTGCGATTCTGTGCTTGCTGCCTCCTCCCCTAACCTGGCTGGGTGGGTCTTCAGCCTTGGGGAGCCTCCTGCTGAGCACCCCTCCAAGAAATCACTGATCCCTTCCCTGAAGCTGTTTTAAGGCCCCTGGTTCCCATCCCCCCCTTTTTTTGTGAGACAGAGTCACAACCCCTGAGCCATCTCTCCAGCCCTCCCCCCACCCCTTTTTTTGGAGACAGTATCTCATGTGCCCACTGGCTTGGGCTAAGCATGTAGCTAAGTATGATTTGAAACTCTTGATACTCCTGCCTCCACCTCCCAAGTGGTGGGATGACAGGGTGTGTCAGCAGGCCTGGCTTCCATTTATTTATTTATTTATTTATTTATTTATTTTATTGTGTGTGTGTGTGTGTGTGTGTGTGATCAGAGGGCGCTGTGTGTACCTGTCCACCACATCTCCACCTCACTGCTGCGAGCTTGGGTCTCTCATGAAACCCAGAGCAGCCATTAGGATTAGTCTGGCCGCCAGCTGGCTCTGGCGATCCCCAGGCTCCACCTTCCAGGGTTGGAATGACAGGCGGCCACACACCCACCTGGAATTGCTACATGGGGTGTGGGTGGGGATCTGAACTCAGGTCCTTTTGCTTGTGAGGGAGAGCCAACTCTCCAGCCCAGAAGCAGGGCTCTGTGCAGTGGGCTGACTGACTGTGAGTGTCGGGGGTCTACCCATCTCTCCCATCTCTCTGGGATCACAGGTACACAACCCCAGCACCCACCTTACTTAGACTCTGGGGACTCAAATTCAGGTTGTCACTAGCGCGGCCAGCACTTTCCCACTGAGTCATCTCTGCACCTTCGACATTTAAAATTGTAATAACATGTACATAATATAAAATATGTTCATCATAAAAAAAAAACAAAAGGGCCCTTTCCTTTTTTTGGCAATCACATATCTCATTTTTGCAAAGCTACACCACTACGGCCCCCGGCCGGTTGCTGTAGCGCGCAGTGCGCGCTTAGTATGCAGTGCTCGCCTGACCCTCTTCACCCTGGGGTGCAGGCAAGTGGGTCCCAGGCTAAAGTGGTCCTCAGATACGTAGTTCCAGGGCAGCCTAGCTAAGGGAGACCCTGCTTCAGAAACAGACAGACCGACAGACAAGACAGAGCTGGAGAGATCCGTCGGGGGTTAAGCCTCTCTCTCCAAAGCAGAACGACCTGAGTTCAGATTCCAGATGCCGTGTAAAAACACCAGGTGGAAATGGCAGGGGAGAGGGGGGTGGTCTACACTTCCAGTCCTGGAAGGTGGAGCCTGGGAAACCCCAGAGCAAAGCAAGAAGGAGGCGGAGCAATGCAGGATGACTTCTGATGTCACCCTTGAGTCTCCACAGGCACCCGTATTCAGTGCCCCTACTACAAACACACACACACACACACACACATACACACACACGCACACAGGTACCTACACACATATAAGAAATAAATAGAATTCCGGGCTGGAAAAATAGCTCAGGGGTAAGACTCTGCCTCCCAAGCAGAAGTTCCTGAGTTCAGATCCCAGATCCCACGTGAACGTGAAAACACCCGGTGGGCGGAGCCTGGGAAAGCCCAGAGTGAAGCAAGAAGATAAAAGCAATCCAGGATGATTCCCCAGGAATCATAAAATAAAGTTAAAAAATAAATAAAATTTAAAAAAAAAAACAAGAAAAAGAGGAACTATCAATGGCCAGAGGCTCTGGGTCACTCTCAGCCCCGCCCAAGCCCCGCCCCAGGCAAGGGGCGTGGCCTGCGCTGGGCACGTGCCGCCTTCCGGTCGCCGGTAGAGTCGCAAGGACCAACTCTAGCGTGCGTGCGTACGTGCGCGCGCTAGTGCGCCCGGAGCATCGTTTACCCCGCCTCCCGACGCGGCGTGCGTACGTGCGTGCTTGCGTCAGCTTACGCGCGCGCCTTGGCCCCGCCCCGCCTTCTTATAGCGCTGCCTGGCTGTGCGGGCGCTGGACTAGGCGATATGGCGGCTATGCTGCTGTTGGCGCTGAGCTTCGCGCTTCTGGGCGGCCAGGGCGCCTCCGCGGCGGGTGAGACGCGCGGGGCAGGGCTAGATGGCCTCGGGGAGTGTCCCGGAGGCCTGGGGACCGGGGTGAGGGGACCCCGGGAACTTCCCGAGGCTTGGAAACCTGGTGCTGGGTAAAGGGAACCCCATGGTCGGGGCGAGGGGACCCCAGGAACCTCCTGCGGTTCGGAAATCTGGGGCGGGGGTGAGGGGATTCCAGGGGACCTCCAAAAGGCGCGGGGCCGTGGGGCTGGGGTGTGCCTAAAAGGTGACCCCGGGGGAACTCCGCAAAGTGTGGGGACCCTGAGCCTGAGAGATGAGGCCGTGAGCCTCCTGTCCCCCATCATCCTCCTGCCCCCCTCCATGGATCCTGGGGTCGGCGAGGACTGACTTAGGTTAAGTTTTCCAGTTTGGGAGGAAATGGAGGTCTCTCTAATCTAAGGGGTCCCCATCCGAAGAAAAGGCCAGGAGGCAGCCCTGGTGGCCCTTGGCAGTGGTACCTGCTGTGCTGACTGGAATGAGGTTTAGGACGGGAGCCGACCCCCCCATCCCCCTCACCTCTCCCAGACTGCAGGGTGTGCGCCTAGCAGGGCAGTTTCAGCGTGGCCCATGGGTGACAATGTTTGGTGGTGTTGATGAGCACATTCCACAGGGGCCCAGGTTGAGGCAGGAGGATCCACCACTGTGGCTTCACCTGGGATGAAGGGAAGGGGGGGCAGTGGGAGGGGACAACCGTGGGAGGGGTTCCCTGGATTTGAGGAAGTCCGGACCTTGTGAGTGAGTGGGGCGGAACTGGTTGTTGTGGCACTGGCAGTAAACAACACTGTCCAGGGGACGACCCAATCTGGGTACTGAGGACCCCTTTGGGCCCAGTGTTCCCTTGGCCAGAGGGTGGGTGCCAGTACTTGCGCAGGCCCTATAAAAGCTAGTTTATTCTGCATCCTCCACGTGACCCCTGCAGCATGGGGCTTCTGGGTGCGCGTAACCCCAGATGGACGTCGGACCCCAGGGCCTGTGAGGGGCCCTAGAGGGATTATCATTCTTAACAGGATTTCAAGCGACACCTGCGTCCGGGCCTGCACCTCGAGTGCCTGCTGCTCTGCAGGCCCCCTTCAAGTCCTGCCCTCGCCTGATTATATCTGGTTGGGTGGCAAGCACCAGGACTCTCCTTCAGCAAGGGGCCTGGGAGGAGTGTAGCTTCAAGGTCACACTGAGGTCGGGAGCCTGCGAGGCAGGGCCAGGAATGCAGGCCGCTAGCTCTTCAAGGTTCCTGGGGTGGGAGTGGATGGTATTCTAGGCAGGGGAAGCCGGGGCCTGTGCGCCAAGCTGCCTCTCCTGGCTTTGTGTCTGGGTTAAAGATTTATGCCCCGCGTGGAGCAGGCAAAGGCTGGAGTCTGTGGTCTTGCAGCGGGGTAGGGGGGGCTGTTCCTACCCAGTGTCCCAGGATGGCACTGGCCCGTGTCTTACCATCCACACACCTCTACCCGAGGAGCTGGCTCTCTGCTTACACCCCCCACAAAGGTGGCCCAGGCGATAGGCTGCTGCTGTGCCCTGCCCAGGGTGGGACGGGTGCCTGGAGGTCCCCACCCTGCCTGGGCCCAGACCCAGTGCCCTTCAGAGTACAGCCATCTCAAGAGTGCGCTTGTAGCTGGTCCCAGTTATTCTCAGGGCTCAGCCCCTTGAGTGGGATCCTCCCCGATCTGTCCATTTCCATTCTGGCCTTGATGAATTGGCCCAGGCAGATGATCTGGGCATAGACCACCTACCTGTCTTGCCCATGTATGAACACTCCAGTTCCCTTCCTGCTGTGCAAGACTGAGCTGCTGCCTGGTGACCACCCATGGACCACGGGCTGTGCCGGGTGCATCTTGCCGTGGGACACCCCAGGTGTGATCCCAGAACGCCCTTCTGCCGGGGCAGTGGTGGAGGCTGGAGGCACCCTAGGGCGTGGTGCCCCACCCAGTGTGCAGGCAGTCCAGCCTGGCCCCTTCCCAGCTGGCTGTGAGTGTGGCAGGAGGCCGCTGTTTTTAGGAGGTGCCAGCTGGAAGCCGTGGGCTGCAGAGCTCCCAGCTGACCTCCCCAAGGATCACGCTTTCCCTTGGGCTCTCGAGGTTAGGGTTACTGTTAGCCCCTCAAGTGCAGTTCTGCCTGCCCAGGCTGAATCTAGGGTCCTGTGTGGGGAGGAGGCACTGTGCCCTGGGCTGGTAGCATCCGTGGTCACAGCCTGTGTCCTCTGCCTTGGCCCCTTCTACCTGACCATCCTGCTTACCTGTAGGCACAGGTTAGACAGTGGGGAGTCCAGACTCAGGAGTTGTAGGCTACCCTTTGTGGAAGCTGTGCTGGCCCTTGGGCCTGTCTGGGTGGGGGCTCGCGGGGCCCTGCTGCTATGGGCGAGGCGCTTTGCTCTGTCTTGACGTCAGGGCCAACAGAGGTCTGTGTTTGGGGTGCTGTGTCCTTTGGAGGAAGAAAGGAGACTTGCTGTATATCCCAGGTGTTCCCCTGAATGCTGGGCTTCTGGTGTGAGCCCCACACGCTGGGTTGTTTTCTGTGCTTCCCACCAGCTGAATGGAGACTTGGGTTCACTGCCTCAGCGCCCAGCCCTGGGGGGCTGGTACATACCCCCCAACACTTATCCCAATTCCTAGTGATGAGGGGCTCCAACCCTCTCCTGTAGCCAGCTTCATCACCTCTCTGCTGTCCCAGGAGAGGGTGGGGTGGAGGGTAGCATGGTCCTGCACCACGAGGCCAAGGGAATGCACGGAGACTGTGCCAAGGATAGCTGTGCTCAGCTCTGGCGCCCGGCTGGACCCTGTCCGTGTCCACGCCCCCACCACCAGGATGCAGTCAGCCCAGTGTGGTCAGATTGACTGTGGAGGACGTGGGTGCCTACGAGTGCCAGGCCAGCGATGACCCGATCGCCATCACCTGACCAGGGTACCTTCCCCCGTCTCCCCATCCTGCTTTGCTCGGACGCCTCACCTGTCTGGATGCAGGCACTGGCCTGGGTGCTTGTCAGCAGCTCAGCCCGATGGGGGGGTGGTGCACTCTGAGCACCTATCCTGACCTTCCTGTGTAGAGTGCTGTGGGGATCTGCCTAGGAGGTCGCCAGCATGCCCATGCAGGATTGCCGGGCAGCGTGGGATGTGGACGTGCAGCCTTACTTGGGGCGAGGGTTTCTAGTTGGTACAAGTCAGCGCAGCGGTGGGGTCCCAGGTCCCCTCTGGAGCATTTTGTGGGGCAATGGTGCAAGCCACACATCCAGATTGGAGCAAGTGGGATGGGATGCTGGGCTCCGTGCCTACCCTATACCAACGTCTCCCTATGATCCCGTAGAGGGCACCGTCTCCATCTCTGTGAAGAATGTTGGCACCAAGACACAGCTCACCTGCTTGCTGACCAATGGGAGCAGCAGCGTTGCCGGCCACCGGTGGATGAGAGGCGGCAAAGTGCTGAAGGAGGACGAGTTGGCCGACCTGCAGACGGAGCTGCTGTGAGCACAGGCGCCCGGCCTCTGGCCAGCGTTCGGGAGGGGCCTGGGTGGTAGAGGGGGCCCCGGCTCACTTCCTGCTGCCCCACAGAGTGGACCTGGAGGAGCGCTCCGGCCTATACTCCTGCATCTTTCTGCCTGAGCCTGCGGCCAGGGCCGAAGTCGTCGTGAGCGGTGAGCTGAGGGGTAGGCATGAGCCACGCTAATGAGGACTGGTCAGGGTGGTGGGTGGTCCATTGGCCCAGGCATCAGGCCCCTCCTCATGGTCCCCCAGGGCCCCCCAGGATCACAGCCATAAAGAAGACCGAGAATAGCAATGAAGGGGAGACGGTGAAGCTGGAGTGTAAGGCCGAGTCGTACCCCTCTGTGGTCGAGTGGAACTGGTACAAGGTGTCAGAATCAGAGAATCAGGTGAGAGGTCATGGGGACGGGGTGGTGGGGTGCAGGCCTCCTGGGATCCCCTTCTGACGTGTCCCTCCCCAGGTCATCACCAACGGCACCCACACCAAGTATATCGTGACCTATTTGGCGGACAGGACAGAGCTGACCATCAGGAACGTGGACCTGGGCAGTGACCCCGGCACTTATGTGTGCAACGCCACGAACTCGGAGGGGAGCAGCCAGGACGAGGTGGTGCTGCGCGTGCGCAGCCGCCTGGCTGCTCTCTGGCCCTTCCTGGGCATCGTGGCTGAGGTCCTGGTGCTAATCACCATCATCTTCATCTACGAGAAGCGGCGAAAGCCAGACCAGGTCACAGACGGTAAGTGGCCATGGCTTGGGGGGCTGTAGGGGGTGGACCCCCGGGGAGGGGGTGGACCCCCCGGGGAAGGGGTGGGCCCTGCTCATGGCCCTCTTTTCCTCGCCTGGCTCAAGCTGGCACAAGCATTGCCCGTCACTTAGGCCGCCGCTGTGGGGAGTCCAGGCTGTGGGGGGCGTGCAGAGGCCAGGTCTGGGGTCTGTTGGGTGCCTGCTGGGCCATATGCGTGGCCACTCAAGGGCAGTAGGGCGTAGACCCCAGAGCAATAAGGGGCAGTTCCCAGAGGTCTGACTGTCCTTTCTCTCCCATGCGACCGTATCAGAGGATGATCCAGGCTCCGCACCGCTGTAAGTCCAGCTCCCTGTGGACTGGGGGGGGGGCTCCTTCAGCGTGGGTGTGTCTTACCCTGGTTGGGGCCCGGGGAAGATGGGCATTGGCTGGGGCTGGCCCTGGTTGACTTCAATTAGTAAGTCTTCCTCTTCTTGGCCCAGGAAAAGCAGTGGGCATCACATAAACGACAAAGACAAGAATGTGCGCCAGAGGAATGCCACCTGAGTGGTGGGGCATGCAGGTGCCCGACCCTGGCCCATGCCTGCCTGGATGCCTGTGACCCTCCCTCCCCTTCCCTGTGCCCCACCCGAGACTCTTCTAAAACCAAGGGTGTGAAGCCCCTGTCATCTGTCCCCATCTTATGTAAACGCAGAGAATTTTATAGATTGTTCTGAAGGGGTCTGTGGCTCTTGTTTTTCTTTTCTTTTGTGAGCTTACCCCAAGGGGTCTCTGGCTGAGGCTGGCTCTGAGGATAAGGACTTTGCTCAGCCCTTCCCTTCCCAGATGCCCAGTCCTGGCCAGCCTGGCCCATTGTGTTTATATTTGATTTTTCTGAAGGTCCCTGGGGATAGATCAGGGGTCCCCACCTTCTGCTCCTGTGTAGAACCTCCTGTCCCCACCACGGGCAACAGTGCTGGACACACCAGGACTGCCGCCTCCCACAATAAAGATTGACCCCACCTTGTGTGTGTTCACCTTGGTGAGACTGTGGCTACCTGCAAGGGAGGGAGTGTTGGAGTCACAGCCTGGCAGGATTTAGTTGCAACTGGGAGGTGGGGAGACTGGGATTTGGGGAGCGATTCTGCCGGCTTCTGAGATGAGCCAAACCTGACCTCAAGGGGGCGCCCATGGCCGCTGCTCTGCCTGCGCTGTCCTCCGTGGACACCCCACTTTAGGTGCTCTGGACAGCGGGTTGCGGGTTCCTCCCTTGGGGCATTCTGGAGCTGATGGAGGTGGGCAAGCGGGGGTAGGGCAGAGGCGAAGGTCACTAGGAGGGCGTATAAAGAGCAGCGTGCCTGACTGTCCCCCACACCCTGGGCATTCTTTCCAAACAAGACAGGGCAGAAACAGAACCGTGGGAGAGGTTGGGGGGTCCTGAGAAGCCAGCAGAACCTTTGGGGTGCGGAAGACCACCTTCCAGCCCCCACACACTGCCCAGGGTGTCTCCGGGGACCAGCTGCAGCCTGCGGTTTCCTCCAGCAGCTAACTGCCAGGGTGCAGTGCACAGGCCAGCAAGCGGGGTCAGGGCGGGCACATGTGCACCCAGTCCCAGCACAGGGCCTAAGAAAAGCAGACGGGGGCTGGAGAGGTGGCTCAGGGGTTAAGCCTCTGCCTTGCAGGCGGAAGGTCCTGAGTTCAGATCCTAGGCCCCACGTATAGATGCCAGGCAGAAGCAGGGGCGGCCTGCATTTCTGGTCCTGGTAGGGCAGAGCCTATGAATCCCGGGGCAGAGTAAATGAGGAGGTGGAGGCGTCCATGGTGGTTCCCGAATTTGTCCGTGGTTCTACACACACATACAGACACGAGCGCACACACTCACAATTGAATTTAAAAAAAAAAAGCAGACAGGCACCTCCCTGGGCCCTGTAGATGGCTCACTGGGACCTGTGGCCCTGCATCATCCCCAGACTCCCACTGTGCCTGTGGCCCAGGGATAGATCTCATGGGGTGCCCTCTTGGGCTGTTTCTGTGGAGCTTCGGCTCTTGGGCACTGTTATCTGGAGAAGTGTGGGTCTGCCCCTACCCTGGTTCTGCTTTACTCAGGATTACAAGCCTCTGTGCAGTGGAATTGGACCCCATTTCCCCAAAACTCAGTAGGGATGCTTCAGCATGAGCCTGTTATCTGGCACTTGGAACATTCTGGAAATAGCCTCCAGGGCCCTCCCTGGAAACCATGGGATCTCAGGAGGCCCAGCTCCCAGTGGACAGTGGGATGGGCCACGCAGCCTTTGGAAAAACAAAGGTTCATTCATGAGGCTAGACCCCACGCAGAGCCAGCAGCTGGCAACCCATGTGCTCCTGGCCGACAGAGCCATTGTCTGCCAGACTTGTCCTGGGCATCAGCCCCTGCTCCCAGGGGGCATATGCTGGGGGTCAGGCTCAAGGCCCTTTATCCAGGACTGGGGGGGACATAAGCAGGCCCAGGGTAGGCATGGCAAGGAGGGGGCCTTGGGACTTATGCTGACCCCAGAAAAGCGAAGAGTATAAGAAACGCTGAGTGTCTCTGCTCCCCCTGGATCTCGGGGTCCCAGTGGAGGACTGTCTGGGCAGTACACAAGAAGTTGGGGTGGGTAGGGTGCGGGCTCACCATGCAAGAAACTTCTCCATCCCACCCACCCCCAAACAATAGGCCAGGCAGGGGTGGAGCTATGTCACACCTGTCTCACTGAAGCACAAGCATCATTTCCACCTGGAGGCTGCAGAGGGAGATCCTGTTAAGAAACCAGGGGGGACAGCTCCAAAGGTCAAGTACTTGAGGTGCAGGAAGGCCTGAGGTCAGCAGATCGAGGTCCTCCTCCGCTGTGGGGAGTTCAAGGCCAGCCCGGGGTTGTGTGCAACCTTCAAAAAAAACCAAAAACATACAACCTGCTTTACAACAGAGATCAGCCAAGCATCAGTTCCTCAAACCCACAAGTGGAAGGAGAGAATAGAGCCTGAAAGTTATCACGTGCGCGCTGTGAGATGCACATACCCCCACTCACGCACGTGCTGGAAAACAGAATGAGGGGGATGAGATGCACTAAAAACTGACTAGAGGGCTGCAGAGTGGAGAGTTGACTCTGGGGTTAAGACTGCTTCACAAACAGAAAGATCTGAGTTTGAATCCCAGATCCCATGTTAAAAAAAAAGTCAGGCAGAAATGGTGGTGGCCTGCACTTCCAGCTCTGGAAGTCAGAGACTGGGAAACTCCAAAGCAAAACCAAAAGGCGATGGAGCAATCCAGGATGATTCCCAAAGTTAACTCTCTCTCTCTCTCTCTCTCTCTCTCTCTCTCTCTCTCTCTCTCACACACACACACACACACACACACACAAATAAAAATAAAAAAATTTTAAGAACTGACTAGATTGCTAGGAATTCTGCTACCTGTCTTGACCCCTAGATTCATGCACGGGTAGAACAAGATAACTGGCACCTCCATGCGGGCCCCCCCACATCATACATGGCACATGTAATAATAATAAAGTTTAAAATAATTAAAAGCTAAAAGAAACACAAGGTAGAGAGACTGAGAAATGATACCACAGTTTGACCTCTGGATTCTACATTCAATCATTCATATACACTTACACCTGCATGTACACACATGAGCTCACACAACCCCACACACACATGCATACACATATGTACACATGCATGCACACGCTCATAGCATCATCTCCCAGCCGTTGACCCCTTAGTGAGTGTTGTACAAAAACTGGGGCAGGAGGGTGTGGGAGGAGATCAGACAACTGGAGCCATCTCCTCTCACTAGGAACACCTGGCCAAAGCTGGGGTGTCAACCAGGACAGCACAGACAGAGGCCGGGACCCCCAAGTCTCAGCATCTCATGACTCACTCCAGCTCACAATGGCACCCTGGGTCCCTCTTTCCTCTCCCTCCCTCCGCATGGTGGGTCCTCTGGCGGCAGCGGCTGCAGTCAGCCACAAGCCCTGGGGTTCTGGCAACCTGCCTGGCCTGACAGCTTCCCAGGGCGAACATAAAAGCTCCCCCTCATCTGGAACAGGCATCTTGTCCTGGGCCGCCCCAGCCTGGCACTGTCAGCTCTGATGTTTTGCCTCGGCTAGGATGTCCATTTGTGTCAGATAAAGACGCAGCAGAACAGGACACACCCGTCACACCTGCTGTGGTGTGAGTGTACCTCCATTCTTGTGGCCCCAAAGGTCAGAAAGCATCCAACACACACAAACACACACACATACACAGGGATTTCTGCTTGGTTGCAACATCAAGCCAAAAACGCTGGAGAGGGTCCCAAGCACCCTGGAGTGATGGAGGGATTGTGAGTGATGGAGGGATTGTGACACACTAGAGAGGATAGGTGGGACCAGGAGAACTTAATGGGACCCAAAGGAGACCCAGAGGGATGCCCAAAAAGATCCAACAGGACTGTGGGAAGCCCAGGAGAAACTAGGGAGAGACCCGGCACCGGCGCCGCTTCCTTACCATTTTGGGCACCCCTCCTGGTACTAGCTCTTACCTCCTCCTCCCCACCCTGCCCAGCTGGGTGATGGAGGGGGGGCTAGAAGCAGGTCTGGCAACAACATGCTCACCCCGACTGCAGGCTAGAACATATGCTCACAAAGGACCCCTGTCCGGGCAGAGTTGAGGCCCAGGATGGAGGGGCTCCATCACGAGGACCCCGGAATCCCCATGCTTTCAAGGTGCCGTTTGGACTGCGGTGGTCTCGATTAGGGAAGCTCTTTCCGTCTTTTTCCTGAAGCCACGGTTTTCTCACACATGGGTCCCGGGGAGAGGGCACGCACAGGAGAAAGGACCACAGTCCTACCCACGCATATTCAGAGGTCTTGGGGGGTGAGGGGGATGGCACAGGCCATGAAGCACCAGCACCTTTTATTATGGAAACCTGGTATCTTGGGGAGAGGAAGGAAGCTGGCACCTGTGCGGTCTGGGCATCTTCGCCGCCCAGATGAGCGGGCGCCCCGCTGTTCTTGGGACCGGGAGGGAGCCCCAGGCGCGTCTTAGCGCCCGGTGCGCGTCGCGCGTGGCAGAGGTCTCGGCTCGCGGGTTGGGCTCAGTGACCTTGGGTGCGTCCTTGGCCTCAGTTTCCCCTGGGGACGTGGCTTGGGCGCGCCTCCAGACACTTTGGGCCTGTCCACCGCTCCGAGCCTTAGTGTCCCTCTTTCCGCGCGTGATTCTAGGGGCATCACGCGCGAGCCTGGGTGCGAGTGGGGGTGGCGCAGGTGGAGGCGGGGCTCCCGCCCCCGCCCCTCCCCCGCGCGTCGAGGCTCCGCCCCCCGCGGCTCCGCCCCACTCCGCGTCCCCCGCCTCCCTCGGGCTTGGCCGGCGGCGGCGGCGGCGGCTCCGCTCCGCACTGCCCGGCGCCGCCTCGCCATGGACGCGCGCGGGGGCGGCGGGCGGCTCGGGGAGAGTCCAGGCACGACCCCCGCGCCGGGGCCGCCGCCACCGCCGCCGCCGCCCGCACCCCCTCAGCCTCAGCCGCCCCCTGCGCCACCCCCGAACCCCGCGCCCACGGCGCCCCCCGAAGCCGCGGACGAGGCCGGCCCCCGCGCGCGCCTCCGCAGCCGCGACAGCTCGTGCGGCCGGCCTGGCACCCCCGGAGCGGCCAAGGGCGGCGCGAATGGCGAGTGCGGGCGCGGCGAGCCGCAGTGCAGCCCCGAGGGCCCGGCGCGCGGCCCCAAGGTGTCGTTTTCGTGTCGCGGGGCGGCCTCAGGGCCCGCGGCGGCGCCCGGCGCGGCCGATGAAGCGGGCAGCGAGGAGGCGGGCCCGGCTGGGGAGCCGCGCGGCAGCCAGGCCAGCTTCATGCAGCGCCAGTTCGGCGCGCTCCTGCAGCCCGGCGTCAACAAGTTCTCCCTGCGGATGTTCGGCAGCCAGAAGGCAGTGGAGCGGGAGCAGGAGCGCGTGAAGTCGGCGGGGGCCTGGATCATCCACCCCTACAGCGACTTCAGGTACCGCCTGCGAGAGGGACCCGTCCTTGGAGCGCCCTGGAGAGGGCGGGGCGGCGCGTCCGGACGGTGACCTCAGGGTGGGTGGGGTGGAGGGGGTCCCCTCTGGGTGACCTCGGGAGTGCCCAGACCCACCCCCGAGGGACCTGGAAGCTCAGAGGCCCCGCCCTCGGAGAGACCAGAAGGGGGGGCCCTGGCGCGCCCCCTCCCGCGCGTCCTGGTTGCGGTGGGCGCGCGGCGACCGCAGGGCCAGGGTCTGAGCTAAAGGGGCGGAGAGGACAAATAGAGGGTAATGTGGGCGCCGGGAGGCGGAGGAGCAGGAGGAAGGATGGAAGGATTCAGAGAAGGAGGAAAGGAAGAATAGAAAGAAAGGAGGAAGAAAGGAAGGAAAGAAGGGAAGGAAGGAAGGAAGGAAGGAAGGAAGGAAGGAAGGAAGGAAGGAAGGAAGGAAGGAAGGAAGGAAGGAAGGAAGGAAGGAAAAGGAAGGGTGCACGGGAAGGACGCGCCCCTAGAGGCCGCGGGGAGGGGTTGTTAAGCGGCCAATGCGCGTTCCCACGGTCTCCACTTGAGGCCGGGGAGGGAGCGTCCCGGATCCCCAGTTCTGCAGAGTGTTGGGGGTCCCGGTGTTATCCCGGGCGTGTCAGCGTGGATGTAGCCCGAGCTGGCTGCTGCGTGCCGCCGTGGCGACAGTGCCGGTGCAGGGACACGACCCGAGGAGTTTGTGTTTCTCCTTCCTGGACAGACTTGCGCGCGAGTGCGGAAGGGACAGTTCACTGCAGGCCGCGTGTGCGTGACGCGGAGCAGGGTCCAGGGGCTGCGAGGCCGCTAAACTGAGGGAGGCGTGTCCCCAGGGGCGTGTCTGGTGGGTCCGTGGAGGTACCTGTTGGGACGCCTGCTGTGCGCGTGTGCGCGTGTCCGGGATACGTGTGGATCCGCAGGCGGTGGGATGAACTGTGTGCAAGGGGCGTGGGCGAGGGTCCCTGGCTGGCTCTGTGTCCGGTGCAGCGGCGGGAACGCGTCGCCCCGGGAGCGCGGTGGCCCATCGTTTCAGCACCGTGGACAGCGTCAAGGCCTGGGGCGCTGCAGGCTCCGCTCGGGCTGGGCCTTCCTCCTCCTCGGAACCTGAACCTCCCAAGTGCAGGGTCCCGGCTGACACAGATGACTGTCTCTTTCCCAGGTCTTCTGTACCCAGGGCTTGACAACTTTGGAAACTGAAGTCTAGGGACAGGAAAGCAAACTTGGGTGGGTCGGGGTCATGAGATCCTCAGAGGGTCGTTGAGATCCTCAGGGCTTGTTGGTCCCCACACTGTGGACCTCAGATCTATTCTGGCCTGTGAAATGAGAAAGGATGGGCTGGCTTGCCAGATGTGAATAGGGCATGGTGCCAACTGGCCAGAGAGGGGCATCAGAAAATAGGGGGAGAGATACACGCCTCCCCAGTCCCCCCACTCCCCACCTCCCAGCATCGCCTCAACTCCAGGACAGCAGCCTATGGGTCGCAAGGTCAGAGTTTGGCTGGCACGGGAAGCCCTTGGCTACCCTTGGCTGCACTATGCATGGGGGGGCAACTGGCTGATCTCATGGGCACACTGATCTCACTCTGGCTGTGGGGAGATGCACAGACTGACAGGTGGGTGAGAGCAAACATGGTCAGGACCAGAGGAGTCAGAACTAGTATGTGGGGTCACCTGCCTCCAGTGTGTGGGGACTTGTGCTCCTTCTAGAATCTTCTGATTCAACTTGGAGATGGGCGGCCATGTCACTGAAGAGACTCACTCCCCACGAGGGGCTGTAGCATCAGCATTGATTGATGGGACCCAGGCATGCACCCCACCACTGGGGGGTGGAGGCCAGAGGGCAACCTGTAAAAGTCAAGTCCTCTCCTTCCAACACCTAGACTCCAGGAGCAAACTCTGGTCGCCAGCTCTGCCTTGCTGGCCTCTCCTTTTGCTTTTTTTTTTTTTTTTTTAATGGCTTTTTTAAAAAATTTATTCAGTTGTCATGTGCGTGTGTGTGTGTGTGTGTGTGTGTGTGTGTGTGTGTGTGTAGAAACGGGCGAATTCGGGAAACACCATGGAACACCTCCATCTCCTTGTTTACTCTGCCCCGGGTGCTTCCGCTGGGCGTCTATACGTAGGGTCTAGAACTCACTCTGCAGCCAAGGCTAGCCCTGAGCACAGGCTGGATAGCTCAAGCTGGCCTTCACTTTCCATCTGCATCTTCTGAGTAGCTGGGGTCCCAGGCCTGGAAGTGAGTGCTTCACCCCTGCTGGGCTGTCCAGAAGGAGGGAAAGCAGTGTGTGATCTTGTTTAAGATGCACGTTGGGGGGAGGGGGGCTATTTGCTCTGATTTTGGTTCCCCAGCTGCTCTGTCCCTGTGGATTGGCGGGCATACCTGGCACCCCAGGGACACTTTGGTGATTGAGAACGCCTCCCCCGGGCCTAGGCTGGCTGGTGGGGAGAGAGGAGGCGCCCAGGGAGTTGGGGCTCTGGGAGGTCGGAGCTCTGGGTTTCCAGAAGCAACTCGCAGGGCCCCAGGGGAGTGCGGGGCCTGGTGGAACTCGATCCTCGAGTTCCCTCCTATCGCTAGAGGGCCTCTCTGGGCCTCTCTGCCTCAATTTCTCCAGATGTGAGGAGATGGTATGGGGAGGAAAAGAGGGTGTCTAGTGATGTCTGGTGGATTCTTCTCGTGACCCTCCCTGTTGAGCGACAGGTTTGGATGACGCCGTGGCTTCTTGCCCATTTTTTAAATTTTTATTTATTTTTGCATGTATGTGTGCGTGTGTGTATGTGTGTATGTCAGAGGGCACCGGAGTGTCCCTGTGGAGGACCCAGGGTGACTTCAGGCATCATCTTGGATTGCTTCTACCTCTTTTTTGCTGTCCTCTGGGATTTCCCAGACTTTGCAGTCTCAGAAGTGCAGGCTGCTGCCGTTTCTGCCTAGCATTTTTACATGGGATCCGGGATCCAAGCTCAGGACCTTCTGCTTGCATGCAAGGCACAGTCTTAACCTAAGCCGTCTCTCCAGCCCTCCATTTCTTTTTCATATTCATTTAATCGTGTGTGCATGCTTGCGTGCATGTATCTGAGCATGTATATGAGCATGCATGCGTTCACGTATATGCATGTGTGTTCATGCATGTGCACCTGTGTGTGTGTGTGTGTGTGTGTGTGTGTGTGTGTGTGCACGTGCGCATGCGAGGGGGGGGCACTGTGTGTCCCTGGGAAAGACCCAGGGTGACTTCAGGAATCATCCTGAATTGCTTCTACCTCCTTGCTTCGCTCTGGGATTTCCCAGGCTCTGCCCACCCGGGCCTGGTGGGCACCGCCATTTCCATCTGGTGTTTTTATGTGAGACCTGGGATCTGAACTCAGGACCTTCTGCTTTCAAGGCAGAGGCTTAACCCCTGAACCATCTCTCCAGCCCTTTTATTTTTTTTTTTTATTTAATTTTTGAGACAGGATCTCAAGGGCCTCAAACTGGCCCCTAACCCCCACATAGCCCAGGATAACCCCAACTCCTGATCCCTCCCCCCCTGCCCATGTGTCTAGGGTGCTGAGGTGATGGGGCACAATCAGGGCTTCTTAAAGATTGCGCCCCAACTCCAGGTTTTGGGGTCTCCGTCTGTGGCCCAGTCTGGCCTTGAATTCGCAGACACCCTCCCACCACAGCCCCGGTACCAGCACAATCTTCTGACCTTTAACCCCATCATGGCAGTCATAGCTCCACACGCTGAATCCCCTGGCGAGTGGGTCTGACGTTCATTTGCATCTGGTGAGCTTCGCCTGACCTCCACTGAGGCACAGGATCTCCGTGGGTGGTGCAGGCTGGTGGGTCAGCAGAGGCCTGAGGCCCAGTGTGAAGAAGTCCCAAGAAGGTTCCAGAAGCTTCTGTGGAGAAGTGAGTTCAAGGGGCACAGGGAAGCAGTCCCCTATCTGGATGCCAAGGTTCAGGCCTGGAATTGAGATGGGTATGATCCCAGGGTGGAGAGCTGCCAGGCCCTCTCTCTGCCTCCCCCTCCCCCCCTGTAAACCTGCTGGTTCCGAGTTGGTTAAAGTCTTTGGGTCTCTCAGGGGCTGCAGGGGGAGGGGCTTGTTCCTTGATCCTGAGGCTTCGAGGGTCCCATCTTGCAGGGCCAGAGGATTAGCCTGAGGTCAGAATGTGTCCTCCAGCCAAGCCACATGCAGCCCCGTGTGGATGGGATGATCTAGGGGCACTCCGGGAGGAGGGGAGATGTAGGTGTGGGGTGCAGGGCGGGATAGGGGAAACTAGCTTCCCAGGTGGGAGGGTCGGAACCCAGATGTGCTCAGTGCCAAGAAAGGAGGCACCATAGTCTGGAGGGAGGGCTTGGGGGTCCGGGTGGTGTAGACTCCTTCCCGGGACCTGTCAGTTCCCCAGGGAGGTCCGGGGTCTCAACAGAGCCCCTTCTGTGGCCAGGAAATAGCCCAGGTCTTGGTGCAGACCCAGGCTCATTTAGCACATTTTGCGGTTCAACCTCAGGAACGCCCCCCTTTCCTGACCCTAGCACTGTGGGCCCTTCTTGTCCTGCTGGCCTCTCCCACCTTTGCTGCAAGCCCTCGGCCTGCGCTTGGGAAACTCCATGGTGCCTAGTACCTCCACGCGCCTGCTCCCACTGCCCGCACCACATCTCCCCTATCCTCCCTGTCCCCTGGTCCATAGCGTCCTCTGGACTGGTCCTTACACCCCATTATCCAGTGTGCCCTTTGGTACGGGTCCCCTGGCCACAGCACCCATGTGGGAGCCAGGACCGGGCCGGCCTGCACCCCGGAACTCCTTCCATGGAATTCCCACCCTGGTTCTGATACAGGCCCTGGGGACAAGGCTTCCCACCCATAATCTCCATCTGTATAATCCCTTGGCTTTGCCATAATCTGTGATCCTTGCTCTGGCCAAGGGCTGCCTCTGCCCAGCCCTCCAGCCCTAAGGTTGGCTTCCAGAAATCAGTGGCACCCAGGCACCTCCCAGCCCCAAGCCCCTGTATTAGTTAGTGTTCTCTAGAGTTAGGGAATTCACAGAATGAATATATATATGTGTGTGTGTATGCATATATGTATATATAATATATATAGAAAACTTATTGAGTAGCCGAGGTAGTTCCAACGATGGCTGCCAATAGCTAGCTGCTCAGTTCGGTAGTCAAGTGGGTGATGGCTGAGGACTGGAGAACTCCTAGAGTCTTAGTCTAGTTGAAGGCTAGAAGGTTGAAGAAACCGGGTGGCCGGAAGGAAGAGGGATTCCTAGCACAGCTGCAAGAAGGCATTTGTTCTCCTTGGTGGCTCCTTTTTATATGATGCATTATTGGGAGAATCCTTTGAGAGCTTTGGAGTTCTGATAGGATCTAGGGTGTGTATAATCCTTTCAAGTAGTCTCAGTTGATCCTTTCAAGAGGTGGTCTCAGCCCAGTTTAGTTAATACCGGGTGTGTCAAGTTGACACCCAGGCTTAACTATCACAGCCCCCCTTCCTCCCTCCAGCCCCTCAGTGACCAAGACTCTCCTCTGGGTCTGTTCTCTGAGCCCTGAGCTGGGGATACAGCATATTCTGAGTGTCCCTGTGGAAGCAGGCTGTCCCCTGACTTCCCTGATACTTGTTAGAGGTGTGTGCATGCATGCATTCATGTGCTGTGTGTGCATAGGCATGTGTGTATATGTGTTTGTGTGCATGTGCATGCATGTGTCTTTGTGTGTACACACGTGTATGCATTTATGTGCATATGTGAACATATGCATACACGTGTATGCTTATATGTGCGCACATGTGTGTTTGCACATATGTTTCTGTATGCATGTGTGTACATGTGTGTGCATGCACACATGCGTGTGCATTTGGGGGATGAGTCTCCTGTGGCTAGACTGGCCTGGAGCCCCTGATCCTCCTACCTCCACCTCCCGAGTGCTAGGATGACAGGTGTGGGGTTTCCGTGGCACTGGGGACGGGGACCGGGGTTTCATGACTGCTTGATAGCCCTCTGCTGACTGAGCTGTGGCCAGGCCTAGGGCTTCTTCGCTTGTTTTATTCTTTCCGTGTGAGGTCGAGCTGTGGTTGTCAATCTTCTTGCTCAGTGGTCCCCACTCAGCGTTGATGTCTTACCAGCAAGACCCTGGGGCTGAGCACCTGGTGGGGACACGGGAACACAGGAGCCTAAAAGCTCAGAGATGGCCGCTGGCTGCCCACAGACCCACAGTTGGGAAGGCGGAGCTGAGCCTGGAGCCCCTGACATAGGGTAGCCCCCAAGTCCCTGCCCAGGCAAACATCCTGGAGGCCCCGTGCTCTGGTTTCAGTGGGCGATTCCCTCCCCACCTTCCACGGGGATCACGTTAGGGGATGAGGGTCTGGCTCATCTGCTCAGAGCAGGTTAGCTCAGCCCGGCCTATCAGTGAGAGGTGTCATGCCCCAATCAACCTGAGAAGGGAAGGGGAGGATTATGGAAGATCAACAGAGGTGTTGGGACTTCCCCGTTGCAGGCCCACCCACCTTTGGTGGTTTCAAACCACCTCCATGGATTCCTGGGCTCATTGGTGGTTTCTGGGTCGGTCACTCTGGTGGTTTCTAATCACCCCACGGTGGTTTCTAGAACTCCTCCACTAGTTTCCATGCCCCCCGCTGATGGTGGTTTTCCCTTCCCTCCACTTTGCTCTTTCTGGTTTGTTTCGGCCCATGACTTGTGCTCGCCTAGAGAGGGTGAAGTGACGGCTGAGCCCGATGGATTCTGGACTCTGAGGTGGCAGCGGGCAGGGGGGGTGGGGAGAGGGGATCCCGCTCAGAACCAGATGTACCCCCTCTGGGGTCCAGGCTGGAGCCAGCTACAGAAAAGGCCTCAGACTTCGAGCAGTTTTGATTGTGCCCTTTCCTCACCGCCAGGTGTGGTGGACTTGTGGGGACATCCCACAGACCCAGTCCCTCCCCAGCCCCCACAGCCAGATCACCCAATTCCCCTCTAAGGAGGCTTGTCTCCATGTGGGCTGAGGACAGAAGAAGAGGCTGAGGTTCAAAGGGGCCCAGGGAGCTCATGCAAGGTCACGTGTGGTGGGAGGTGGCCGCGGAGGACCTGGGTCCCTTCCAGCCCTTGGCTCTCCTGGCCCAAGCTGCTGCGAGCAGACCGGTACAAATCACTTCTTAATACTATTTCTTCTGTCTCTTTTGGACCGTTTCCTCTGAGCTCAATGGCCTGAAGCCGGGCAGCAGTGCCTGCCGGGCCTGGCACTCCCGGCCTGTGTCCTCCAGCTCTGGCCAGCCAGAGCCGACCCACTGCCAGGCACAAGACAGACAGTGGCAGTGGCCACAGCGCCCACGGGACGCCCCACTAACACAGCATGTGGCGATAAGACCTGAGGGGATGAAATCAGCCGGGGACAGAAAGGGTCCCCCAAACTTGAAGTGCAAAAAAAGAGAAAGAAAAAGCAAAAAAATACTTTACTGGGGTTTATTTCTGTTTTTTGAGACAAGGTCTCACGCAGCCAGGCTGGTTGTGAGCTCTTGTATTTGCCTTGGTCTCCCAAGGTGCTAGTTTTTAGCTTCGGATTTCTGTGTATGAACTTGGGGCTCCTTTGTCCTAGGCTATTACTCTCTCTTCAAGACCTACCCCCAACCCCTCACTTCAGGATGCTAGGGTGTCACTCAATCTCTGAGTCCTGGCCCCCCAGCCCTTCTTTGCCTGGATCTGAACAGGATCACCAGCTTAGAAGCCCTCCAGGACTCAGAGACGTTTCTTTCCAACTTGACCTTGCAATGAGCTTATTGGGGTCCCTGACAGGAGTAGGGATGCTGAAAGACAGCTAGGTCACCAGAAAGCCCACCCGCCCCAGCCTGGGTGACTACACCCCTCACAGAAGTGCCACCTCCAGCTGGCTCTGCTGTGTGACTTGCCAGGAGACCCCCCTCCCAACCTGGCTTGCTCCATGTCTCTTTCAGAGCTGGGTGGCTCTGGGGTCTCCTTCCAGATTGACCTACAGTCTCTGGCAACTGCTTGGCCTCCGAGAGTGTCGCCTCCCTCACCCCCGCAGGTGCCCCTCCTCCTCACAGGCACCCCTCCTCCAGACTTGTTAGTTTCAGGAATTTCCTGGGCCTGGCAGTTGTTTCCTTGGTGAGGCATCCTGGTATACTCCTTAGCCGAGGGCAAAGTCTACGATGGCATCACGATGCGCCCGCAGGGCATGAGCTGGCCACACCATGGCATGCAGGAGCCCCATCCCACTCCCTCTGTGTTGGTGTCCTCTGTGCACGTCCACTCTCAACCCGTGCCCGCCCCTTCTGTCCTGATGGTTTTGCAGGCCAGCCTCACACAAGCCCTGGCCTCTTTGATCCTGTAAAACATTCGTCTATTTTGAGCAACTTCTGTGGTTTCACAGCACCTTCAAGGCAACATCAGAGCGGCCAGAGCCGCGGGGCATCAGGAGGCTTTCTGGAGGCAGCCATCATTAGACCAGGGATGCTGGAAACCCACCATAGGATCAGGGGTCCTGGAAGCAGCCTGAGAACCGGGCCTCCTGCAAGACGCCTTAGCATCAGGGAAGCTGCCCTCGGGCACCAGGCAGAGGGCAGAGCTGGGCGGGGCCCACAGGCTGAGCCAGTGGGTGTGAATGGTCAGCTGGGGTGAACCAGCAGGGGTGTCTCTCGCGCCCCCCCCCAGGTTCTATTGGGACTTCACAATGCTGCTGTTCATGGTGGGAAACCTCATCATCATCCCGGTGGGCATCACCTTCTTCAAGGATGAGACCACGGCTCCATGGATCGTGTTCAATGTGGTCTCTGACACGTTCTTCCTGGTGGACCTGGTGCTGAACTTCCGCACGGGCATCGTGATCGAGGATAACACGGACATCATCCTGGACCCCGAGCAGATCAAGAAGAAGTACCTGCGCACATGGTTCGTGGTGGACTTCGTGTCCTCCATCCCCGTGGACTACATCTTCCTCATCGTGGAGAAAGGCATTGACTCGGAGGTTTACAAGACGGCACGGGCCCTGCGCATCGTGCGGTTCACCAAGATCCTCAGCCTGCTGCGGCTCCTGCGCCTGTCCAGGCTGATCCGTTACATCCACCAGTGGGAGGAGGTGAGGGTGTGGCCAGCGTGGGGGGAGCAGGTGGGGCCTCAGCGTGCAGAGGGACCCTGGGGGACAGGGTCAGGGCTGTGGGGGTGTGCCTCAGCCACAAGAACAGGGCCCTGGGGTGGATCTGTGGGGGGGGGGGTGGGGAGGGCAGGGCTGTGACTTAGGCCTGGAACTCACAGTGCTCCTAGTGTGAGCCCTGCTCTGGGACGCGCCCAGGGCTCCAGGACTTCTACGAAGGACGCTGAGGGGACAAGAGGGCACTTGAGTGACCGAGGTGAGGTGCAGGAGATTCTGCTCGCCGCGTGTTCCTGCCTGTGCGCATCATTAAAGCCTGGGTGGGATATGAGCTCAGGCAGCTCTCAGTGGCTAGGCGAAGGGAGAGTCCATGCAGGGGGGGGGATGTGACCTCAGGAAGAAATCCTGGGAGTGAGCACTGCAGAGCGGGTTTCTGGGCCCGGTGGTGGGGCTGGAGGATGATCTTGGTGGACACTACCAGATAGTCTCACCTGGCTACCGTCACGCCCTTTTCCTCTGTCCTGACAGCGAAGGGGTCTCGACCCCATCACCATTGGGGAAACTGAGGCTTAGATATTCAGAATCATTCCCGCACCCAAATCCAGAGTCCCAGGCCCTAGTCCCACCTCTAGGGACATTCTGGGGGAGCTCAGGGAGACTGGCTGGGAGGAAGGAGCCTGTGACAGGGTGGGTGGGGGTGGGGTCCCTGACGTCATGGGGGAAACAGACTGGGCTGTCCTGACAGATTTTGGGGTCCCGAGCCGGTAGACTGGATAGGGCCAAAGGGATGGGGTGGAAAGAGTTATGGGGGATGTGCTGATCTTGCACAGGAGGGTGCACAGGAGATAGTGCCCGATCGATCTGGGACTCCCGTGATTATTCCCAACATCCCCGCAGATCTTCCACATGACCTACGACCTGGCCAGCGCAGTGATGCGCATCTGCAATCTCATCAGCATGATGCTCCTGCTGTGCCACTGGGATGGCTGTCTGCAATTCCTGGTGCCCATGCTCCAGGACTTCCCCAGCGACTGCTGGGTGTCCATCAACAACATGGTGGTGAGCCTCCCCCTCACTCGCCGGCGCCCCTGGAGGCCTCCAGAGGAAGCTTCCCTTTCTGTCTTCACACAAACCTGAAATAAAAACGCCTATTTCGACCTTCACACGGTACCACACAAACCCTAGGAAGTAATAAACCGGACACCGGCCGCTTCCCAACAGCTGCACAAGTCTAGTGGGGGAGGCCAACTAGCCCCCACACCTCAGTGCGTTCGAGCCCAGCCTGGGCAAGCTCCTGAGCCGCCACCTCCGGATAGAAAGTGGAAGGCAGGCGGGGCACGAGGCTCATCGGCAGAGCACCTGCCTACAACACGGAGGCTCATGGTGTGGCCAGTGTTAAGCGCTTTCTCGAGTGTTTAGACGGCACCCACAGTACCTAAAACAGTGGGGGCCATGGGCCTGTAGACACGGTCCCACCCCGTGGGTCTCCCTCCCACCCACGGCCAGCCGGCGTGTTCGCCTGGACACAGCAGGCAACCATCAGTGGGGTCAGGAGCCCCTCCCCCGCCTGGCACAGCTGCTGGGGCTGAGAATCCCATTATGCAGCTGCTGCCCATCCACACGGTTCCGTTTCCCCTTCGCCGGCGGGGTCAGCTGAGGACACGCTCAGCCCACCCCACCCCCCTCTGGTGGAATTCGCACAGTGCTTGACTGGCAAAATGGTCTGGCCAGAGTCAGTCACCTCCAAATTTCACGTTCCCCAAATGCGAAGTCCCCGCGGCCGTTTGGCAGATACACATGGGCAGGGCGCACATGGCCTCCGCCTGGGTTTTCCTTGGTTATCCCTGATCTCGGGGTGCTCACACAGCAGTGCCCACAGGAGGGTGGCAAGTGGGGTCGAGGGCAGGCGGGTGGGTCTGAGGGTCTCCTGGCCCCCTGCCCTGAGCTGCCGAGCCCCCTGCCCCTCCCTGCAGAACCACTCCTGGAGCGAGCTGTACTCCTTCGCCCTCTTCAAGGCCATGAGCCACATGCTGTGCATCGGGTACGGGCGGCAGGCGCCCGAGAGCATGACGGACATCTGGCTGACCATGTTGAGCATGATCGTGGGCGCCACCTGCTACGCCATGTTCATCGGCCACGCTACAGCGCTCATCCAGTCTCTGGACTCGTCCAGACGCCAGTACCAGGAGAAGGTCAGGCAGGAGGGCTAGGGAAGACCCGGAGCCAGCAGGACCCGCCTGCCAGGGTCTTGGCTTCCTGGGGCTGGGCAGGGTGGTACTGGGAAGCCTGGGGTGTCAGGGACTCTTGGGGAGGCTGAGCCCTGGGGTAAGGCGTCTGGGCTGTCAGCAGCTCTGCCCAGGGACAGTGCTGCGGGTGCTGGTGCTGGGCAGCCATGCGGGGCCATGTGGCAGTGGGAAGGGCAATAGGGAATGTGGCCTCCAGCCACCTGCACCGGGCCCCCACTGTCCCCAGCGGGCCCTGGGCCTCCACTCCTTGCAGTGCCAGCCGGGTCAGCCGGGCCCCATGCCAGGCGCCAACATCCGGAAACTGAAGTCTCGCCCCCAAACATGAGCTGGTGCCGCCACCCACCCACCGTCACGGGGTCTGCTGAGCTCAGGGCAGCTGCGGACGGGCAGGACTGGCCAGAAATGGGGCTGGGGACAGCCTGGTACCTAGCGCAGCCCTGCTGGGGAGGGGCTGAAAAGCAGGTCCCAGGCACAGAGAAGGGGGCCAAGCCACTGCTGACCTCCAGCCTCTCGTCCCACCTGTGGTTGACTTGGTTTGGTCCTGCCATGTCCGGGAGCAGGCTGTGGGCCGGAAGCCCATGTGAGTCCCGAGGTCAGCTGTCGAGCAAAGGTGGGGAGGGTCTCCTGCAGCCGGGCTGCCTCCAGCTTGCCGTAGCCGACGGTGACCTTGAGCTCCTGCTTCTCCCACGGACAGTGTCACCAGGCTTGGCTTTTGCAGTACTGGAACCCAGCGTTTGTGCTTGGTCTGCACGCTGAGCTCAGAGGTCCACCCAGCCCCTCATGGAGTGTCAGGACGGTCAGCGTCGGCAGCTGAAACACACTGCTCTCTCTGTGTCTCCATCTCTCTCTGCCTCTATTTCCATCTCTCTGTCTCTCTCTGTCTCCATCTCTCTGTCTCCATCTCTTTGTCTCTCTCTGTCCCCATCTCTCTGTCTCTCTCTGTCTCTATTTCCATCTCTCTGTCTCTCTGTGTCTCCATCTCTCTGTCTATGTCTGTCTCTCTGTCTCTGTCTCTGTCTCTTTTTTGAAACAAGGTGTTGCTCTGTGGTCCAGCTGACCTGGAATTCTTTTTTTAAACTTTATTTTGCACGCACGTGTGTGTGTGTGTGTGTGAGAGAGAGAGAGAGAGAGAGAGAGAGAGAGAGAGGACAGTGTGTGTCCCTGCGGAGGCCGAAGCATGACTTCAGAAATCATCCTGGATACTTCTACCTCCTTCTTGCTTCACTCTGAGATTTCCCAGGCTCCGCCCACTAGGGCCGGAAGTGCAGGCCACCACTATTTCCACCTGGTGTTTTTAGGTGGCACCTGGGATCCAAACTCAGGACCTTCTGCTGTGAGGCAAAGTGTTAATCTCTGAGCCATCTCTCCAGCCCTGTCCTGAAATTCTTAACAATCCTCCTGCCTCAGCTGCTTTCAAGAGCTGAGGTTTGTGCTACTGCCTGAATTTCACCCTGTGCCTGTCAGATTTATTTAATATTGTCTTAGAATTACTATTTTGAACGTTTTAAAATTTTATTTACTCTGTGTGTGTGTGTGTGTGTGTGTGTGTGTGTGTGTGAGAGAGAGAGAGAGAGAGCGCACTGTGTGTCCTTGTGGAGGACCAAGGGTGACTTTGGGAATCATTCTGGGTTGCTTCTACCTCGCTCTGGGATTTCCCAGGCTCCACCCACCAGAGCCAGAAATGCAGGCCGCCACTATTTCCACCTGGCATTTTTATGCAGGACCTGGGATCCAAACTCAGGACCTTCTGCTTACCAGCAGAATCTTAACCCCCGAGCCACCTCTCCAGCCCTCTTTTGAACATTTTGATTATTATTATTATTATTAGGCAGGGTTGATTGAGTTGAGAAATTACCATGTAAAATATAAACACACAGGCTGCCCGGGCTGGGCTCTTCCTGCCCAGCAATGCAGAGTAAGAGAACCCGATTCAAATCCAACAAAACCCGAGATAGGTGGACTGGGGCTTCAGCTCAGCTGGCAGCAGGTGCACCTGCCGCAGACCAGGCCCTGGGCTCCATCCCCAGCGGGGCAGAAAACAGGTGTGGCAACGTTGGGCAAGAGGAAATGTGGAGTGCAGGCTGGTGCTGGGATGGAGCTGCCCCCCAGGAGAGGCCGCTCCTGATCCCCGCTCCCTATCCACAGTACAAGCAAGTGGAGCAGTACATGTCATTCCACAAGCTGCCCGCTGACTTCCGACAGAAGATCCACGATTACTATGAGCACCGCTACCAGGGCAAGATGTTCGACGAGGACAGCATCCTGGGCGAGCTCAACGGGCCGCTGCGCGAGGTGAGGCGCACCGGGCACCACAGTGCCCAGCCGAGTCAGGGTAGACACAGACCAGCTCCCATGCTGGACTGATGTGCAGGAGGGTTCCTGCCTGGGGTGAAGGAAGGGTGTTCCACATGCTCAGGTCTCACCACCTCTGCCCACAGCAGCCCGCTGACTCTAGACAAGTCCTTGGGGGTGGCCATGGCCTGGCCCCTCACCTGGCATCAGATCCCCCGGGGGGGCCAAGATGCCCAAATCCATGCTGGACGCATCCCACCCCAGATGGCATGGGAGGGTCCTCCCGGCTCTCCCAGTGTCTTGGGCTCTGGCCACCTGACCTCAGCCCCACTTGCACTTGAAGTCCTCTTGGCATGTGCGTGTGTCTGATTCATGTGTTAGGATGTTGCATGTATGCACGCGTGTGTACATACGTACCAGAAGACACTGTGTGTGCGCCTGTGAAACCCCAAGGATTATTTTGGGAATCATCTTGGATTATTGTACCTCCTTATTGCTTCGCTCTGGGGTTTCCCAGGATCTGCCTTCCAGGGTTGGAAGTACAGGCTACCGCCAGGCCTGCCTGTAATTTTTATGTGGGATCTGGAGATTGAAAATCATTTTCGTTTGCTTGTGAGGCAAAGGCTTTAACCAGTGAGCCATCTTCCCAGCCCCCAACCTCGGCTTTTTAGATAGGTTCTGGGGATTTGAACTCAGGTCCTTCTGATTGTATGACAAGCACTTCTACCCACTGAGCCACTCCCCCAGCGCCCTCCTTTTTGCCTCCTCCTGCTTTTCCTGTGATTGCACAAGGTCTCCTTAGTCTTCCAGGGGGACCCCATGGATCAAGAGGTCACACCGGACCCCAGGAAGCCAAGGCACTTTGAGGGGAACTGAGTAGGAAGAGCTCGGATGAGTTCCCAAGTGCAGAGTGTGGTGAATGCAGAGCCCTCTGGGGGAGGGGGGTGAGTCTGGGGCCAAGGCTGGGGGGTCAGGCTGTGCACACCATGAGACCTTGGGACTCAGCACCCATGGCTGGGGTGGGGGTATCCCCAGAGTCAGCCTGTGCCTCAGTTCCCGGGAGATGTCTAGCCCCAAGGGACCATCAGGATCTTCCTACAGACGGGCACAACAGAACGCAGGAAGCACGCTGGTTGTCAGCGCAGCCCCCTCTCAGAATCCTCATGCCAACATGAGGACCTCTTCCTTTTCCGTCTCCTCTGGGCCAGGGTCTCGGGTAGCCCAGGCTGGCCTGGAACTTGCTGTGTAGCTGAGGATGACTCTGAACGTCCCCATCTCCCGACATACACCTCCTGGGGGACAGGCGCTACCACAGCTGGTTGCTGCTGCGATGCTGGCGGTGCTGGACAGAGCCCAGGCCCACTGCGTGCTGAGGGGGTGCTGGGCCCACCATGCTGTTTATGAGATGGGGTGTCGCTCTGTGATGCAGGCTGGCCTTGAGCTGCCCCCTTGAGTGCCGTGGGCCCCCGGGCCCGCGGACCCTCACGCTGGTCTCTGGCTCTACCGTCCATCTCCTCAGGCCTGTGGTGGGCAATGAGTCACCGGGCTGGTCCTGCCCCTGTCCTTCTTTTCCTGGGGTTCCCCGCTGGCTCTGGCTCATTTGTTCTTGCCGACGACCTTGATGGCTTGATTTGTTTAAAAAACACAATCGTGGCGTGTCCTGTTGGGAGTTGAGTGTGTGGCCTCCTTCATCCCTCGCAAGTGTCTTTATCTATCTATTTTGAGGCAGAGTAGCATGGCGCCCCGGTGGGTCTTGAATGCCCTATGTAGCCAAGGCTGACCCTGCGCTCCTGAATCTCTTGCCTCCACCTTCCAAGTGCTGGGGTGACAGGTGTGTTACGGGGCCAAGGTTCTTTGGCGGTGGGGCTGAAGCTCAAGGCTTCCCGAGTGCCAGCCATGGTCCCCCCTTCTTGATTCTGTGGGTTTTCCTGGTCATCTTGTTCTCTGCTTTTTCCTTTCCAGCCCTTAGATCTCTGGTTGCTCCCCCCCCCAACCCTACCCAGTTCACCCCACTTGGCTCCAGGGAGGGGAACTGGGACCCCCTTGCCTGTCTGTCTTCCAGCTCTCCAGCTTCTGCTGCCCTCTCCCCCAGAGGGACTGAGGGTCTGAGCTACTGAGAAGCCCCCCCAACTAAGGCTGCTCTGCCTCCCCCCCCACCACCACAGGAGATTGTCAATTTCAACTGCCGGAAGCTGGTGGCTTCCATGCCCCTCTTCGCCAACGCGGACCCCAACTTTGTCACAGCCATGCTGACAAAGCTCAAGTTCGAGGTCTTCCAACCAGGCGACTACATCATCCGCGAGGGGACCATTGGCAAGAAGATGTACTTCATCCAGCACGGGGTGGTCAGCGTGCTCACCAAAGGCAACAGGGAGATGAAGCTGTCCGATGGCTCCTATTTTGGTGGTGAGGGCTGACGGCCGGGCTGGGCACTTGCTTGGTGGGTGGGCCTGTGGCCTGGGGCTCTGGGAGGGCTGTGCAGGGTGAACGGGCTGCACAACCCCGATGCATCTACCTCCCTTCACCACAGAGATCTGCCTGCTCACGCGGGGCCGGCGCACAGCCAGCGTGCGCGCCGACACCTACTGCCGCCTCTACTCACTGAGCGTGGATAATTTCAACGAGGTGCTGGAGGAGTACCCCATGATGCGGAGGGCCTTCGAGACCGTGGCCATTGACCGTCTGGACCGCATCGGTGAGCCACCAGCTGACCTGGAAGGGCGCCAGGGATGCAAGGGGCAGGGACTGCGCAAACATGGGGGGACTTCAGAGGGGAGTCTGGGATGTTAGGGAAGAGGTATGTTCACCGGGAGCTGACTTAGCACATGCAAAGGCCCAGAGGTGGAAAGCAAGCCTGAAGTGGAGAGGCTGGGGGAAGGCAGGTAGACCGTGGGAGGGACACCAGGGAGCCTGTGGGGGGTTTGGGGTTTGTCTGAGGACGCTAACTGAGCATCCATCACATGGTTGAGTACATCAGG
This sequence comes from Typhlomys cinereus, assembly GCA_023101885.1. NCBI lineage: Eukaryota > Metazoa > Chordata > Mammalia > Rodentia > Platacanthomyidae > Typhlomys > Typhlomys cinereus. Next base: position 7,445,584 of record JALPQD010000075.1, read on the forward strand.
GGGAAAGATGGTCTCCTAGCCTGGTGTGTGGAGCCAGGAGACTTGCTGATGGCATAGAAATCAGGAGAGAAGAGAACCATGGCTGGGACAGGACCTCCCAGTACACAGCCAAGTGCTCAGCGTGCGCTTGCACGCGTCGGGCATTCCCTATAGTACTTGTGAACGGCAGGTGTTTAGATATACCCACTGTGTGCAACAAGCACTTAGCACATCCCGGCCATATGGTGGGACTTCATACTTGAAGTTCATACAGGCAACCCGTGTGGTACACACCACATACTGCTGAATTCGGATCCGTGTGACACTTGATGGCTTTTGTATAGGGCAGCCATTAGTGTCTGGCTGGACCCTGTGTGAGTGGCATATACAGGAGGAACATGGCAGGTGGCATGGGTGTGCTCAGGGCGCAGGGTCGGGGTGGGTGCTGATCCCTGCCCTTGGCAGCCAGCGGGCACGTGCATTCAGGCAGCTCTTCCTCCCCCTGTCCCCCAGGCAAGAAGAACTCCATCCTGCTCCACAAGGTGCAGCACGACCTAAGCTCCGGCGTGTTCAACAACCAGGAGAACGCCATCATCCAGGAGATCGTCAAGTACGACCGGGAGATGGTGCAGCAAGCCGAGCTGGGCCAGCGCGTGGGCCTCTTCCCGCAGCCGCCGCCACCCCAGGTCACCTCGGCCATCGCCACGCTGCAGCAGGCCGTGGCCATGAGCTTCTGCCCGCAGGTGGCGCGGCCGCTCGTGGGGCCTCTGGCGCTTGGCTCGCCCCGCCTCGTGCGCCGCGCACCTCCCGGGCCATCCCCCGCCACCGCCTCGCCGGGGCCCGCGCCTGCCGCCAGTCCCCCGGGCGCCCCCGCCAGCCCCCGAGCACCGCGGACCTCGCCTTACAGCAGCACGCCCCGGCCCGGCTCCCCCGCCGCGGGGTCCGCACTGACGGCGCGCCGGCTGAGCCGGGCCTCGCGCCCGCTGTCCGCCTCGCAGCCCTCGCTGCCCCACGGTGCCCCGGCGCCTGGCCCCGTGGCCTCGGTGCGCCCGGCCAGCAGCTCCACACCTCGCCTGGGGCCTGCGCCCGCCCCCCGGGGTGCCGCGCCCAGCCCGGACCGCAGGGACTCAGCCTCCCCCGGCACCGCCGTTGGCCTCGACCCGCTGGACTCCGCGCGCTCGCGCCTCTCGTCCAACTTGTGACCCTCGCGTGCCGCCCCGCGGCCAGCCGGGGCCGGCCTCACACCAAAGCCATGCCACGCGCCGCCCGCCCGCCCATGCGAAGCCATAGAGGGACGTAGGTAGTTGTAGTCGGACGGGCGGCGGCGGGCGGCTGCGCCCGGCTGTCCCCTCATCGCCCTGCGCCCATCCCCATCGCCCCTGCCCAGCGGCAGCCGCGCGCGGGAGAGCAAGGGGCTGTTCACCTCCGTGCCTCAGTTCCCCCGACTGTGAAGGGAGACGGGGCGGGCCCTGGCCGCGGAGTCCGGCTGCAGGTCTGGTCAAGTGCAATACTCCCCGCCGGCTTCCAGCTGCCCCTGTCGCGCTCACGCAATAACTGGTCCCACCCGCTCATCCATGGTGACCTCCCTGGGGTGGGCGCGGCTGCCTCCTCTGGCACCCAGGGGCGGGCCAGGCCGGCATGGGGGGCGAGGCCGGGGTCCCCGCCGTCGCCATGAATGTACTGACGAGTCGAGGCGGCAGCGCCCACCACGGCCCCCACGCCCCATTAACCCACACCCCCATTCCGCAATAAACGACAGCATTGGCGCCCCGTGCGCCGCGTCTCATTGCTTGGCTCCGTAACCCCAGAACGCGGGGATCATAGTAGTGAAAGACTCGATTTATTTACACTATGGACAGGGTAATGTGGGGAGCAGGTCAGCTGAAGAAGTAGGGGGATTCCTTCACCTGACCCAGGTCGAAAGTGCCTGTGGAAAGAGTGCAGAGCTGAAGGCCAGGGGGCACCACCTCACCACTGTGCCCCTGCCTTTACATTGCCCTCACCTGTCTCGGGCATGGCCTGTAGCGTCTCTTGCAGCTTCTCCACCAGGGCGCGATCCACGAGGTTCAGGGACCTGGTGCTGGGGATGGGGGTGAGGGCAGGTGGGGAGTGAGGGTGGGTGAGCGCTGGGGGGTGAGGGCGGGTGGGTAGGTACTTGGGGGGTGAGGGCGGGTGGGCACCTGGAACAGAACCGAGTCTCCAGGAACCTGGCCAGGTCCTGCAGGATGGGCTGGCTGTGCAGCTGCACAAACTGCTCCCGGCACACCTGCAACAGCGGCTGTCAGCCGGGTGCCCACACCTGAGGCACACACCCAGGGGTCTCGGGGGAGGGGGGCACCTCGTTCATCACAGGAATGTCGGCCGCGTGGGTCCAGAAGCAGTCGTGAACGGACACGAAGGTCAGGCCCTTCCTGTTGGGAGTCCAGCAGTGAGCTGGGCTGCGCTGCATGGCATGTCCAGCTCCCCGACTCTCCAGGGTGGGGTAAGGAAAGTATCTGCCTCATACCCTGCCCAGCTGCTGTACCCTGGGTGCCAGGCTGAACACTATCCAGGCATGATAGCACCTCATACCTAACTTAGTCCGTGCCCGGCCCATCGGTGCTGTCCACACTGCTCCTGGGGTGCTGGACGGACACCCCTATGGACAGTGTCACCGAGCTTGGCCTCACCCTCCCCAGCAAGCACAGATCTGGCCTATGGCAGCACTAGCCCCATCCCCCCATGCTCTCCACCTGTAGCAGTGCAGGGCGGTCAGCATCATGTGTGATGAGTCCAGTGAGTGGATAAAGTTGGGCGGAAAACCATTCTTCTGCTTCAGTGTGTTGGGCTTCCTGGGGGAGGGGGGGTTACAGTCTCTACAAGGTCTTCCCCCACACATCCCAGCCCTGGGTCCTCCCTCCTTGCCCCTCCCTCCGGCTCACTGGCTTATGTCCGAGGAGTTGGTGCACGTGATGCTCTGCATTCCGCCCAGCACCTGCAGACAGGAGGGGCCTGAGTGTGGCCTGGGTGGGGGCCCGGAGGGGTGGGGCAGAGGCTGGGAGGGGCGTTATCCAGGTACCTGGACCATGGCATCACGGTGATAGGGCTGGATAACAGGCAGGCCTAGGGGTGTGACCCACTCCACCGGCCAGCCAGCCTTGGAGATGAGTTGAGCACTCTGGGTCAGCCAGTGCTGTGGGCAAAACAAGCGGAATGCCAGCTCAGCGGGCTGCAGGATGGAAGTGAGGGGACGGCAAGGGGCGGCGAGGGGACGCACCTGGATGGCACGGGTGCTGGAGAACATCTCCTGAAGGGTCTGGAACACCTGGTGCACCAGATAGTGCGACGCCTCCCACAGGAACTCCTGAGAGCAGTGGCCAGCGGTGGGGTCCAGGCAGGCAGCCCCTCCCACCCACAGACCCCACCTTGTGCCCATCCACCTCTCAGCAGAAGCCCAGGGTCCTGAAGGAGACGGCCCACCTCCATGGGGGGGAGGCCCACCTGGGGGAAGTCTTGGATCTCGCTCAGGCGCTTCTCAATCTGCAGGCGGCCGCCGAAGCGCGTGACACCGTACACCACGGTCATGACCGTCTGCTTCACCACCTTGCGGTTGATGAAGCCCTGCAGCACCTGTGCCACCTCCAGTCCCCTCAGGGCGTCCTGCCGCCGGCACTCCTCCACCTGCAGGGGCAGGGTCAGCCATCTGCGCCCTCCAGTGCCTGATCTGCCCCCCTTCCCCTGGCCCGGGGTCTCCACCACCCACCTGTGCTGCCACCTCACTGTATACATCCTGCGGCAGATCTGAGGGCACCAGGTTGACTGAGGCGGCGCCCACCTTGTCCCGGCCTAGGGCTGCATAATGCTGCAGGCCGTTGCAGGAGCCATCCTGCCCAGAGGGGGTGCCTGTGAGCAGGGCCCGGCACTGCTGGGCACTGGGCACCCCTTCCCCTGGACGACCTACAGCCCATGGGACACCCACACTTTAAGTCACTGCGCACCTGGTGAACTGGCAGGTGGGAGATGTAAGAGGAAGGGTCCGGGGACCGAACGGCACGCGCCACCTCCATGCAGCAGGCCAAGGTCTGCCAGGGGTCATCGGACTGCATCCACCACTTCCGGCCCTGTGAATGGTGGGACCCGCGCAGGTCAAAAGCCCGAGCAAAGCAAGCGGGCTACCACGCAGGGAAGCGGGATGGGGAGTGTGACAGTGGATGGAACCAGGCGCAACAACACAGGGTCAGCAGCTCAGAGGGTTCTGAGCAACCCGAAGCAGAACAGAGCAGGCTCTGGAAGCAGGGTGCACAGGCCGGAGCTGGACGCAGAGCAGGGCCCAAACCCGGCAGCAGCCCAGCGCTCTCGCACCATCATGGGTCGGTCCGCCGAGTCCAGTATGTCGTCCATGACCTCGTTGGCGAAGGCCAAGCGAGCCTGCAGCGAGTGGCGCTTCTTGAGCCCCGTGAGGTTGACCAGGTGGATCTTGAGCCAGTCGAGGCCGTGGGGCCCCAGCGGGCGGCCCTCAGCAAACTCCAGCAGCGCTCGTGCCAGGTCGCTGCCCAGGTGGTTGAGGTGTGGCGGGCAGGGGTAGGTGCGGCCGCGGAAGTCCATGTTGTGCGGCAGCCAGAAGACGCGGTCGCGCAGGTGCTGTGCCAGGGACAGGCGGTACAGCGCCTCGCTGCGCAGGCCCTGCATCTCCCGTGCCAACTTCAGGCAGCGTGCCAGCTCCCGCCGCACCTCCGCCCTGCGTGACGGGGAGGTGCCCGGCGGCAGGTGGTGCTCAGGCGGCTTCGGTGCCTGCGAGGGGGGCGGCGGCACTCCCAGGCGCGCACAGCCCTTGTCCCTGAAGAGCTCCAGCACCAGGTCCAGCACTGGCCCGTTAACGCGCCAGGCACAGTTACCCAGCTGCGTGAGCGCGTCCAGCACACCGTGCAGCTGCCCAGGTGGGCAGCACTCCAGCAGGCGCTGGTGCTGGATGGTGCCCTCCATGGACCGCATGAGCTTGGTGGAACTCAGCAGGTAGGCACCCATGTGGGGGGAAGTCCAGGGCAGGGGGGGGCACAGCATGGGCACCTCGGTAGTCTCGAAGATCAGCGTGGGCTCTGCCGCGGTGGCCAACAGCTGCATGAGGGCAGGGTGTGGCTTCAGGATGCCAACCTGAAGTGACAGAGCGGGTATGTGCTGGTGACCCTGAGGGAAGACAGCAGATGACCGAGGGCCAGCAAACTGAGCAAACAGCCTACATCGCCCCAGAGCAAACCTGATGGGCCGAGAACAGTTCAGGCCCACCAGGCACCCCTGGTATCCACGCAGGAGCAGTCCAGGATCCCCAGTCTGCAGAAGCCCCACCCATCTCGGACCTAGCCTGCCTCCTGCGGGATGGGACCCCACCGACCTGGCGGCAGTTGCGGAAGGAATAGACATGGTAGAGGACGGGGATGAGGCGGTGGGCAGTGGTCCCTGGCACCCCCAGGCTGCGTGGCATCTGCACTGTTTGCACCAGCATCTCAGTCAGCTCCTTGCCTACACGCAGCAGCACATGGAGTGGCCAGGGGTCCTGAGGGGGCGCCTCCGCGGGGCCCAGCGCCTCCCAGTACTGCCGTGGCAAGCAGGGCAACGCCACCTGCAAGAGGTGAAGTCAGGAGGGCTGCAGGGGTGGGGGGCTGAGCTGGGGGCAGTTGCTGTTCCCATTTTGTGGATGAGGAAATGGGCCCGGATGGAGTGACAGTGGAGAGAAGACCAAAGTCAAAGGGGTGCAGCGTGGGGGTGATGGGGGTGTTCCCAGGCACCCCACACCCTCACCTGCGTGTCGGAGGCCAGCAGCTGCAGGTACTGTGCGTAGCGCTCCCCCAGCTCCTGCACCTGGTTGGTGGTCTGCTTCTGCTGCACCAGCTGCCGGGTGAAGACCCGCAGGCCCAGCTTGTAGGCCAGCGAGATGAAGGACTCGCCCTGGGCGGGCAGCTCCTGCAAGAACTGGGGCCCCCACTCGTGAGCTGAGTGCCCCCGCCCAGCCCCTCCCCCACCGTGCCCCCAGAACCCCGCTCACCTGCATGAGGACCTGCACCAGCTGGCGCTCCCCCAGCACGCACAGGAAGGGGTAGAGCGAGGGGCGGCCATCATAGGCCTCATAGGCCGTGCTAGTCTTGGCACGCTGCACAGCCTGGAGCAGCTCCTCTTCCCACTGCTCACGCAGGCTCTCCAGGGTCTTCCGCTGTGGGGAGGGGCCGGCGCCTGAGCCCCTACAGGACCACAGTGCCCCCGCCCAGAGGGCCCTGACCAGCACGTGCCCCAGGGTGAGGAGGCAGAGCCCCGAGCCTTACCGCCCTTAGGACCTCCCTGGTGACAGGTGGGGGCTTCTCCACTGACTGCACGCGGACACTGGTGTCCAGCTCCACGCGCAGCTGCTGGTGGAAGAGGTCCTGCAGGGCCTCCAGGGGCAGGTGCAGCTTTGGATAGGACATGGGCCCGTCCTGGGGACACAGCCAGGTGGTGAGGCCAAGACACAGGGAGCACCCCCACCAGCATCCTGTAGCCCACCCGGCTCAGGCCAGGAACCATCACATGGAGGTGGGTCGAAATGACTCCCTGCACCCCCCATGAACATGTGACACACGCCCAGAACACAGTGAAGTCAGGATCTAAAACCAGATCAGGAAGGGCTGGAAGCACACACCCACGGGACACTCCCCCCACGGGCCTGAGCGTAGCCAGTGGGAAGAGCCCATGTCCCCAGGCAGCTGGAGACCACACAGCTTGGCCAACTGCACGATGGAGTACTACTCAGCCCCGAACAGAAGCGAGGGTCCCACGCGCCCAGGTGCACGTGGTGTGGCTCCAGAACAGGCACACTCAGCCCCCAGCTGCCAGGCAGGGCTCACCTTGGCGTAGACCTCCCTAAGCAGCACAGACGTGTTGACTGGAGGGGAGGCCTGCGGCGGGGGGCTGAAGGTGGGCTCGGCTCTGACCATGGCCCTCAGCAGCGCGGCCCGCTCCTCCTCACACAGGGGCAGCTCCGTGAACAGCTGCTGCGGCTGCAGCCCGTCCTGCACCATCTGCTCCACACACCTGCGGGTGGGTGGCATGGGGGGCACAGCTCAGCATCCGCAGACCTGCGAGGACAGCCCTCCCAGCTGCCCACTTACCTTCTGATGGTGGGGGCATCCTGGTCCCTCCGCCCCATGCACTGCAGCAGGCACGCGTAGGACAGTAAGTCGGGGGACAAGCCGGAGTCCCTCAGCATGAGGAACACATACACTAGCTGCTGGAAGATGCCCTGGGGACATGGGACCCACGGGAGGAGTCAGAGGGGTCCTGGGCCACCAGCCGTTGGTGGCTGGCGGGACAGACAGGCCCATGTAACATGGCCACCACACAGCTAGCAGTGAGCAGCAGCTGTCCTCTCACTGGCTGCATCTCTTCCCTGCCGGTGCTGAGGTCGGCCCCAGGGCCTCAACCAGGCCAGGCCAGGGGTCCCCAAGCTGCACCCGGCAACACAGCCACCTCCTGCCACACCCTGAAGTATGCCCAGCTGTCAGCCACACCAGCTGTGTCCTAGGATCTCATGTATGGTGTGGCAGATACAGAGAGATCTAGATGGAGCTACGGCAGAAGAATCTGCCTTTTTTCTTTCTTATTTTATTTTAAATCAAAATTTTCCTTGCTCTTTTGGCAGGGCCGGGTAGTGCCCGTGCCACGACGCGCAGGTGGAAGTCAGAGGACAGCATGGCCCCAAGAACCACCCCCAGCTCATCGGGCCTGGTGAGGCAAAGTGTCTTTACCACTGGGTCATCTCATTGGTCCCCTCTTTGAGATGGGGACCACCTGCATGGCCAGCTGCTCATGGCCTTCAGGGCTCCCAAGGCCCAGGCTGCCATGCAACTTGGCTTCTGAAGGGTCACGAGCTGAAGACCAGTGTGGGTTACAGTGAGGCATTAAAGGTTGGGGGGGTGAGGGGACAGGGATGGGGGACGGGGGGGGTGTCTAGGAGTGTAACTCAGCATGCCCGAGGCCCTGGGCTGTCCCCAGCATCTGGGAGGAAGACAACAGGACTGGGATCATTCTGGGGTGTAAACAAAGCCCTTCCCTCCCATCCCTGACATCAAGAAACACAGCCGGCAGGCCCCCCTGTACTGTGGGAGCTGTCACCCAGGGTCCAGACCCCTGCCTGGGAGGCTCAGAGCCCCACCGGGAACAGAGGAACCCAGCCTCCCCAGTCCCACCTCCCTCTAAGGGAAGCGCGATTTCCATTCACGTGCAAACCACCTGCTGTAGCTGAGGCTCCCCGTGGCGGCCACTCACCTTGCGCGCCCAGCCCAGCATCACGGTGTTGTACATGACGAGAGTGAGCAGCTGTTGGCTCTGACGCCTGCCGTGGTGGGTGACCAGCATGTGGTGGGCAAGGGACAGGTGGCCAGTGACCAGGCAACACTGCAGGAAGGGCAAGAGCTGCTGCACGACTTTGGCGTCCGGGGTCTTGTTCTTGATGGTCTTCTTGTGGCCCGACACTCTTAGGGCTTCCTGCAGGGCTCGGGCCAGCTGCTCTTCCTGGGAGACCTCCTGCTCCTCCAGCTGCAGGCAGCTGGCCAGCTGCTTCGTCCAGAGCCGAGGTGCCACGCGCAGGGGCCGCGCCTGTAGCATGGCAGCATGTGCCCGCACCTTGGCCGCCACGTGCTCCTGGCACTTCTGCAGCTTCTGCTGCTCAGCCACCAGCTTTTGTGCCCAGCGGCCAGGCATGCGGCCATAGAAGGGCAGAGCCGCCTGCAACGTGTCTAGTCTCTCCTGGGACTGGCTCTCAGCCTGCAGCTGCCGCACCCGCGCCTCCAGCACTGTGGGCAGAGGGAAGCCTCAGACACACTTTACATCCCCCGGACTCCCCGCCCATACGCCTCTGCATGCCCAGACCCTGGGCTCACCCACAACTTTTACCCTCCAACGTGTCCAGCAGCACAGCATGGCACTGCCCGCCAACCGAAGAGCCCTTAACTCTCACTTAGGGAAACGCGCTCCTCCCTTCTTCCCTTGGCCCAGCCTCCAGGGCCACTACCTCAGGGCCTTTGCACATGCCCTGCACTGGCCAACCACCGACAGCCCACTTGAGTGTGCGTTTACAGAGGCCTCATCCAACTCATTGGCTCATGGCCCGGGAGTGGCACTGGGGGCACGCATCAGGCAGGTACATTCCTCACAAAGCATTTCCACACATGGCACATGGCTCTCGGTGGCCACAGAACAAAAGGAGGAAAGCCACGGCACGGGGTGGTGGGAAGGGACCAAGGCTGATCACATGTGGTGGTCAAGAGCCAAAAGTGGTGGTGCGCACCCAGGGGCCACCAGACACGCGCCATGAAATAAGTAACAGAAAGCCATCTCCTCCTCGGCATGCCCCACCTGTCACAGGGGTGGGAGCTGGAGCTAGCACTGTCTGGCTCACGCAGGGTACAGGATGCAGGACGACGGGTTCCAAGCAGGGCCGGGGAGGGGTGGGAGCGGCTCCTGTACCCCACAACAGGGAGGCCAAGGACACCTCTCACTGCTCACGGGAGGATGGAGCCTGAGCCTCCAGTCTCTAGAACCTTCCTCTGGCCCTTATGCTAACGGGATTGCCAGGAATCGGCTGCTGTTTCCACCTCTGGCAGGCTTCTCTCTAACTGTGCCCTCTGCAATCTCTTCCCTCCTCCGCCAGCATGTAGATAGGGGTAACCCGGGCAGTGGCCTGGGCCATCCCATTAATCCACTAGACTTGGTGGCCCAACCCCAAGATGGGGTACCACGCCCACACAGGGGTGAGGGGACCCCCTACTCACCCTCCAGGAGCTCTGCATGGCCCCAGTCCTTTCGGCTGCCATGCTCCTGGAGACTGGCCGATGAATTCCTTCTGAGAGCCAACAGGCCACCAAGGCTTCCTGGAGAGACAGGGGGGCTGAAGAGGGCATTGTGGACACAGCAGCCCAACTTTCATCACCGCCCTGGGAGGCAGAGCCGGAGGGACGAGATCTCCAGTCCAGCCTAGGCTACACAGCTCCACCTCAGCCTGAGTTAGAGCGATGCCCCGCTTGACCCCCCTCCCCAACACACACACACAACTCCAGAAGGAAGAAACTCATCGTCGGCAGAAGATGAACAGCGAGACACAGCAATGGGAGAGACTAAGGCAGGAGGATCCCGAGTTCCAATTCAGCCCAGTTCCAATCCAGCCCAGGCTACATAATAAGCCCCTGTCTCCAGAAATTCAACTTGAAGGAAACCACGAAGGTCCAAAGCCACGAGCCCCCACGCTGAGAAAGTCGGGGTGCAGGATCGAGCACCCAAAGTTCAAAGGCTAACAGTCCTACATTCCCATTAGAGGACAACTAACGACAGCAAGAGTCACAGGTCAAAGAGCCCTGCGGTCTCCCGCGGCGGGTTGCCCGGAAACCCCTAGGTCAAAGGGCAGAGGTTGGAGATGGCGGGTCCAGGGGACAAGGTCGTAGTCGCGTCGCCGCGTGTTACCTTCCTCTGCCGCGGGGCGGGGGCGACCGGAGCAGCGCAGCGCCCTGCGGAGCCCCGCCGCACCGCGTCCCCAGCACAGCGCCATGCTGCCCGCCGCGCGCGCAACGCCCACCGGGAAGTGTAGTTCCGGGACGGAAGGCAGCTGCGAAGGGCCGCAAGGGCCCGACATGCGCCGGGAGAACTACAACTCCCACAAGGCACTGGGCGCAGAGACAGGCGGCCATGCGCCCAGAGGAGACTTTCTTGATTGCTTCTTTCTCCGGAACCCAAGACAGCGGGGGCTGCGGCAATTTGGGTAAAGCTGAAGCTGCTGGGGGGAAAATCAAGACTTCCTTTTTCCTTGTGTTTCCCTTCTGCCAAGACAGAATTCAGAGTGTTACGGATGCTGATCAAGTTTCACACCACACCACGCAACTCTGTCGCTGTCGTTCATTTATTGCTCATCTCATCTAAGCGCATTTATGAGCAGGTCCTGAGCCCAGGCTAGCCTCCAGCCCCAGGCTAGCAGAGACTGACTTGGATCTCCTGATCCTCCTACCCACCCGCGCAGGGCTGGGATGACAGGCGTGTGCCACCACGCCCCCAATCCTGTGTGTTTACTTTGGCTCAGGGTGTGGCCAAATTGGAGGGGGGGGGCTTGAAGCAGCTCTGTAGCCCCCACAGGTCTTCTTTTTTAAAGATATTTTACTTAGTGCGTGTGTGTGTGTGTGTGTGTGTATGTGTGTGTGTGTATTAGAGGGTACTGTGTTGTCCCTGTGGAGGCCAAAGGGGGGGGGCTTCGGGAATCATCCTGGCTTGCTTCCATCTACTTTTTGTTTCTGCCCTGGGATTTCCCAGGCTCCGCCCACAGGGTCGGAAGTGAAGGCCACCCACCGCCCTTTCTGAGTGGAACCTGAGATCTGAACTCAGGACGTCTTGCTTGGGACAGAGTCTTAATCCCTGATCCATCTCTCCAACCCAGTTCTTCAGGTTTTTTTTTTTTTTTTCCTCTTGTCTCAGCCTCTCAGTACTACAGTTCCATGCTGGTATAAGGCCTGACTTTTTTCTTCGCATCCTGGGGTAAACCTGAGGTCTTACGCACACTAGGCAAGAGCTCGACCCTGGAGCTGGGTATGGTGCGTGTGTCAGGCCCCTGATTCTCCAGGATATGGAGATGGGGTAATCAGGAGCTAGGCTCATGAGTTTCTGCTGAGTGGGACAACTGAGGTTTACTTTGAGATGGAGCTGAAGTTTAGGGAGGCTGACTATGTGCCCCAACTATGCACAGCATGGGGTCAGGAAGCAGGACACATGCTCTCAAATCTGGTAACTTCACTTTACATGTGTCTCTCTCTGTATCTGTGTGCATCAGAGGGCAGCGTGTATGCTTGTGGAGACCCAAGGGTGACTTCAGGAATCACCCTGGATTGCTTCTACCATCTGTTTGTTTCCCTCTGGGGTTTCTCACGACTCATCTTCCACAACGGAAGTCCAGGCTGCCTTCATTTCTGCCTGGAGTTTTTAACGTGAGATCCGGAACCACACTCAGGACCTTCTGCTTTCCAGACAGAAGCTTAACCCCTGAGCCAACTCTCCAGCCCTGGCGACCTGACTTTGAACCCCAGAGTCCCAAATGGTGGAAGGATGGAAATGACTTGGCAAGCGTTGTTCTCTGAGGTCCACATGGGCCAGGGGCATGCGGGCTGTGGCAGTGCAGAGGTCCTGAGGCAGAAAACCCAATGGCTGAACCTTGTGGGAGGAGCAGGAGGATGCTCTGAAGGGGGCTCCCAGCCTTCCTCTAGGGGCTCAGGCCGTCACCTGCCCCAGGGCAGGGCTGGTCCTGCGGCCCCTCCACAGCACATTCCAGGCACAGCTGCCCACGCAGGCTGGGCCTCGGTGAGGCCACTGGCCAGGAATGTTTTGGGCATAGAGCAGTACCCTCCCTAACCAGTTCATCCCCTCGGGTGCCCGGGGCATGGTGACCTCAGCTCTGGCTTCCTGCCAAGGTCGCCCTCCTGGCCACCTTCCCGGCCCCCGGGCCAAACCAGTCTGTGCACCCTCCGTCTTCGGTTGGTGCAGGTGAACCGCGCCTGCCAGCGAGATACTGAGGCAGAAGGGTCAATACCTTTCAGACACCCTGGGGAATTCAGCCAGATCCTGTCCCAAAATAGAAAATGAAAACGGATCTAGGGGTGTGGTCACAGGGAGAGTGACAGCCCAGCATTCTGCAGTGAGGGCTGGGGGCGGAGCTTGGCTGAAGCTCCACCCTAAAGTGTGACGGTTCTAGATTCCATTCTGCCAAACTTCAAAAGAAAGATTTTTTTTCCTGAGTTCTGGGGTTCAAATCCAGCAGTCATAGGCACCTTGACCCACCAACCCATCTCCCCGCTGTGAATGACCCTTCATAGCTTCCTGCAGGCACAACACACACCTGTCATGCCAGCAACCAATAGGCCGAAGCAGGAGGATGGCCGTGACTTCAAGGACAACCCGAAATAACCTATACAGCAAAACTCTGGCTCCGAATCCCCAAAAGCAGGCTCAGCGATCAGCAGGTAAAGGCTGCGTGCAGGCCTGGGTTCCATCGCCTGAGTCCGCATGATGAAGGAGGAGAATCTGCTTCCGATATATGTGGTCTGCCCCCCACAGGTGACCCCTCTCAAGTAAATAAAATATTTTAAATAAATGGACAAAAGGCGGGGCAGGCCTTTGATCACAGCCACTGGGGGTGGGGGGAGGCAGATGCAAAAGGATGATGAGCAACAGGAGACAAAATGAAACATAGTTTCCATAGGACCCTAGAATCCCCTCCTTGGTATAGGTCCAGAAGGGAAATCGCTGTGTACTGGCACACTGTAGGGGCAGATCAGTATCTGGGGACAGGTGACAAGACACACACAGGGCAATCCATCCCCACCCTGGACTAGCACACAGCCTGAACAGGAGGGAGGCTCTGGCACACAAGGGATCTGAGGGGGGGGGCATGCTCAGTGAGACCCCGACACAGAAGGCCACAACACAGGACCCAGGCAGGAGACGTCCAGAGTAGGAGAACTCAGAGATAGGAAGTGGATCTGTGGGTGCCAGGGCTGGGGAGGGGAACCAGTGAGCCACTAGTAGTAGCATGTGGACATGCGTTTCCTTTGGGTGATGGAATGTTCTAGAATTTGACCGTGGTGAAGGTCGCCCAACTCTGTGACATACTATAACCCTGAATTTATACTTTACACAGGTGATTTGTATGATATGCAAATTACATTTCAATGCAGCTTCTATTAAAAGAACTCCCAGAGATGTGCCCCAGCCTCTCTTGTGGGGACACAATGTCCTGGGGTGCAGGTGGCCACCAGGGGACAGGTCCCCCGAGCTTCTGGCTTTTCAAGAGGGTGGACCCTATGTCCTGCCCTGAGCCAGAATGCTGTGTGGATGCTCACAGCTTGGTCCAGCAAACAGAACCCAATGGCGTGACGGCCAGGGAGCGTGGCAAAGCCTCTGGGTATGAGTGTGGGCCTGGCTGTGCCCAGGTCAGGGAACACCCCAGTTTCCTGGGCTCCGAGACAAACGATGCTGGTGCCACCCCGCGTGACCTGCCAGGGCCAGGAAGAGATGGAGACCTCCTGAGGCAGCAGGAATCCTGCGGCCCAAAGGACCAGTTGTTCCTTGCACAGGACTCCCAGGAACGGCAGCTGTCAGCTGGCCCTGCACCTTTTAAAGGCATTGCCCCGGGCAGACGCTCAGTGACTGCAGGAGTTGAGGGCTGGGGTACAGATGTGCCAGGCTGTGCCTCCAGCTGTGGGGTGCGTGGAAGCCTCAGGTGTGGCTGCATTGTGGGTGTGGATACGCGCTTCATTCCTGCTGGCCGGACGCAGGTGGCCTGTCTGTCCCCAGCACCCCTCCGAGGGTGTGACAGGCAGTTTCCACGTCCTGGCTTGCGTCCCGCCTGACTGGCCAGGCGACAGCACCGGGAACCTCCTGGCTTAGTCCTGCAACCTCCATTCCACCCTGGCCCCATATTCCGTCCACGTCTCACTCTTCCTCTCTGCAGCAGCTTTTTTTTGTCTCCATCTTGTCCCTATGTCTCTGTCTCTCTCCATCTGTTGTCTCTTTCTGTGTCTGCTTCTGACATCCGTGGGTACTCTCTCTCTCTCTCTGTCCATTTCTTGTCTCTCTGGTCTCTTGGTGTGTCTTTCTGTCTCTGGTCTGTTTGTCTGCTCTCTCTCTCTCTTCCTCTTGTCCCTGCCTCCACCTCCCGCCCCCGCATCTGCACCCTCGGGGTGACCTGCCTCGCGCCCCACAGACACAAACAAGCACGCGGAGGCCGAGCTGTCAAAAGCGGTCCTCACTCCGCCCACCGGGTCTGTGGCCCCGCCCCGGTGTTCATTGGCTCGTGATGGCCCTCGCCCCGCCCCACTGTCTCCCCCCTGACTCTCATTGGCTCGCGGCAAACCCGGCCCCGCCCCCGCAGGCCTTGGCAGCCTGGCTGGCCTCGGGCGGCAGAGCCAGCAGGACGCGCGGGCCATGCGCCGCCGCCTCTGGCTCGGCCTGGCCTGGCTGCTGCTGGCGCGGGCGCCGGGCACCCCAAGCAGCTACCCGCACCTGGAGGGCGACGTGCGCTGGCGGCGCCTCTTCTCCTCCACCCACTTCTTCCTGCGTGTGGACCTTGGTGGCCGGGTGCAGGGCACGCGCTGGTGGCACGGCCAAGACAGTGAGTGTGTGTGGGGGGAGAGGGGGACAGGGGACAGTCAGGGCGGGGTCACTGCCCTCAGGGCCTATGTGTCCCCCAGCATAAGAGGGGGGCAGCTCTCCGCAGACAGCAGAACACAGATGCTGGGCGGGGAAACTGAGGCTGCTGGTGAAGCTGTGTATGCCAGACTTCTTGGAGTGGGGGCACCCCAGGGACAGATGAGGTGGAGACAGGATCCTGCTCAGGCAGAATGGAACTGGGCTGGACAGACACCTGCATGCAAGGGCCACACAGTAGGTGCTCAACGAATGCTCGGCACCGAGAGGAGCCGCCCAGGTGAGGAGGAACCTGGGAGGGTTGGAGGCCAGCGCCGTCCACTGAATCACCATCAGGACCAGCAACAGGGTGCTGCAGCTTTTATCTGGGCGCCAAGGCCCTCATTAGGCTGCACACGACGAAGGCCGTGACAGGGGACTGGCTGGGCAGGTCCAGCCGTGGTGACCTGGGCCAGGCGGGGTGGCCTCAGGCTGTGCAGGGTGACCAGCTCTGAACCTCATACCCCCCCTCCCCGGGGTTAGGACTCTTCTCTCCATCCAGTGTGTATTCATTAGCCGCGGCTTGTCCAGCGCTGGGCACGGGGACGCGCTGGTGCCATGGCAACCCCCATCCCCTCATGGTGGGCTGTGGGTGGGAGACGCTCCCCTCCAGCCCTGGAGACAAGCTGAAACTCAGCTGGGCAGGCCCGGGAGGGTAGCCACAATGGATGGACAAGGCCCAGGGCTTGCTCAACCTCCGGGCACAGCTCCCCCTCTGGGAAGCCAGGCCCAGGAGGGCCCAGGTGGGCCCGGGTGGGCCTCTGAGCATCGCATCCTCACACAGGCATTGTTGAGATCCGCTCTATCCATGTGGGCACTGTGGTGATCAAGGCTGTGCACTCCGGCTTCTACGTGGCCATGAACCGCCAGGGTCATCTCTACAGCTCCGTGAGTGCTGGGCCACATGGGCGGCGGGGTGGGGGACGGTGGAGTTTGCGGGCCTCACGTGCCTGCCCCACAGAGGGCCTACTCCGTGGACTGCAGGTTCCGAGAACGCATCGAGGAGAATGGCTACAACACCTACGCGTCACGGCGCTGGCGCCACCGCGGCCGGCCCATGTTCCTGGCGCTGGACAGCCGGGGGACTCCACGGCGAGGTGGGAGGACGCGGCGGCACCACTTGTCCACGCACTTCCTGCCAGTGCTGGTCTCCTGAGGGGCCTGTGATGAGGCGCGGGCAGGGCAGGCCTGGAGGAACTTCTGCCTTTGCAGTTCTCCCTGCCCGTTCTAGCGGTGCCAGTTGTCTGCCAGGCAGACAGGGTCTCCTGGAGGTGAAGCTAGCCCTCAGGTGTCCCCTCTTGAGGTCACAGCAAATGGTCCCCCTCATCCAATTTGGGGGTGAGGGAAGACCTACTCCAGCACAGCCCGAAGGTCTGGTGGTGGGGACACACCCTACGGGCGAGAGGGGCGTGCTGCAGAGGGCAGGTCCGGCCCAGGCGGCCATCACCCCCTTGGTGAGAACAGCAGACCCAAAGACTGTCAGTCTCTGCAGCGTGAGGACGGGTCTCCGCCTCCAGTGGCAGAGGGGGTCTGCGGATGGGCTCCAGACAAGGACCCAGCTGGGGAGGGGCCCCATGCCACGCAGTGTCTCCAGAGGGGCGGGTTCAGAGGCATGCAGGATGTCTCGCTAGCTCTGAAGAGGAAGAGGACATGAACTGAGGGATGCGGGGTCGCTAGGTGTGGGTAGCTGGGGTGCAGAGCTGCTGGAGGGGACAGCTTGGCCTGTCAAGCTACTGACCCCCAGAACCATGGAGAATAAACACTCTGAGCCACCATACGCCTGGTCATGGCCATACAGGGCATACACGTGGGCTGCCTGGCCCACCTTGTGTGACAGGGAATGCAAGGGACCGCCAGGAAGGCAGCCCTACCCCGAGCACACCAGGAGACTGGCAGGGTGGGTAGCAGTGGCCAGCCTGGGCCCCAGGGGCTGAGCTGCAGGCTCCAGCGACAGGGCGGGAGGGCCCTGGAGTTGGCTGCCAGCAAGACAGAGCTGCGGTTGCTGCTGAGACGGGTGCATCTCCCTGGGGAGGCAGATCTTGGCTCACACACTGGTCGGGACTCACGCAGGCTACTCCGGACTCACGCAGGCTACTCCGGACTCACACAGGCTACTCCGGACTCACGCAGGCTACTCCGCACAGTGGAGAATCAGGGCGGGTTGTCCAACCCCCATGGAGAGAAGACAGGTGGGGCCGAGGGTCCCAGAGCCTTGGCACCCAGCCAGCGGTGCCCAGGGCTGACATGCCACAGATCCATGCTAGGCTGATTCCCACCTGGGCAGCCTCGGACCTCTCTTCAGCCCACTGAGCATGGTACTGAGACCTGGTGCTAGTGGGGCATCCCCTGCCATGGGCACCAACCTGCTGCCCCCACAAGCCGCCACACCAGGTACCACACACACCTGGCAGAAGGAAGACGCCAGGCACGGGCTCTGCTTTCCAAGTGTATTTAAATATCTTTCCACATACACGTTTCCCTTTAAAAATGTCTGGCGGAGCAGTTTGTCCCTGGGTCTGCTGGTCACCCTCGTGGTCCCCAGGCCGGCGCTGGCTGGTCTGGGCCGGGCCTCCAGGGCTGAGGCAGGCCGGGCCTGGCAGCGGCTCTGCCAACTCCACAGACCACGCATGGTGGCGGGCGGCTCAAATGTCCTTTTATTTCAAAGCAGTAATAATTTAAAATCATAACCTTTCTGCTGTTGAACATGTGGAGGGTGAGTTTGGACGACAGGAGGCGCCTGTTGGGAACACGGGCCGCACCTCCAACCGGGAGAGCAGCGGGGTCAAGTCCCTCTGGAGGCCGAGTCCCGAGTGGTTGTGGCCGGTTGCCCGCCAGGGGCTGCCGCGACGGTGGGGCGGGCAGCACCACAAGTCACCGCCTCGGAACCCCGGGCGGGCTCAGGAGTTGCTGGCGGTGTTCTCATTGCTTGGTGAACTGGATGAGGACGAGGACGAGGACGACGAGAAGCCCACCCCGGTCAGGCCCGGGGGGTTGGTGGCCGTGTTCTGTCCAGTGAGGCTCTTGCGGCAGACGGGACAGCTGTCATGCTTGGGGAAAAGACGGGAGTCAGAGAGCAGGAAGAGCACGGCCCTGGGGTTCCAAGCTCTCGAGGTCAGGGGGCTGGGCACAGCGGGTCTGGGTCACGCTGGGTCAAGGTTAGGGCTGTGGTTGGGGAGGGCCGCGGGAAGGGCCCCAGGGGGCACCTGCTCCAGCCAGGGCACGATGCAGCCGTTGTGGAAGAGGTGGTTGCAGGGCAGCTGCCGCACGCTCTCGCCCAACGCATAGTCGTCCTTGCACACGGGGCACTCCAGCCCGGAGCCTGTGGGCAGGGGAGCACATGAGAGGCGCAGAGACCCTAAGGCCATGGGGGACCACCCTGCCCTGCCAGCGTACCGACGTGCTCCTCCGTGACAGGAACCGTGGGGAGGGCCTGGATTCTCTCTTTGTCTGCAGGCGGGGGCCCCGTGTTCTCAAACTGGTTGAGAAGCTGAAACAAGAAGCAGGCGTCGGGCCAAGGACAGGACCCCGGGGAGGACAGGACCCCGGGGACGTGGCTCTGGGAGGAGATGTCATCACCCATCTCGGGTGTGCGTCTGGGAGGGTGACTCGGGGATCAGATAGAGGAAACAGGCAGGACTCGAGGGCCTCCTGCCAGGGACGCGGCCATACCTGCGTGATGATGGCGTCCAGGCCATTGGCTCCCCAGGCATAGTCCATCGGGTTCGAGTGCAGGACGCCCCTGGGGGGGGGGGCAGGTCAGCGCTTGGGATAGGGAGAGGCAGGTCAGGGTGCTGGGGTAGAGGAACTGGGGCGTCACCTGCTACTCACCAGGGACCAAGTCCCAGGCTGGGCACAGCTGCTGGGGAAATGATGCCATTCACTAGCTGCTGGATGATCCTGCGGGGGCAAGGGGAAGGCATCGTGAGGGTCAGTGGCAGCCAGAACCACCGCCTTACAAGACAGAGCCGCACTGGGTAACCCAGGCCAGTCCTGGACATGCATGACCCTGCTGGACTGTGCGGGGAGGGGCGGCCAGGTCACCGAGGAAGCCTGAGACGCACTCAGGTCAGCAGAACGTGCCCACAGCTGCCCGTCACCCCAGCTGCCCGTCTCCCGTGTCTCTATGTCCCTCTTTGGCAGTGGGGCCCTCACTGGCCACCCTGGGCCCCCTCACCCTTCCAGCGTGGGGATGCCTTCGTGCCGGCCGGTGGCCCGCCGGGCGGTAAGGCGGGCGCGGGGCTGCCGGGCACCATACCGATGCCGGGACTGGTGCTCTCTCTCGCGGCGGTTCTCGGGGTCCCTGCCGTCATCAGACTGTGCCCCGGGAGGGAACGTGGGGATCTCAAAGCTGTCATCGAAGATGCCGAAAGCAAACTGGCTGTAGCCCTGCGGCAGCGTGAACAGGTGCTGGTCCACGCTCTGCAGCAGAGAGGGTACAGTGAGTTCCTGTGGCAGCGTGAACAGTCCACGCTCCGGGGCACAGGGGTGGGGGTGGGGACACAGTCAGGGACACGAAGGGAACAGAGGAGAGGGACAGCAAAATGTCTCCTGCCAAGGGTAGGCATAGCACGGCCAGAACCCACACTCACCTCAAACGGCTGCCGGCTCTGGTCACTGGGGGCTGTGGAAGGGGCAGAACTGTTTTCCGTGTTCCTGGAGAGAGACGCAGTCTGAGCTTCAGCATCCCTCCCTGTCCCCACCTTCCAGTGGGTAGTCGGGCCCCCAGAGGGTCTTGCCACAGGGACAGAGCCACCCCCAGCAGCAGGTCAGCCCGCCACCACGTGTGGGTCCCGGCCCTGCCCCTGGTGGCTACCTGGTCTCTTCTGGAAGCTCCTCGATGAAACCTGACTCGCACCTCGGGCAGATGTAATCCTGCAGGAGGATGGGCCATGTGCGTGAGCCTGGGACCACCGTGCGCGCCCTGCCCACACCCAGGGGTCACGCAAGTCACAGGGCCTCCATCTGAGGACCTCCACAGGCTCCAGGAAGCAGGGCATGGCCACCCTGTGCACCCCAATTCCTGACACCCCACGAGGCGGCTGAGGACCCAGAGAATACACTTGGAAAGAACGCGGTGCTGAATGGACCATGAGGTGGTAGCCAGGGGATGAGGTAGGCTCCTCACAGCCCGAGTCACACCCCCCATGTACTCCCGTCAACAACACAGGCTGTGGGGCCAGTGGAGTGAGGGGTGCAGGCAGACCACCGAGAGGCCCCTCTGAAGACAAACATGTCCACCTGGGGCCAGTGATGGCTGTGGACCCGAAACGCTCAGGCAGAGATCCCACAGACACTTGTCAAAGCGTTCAATGGCCACAACACAAGAGTGGCCCCATCATTAGTCACCAGGGCAATGTCTGTGTGACTCAGCTGGCCAAGGCGGGCCAAGGCAGCCCCTCCATGGGCGGGACCTCCCCAACTGCACCCTCCCCAGGCAGTACAGCTCCAACACCCTCCAGTGGCCCAGTGCACCCCACCTTCACCTCCACCTGTGCCAGCCCAGGGTGGCCCCTTCCCTGCAGCCAATCTTGGGACTACCACACAGTGTCCTGTGCTCAGTGTCCTGCCCTCGGGTGGGCTCCTGCGCCTGGACCCTCCAGAGCCCTGGGGTTATTAGTGACACTTGGAAGTAAGCACTCAGCCTCCCAACCACCAGGCTCAAGTGGTGCAGGGGTTAGTGCCCAGCCTCGTCACCCACCCATGGAGCGCGCAGACTGATGGGTGGGCTGGCAAGCGGGCGTGCACACATAGAGGGAAGGTGGTGCTGGGAGAGGCATGCTCTAAGCAAGACACAGCCCCCAAGGGCCCACGTGGAGTAAGGCAAGGAACCAGCCTGGGCAGGCGTCCCACATGCACACCCACACACGTGACTCCACCAGCACATCTCTTGGAGGATCATGTCTAGACTCGCCCCCCACTCCTGCTGTGGCCCGGTCATCCTCCTGTCACCTGCCCTATGGTCACAACCCACCAGCATTGCGCTGACCCCTAGCCATCAAAGCAACACCGGAGGGGTTGGTCACTGGTACTTGGTGCCCTGGAGAGCATGGCTGGGACTATGCTAAGTGCCAGGCCCTGGGTGCCCACTTGACCCAAGACCAGGGCGCCTTGGGGATAGCTTGGAGCCAGGGCCCGGCTGCCTGCCTGATCTGACGGGTTAAAGAAATGGATGTTTACACGCCTCCCCCTATGACAGCCTCTACCCCCCACACCAAGGCCACCCGGGGCACTGGCTCAGGGGAAGGCCCTTGTCATGCACTGGTCAGAGGTCAGGGTCCCTGCCCACGACCACGGGGCCAGGACTTGGCACGCACTGGCCCCGGTGACGTGACGGGGCCGGAGGCGCCAGGTGTGCAGGAAGTCTTGGGTGGACGCTCCCTCCTGGCAGATCCCATGGAAGACTCTCCGCCCGGGCCGACATCTGCGCCAAGCATCCCGAGGAGCCTTGGCGCGCCGCACACCCGGCGAGCCTCGCTTGTCCCGCCGCCCGCCCCCAGGGCCTGGCCGGAAAGCACCGGGACCCGCCGCCCCTCGGGGTCCCAGGAGGCCGGGCTACCCCGGGGCGCGGACCCGGGCATGGAGCAGAGATCGAGAGGAGCCGGCCTCCGGGGGGTGAGGCCGGGCGGGCCTTCCGGAGGAGGGGGGTCCACAGGAGGCCGGGGCGCAGAGCAGGCCCCAGGGTGAGGGGGGAGCCCGCAGGAAGCGCAGCGCAGGCCCGGGGGTCCGCAGGAGGCCGTGCCCCGGGCGCCCGCCGCTCGGGCCCCGCCGGCCCTGCCCCCGCCCGGCCCGCTGCGCGGCGCCGACACCTGCCAGCCCCGGGGCGGCGCACGAGGCCCCACGGCGCGCCCCCGCGGCCCGCGCTCGGCGACACCCGGCCCCGCCGCCCTTCCTCCCCGCCCCGGGGCTCACCGGCAGGCGCGGCACGATCTCCACCGAGCAGCAGTGGCAGAAGTAGCGTCCGGGCTGCGGCGACGCCTCGGCCATGGCCGCCGCCGCCTCCGCGCCGCCCGCCCCCCGCGCGGCGCCCGCCGCCGGCCGTTTGCTGCTCCCTCGCCGGCCTACGCGCCCGCGCACGCTCACGCATGGCACGCACGCTCACGTACGGCACGCACGCCAGGCGTGGGCGCACGAGGAGGGTGGGCGGCACGCGCGAGAGACGGGTGACGGTGGCCGTACAGGGCAAGTTAGAGACGGCCGGAAAACCACTACGCGAGGTGGGGGCGGGGGGGTGGAGCCGCGAGGATAAGGGCGGGGTCAAGTCTCCCTGGCAACCAGGGAGGAAGGTGTGACCAGGAAGCGACTTAGGGGCAGGGCCAAGTCTCCTTGGCAACAAGGGGAGGTGTGACCAGGAAGAGACTTGAGGCGGAGCTTTTCCTGGGGCGGGGCCACGTTTCCTTGGCAACAGGAGTCGGTGTCTGGTCATTGCTACAGGCGGTGGAGGCGGAGGGGCGGGGCAAGGCCGGGTCTCTGTGGCAACGGGAGCCTGCGCCCAGCGGGTTCCGGGGGCCGCGTCTCCCGGGCACTCCGGATGAAGGCAGAACCGTTCTGGAACCCGGGGCGATCAAGGGGCAGGGCCCGCATGGGGCGGGGCCGTCTGCTTGACAACCTGGGTCTGGAGCTGGAGCCGTGGGCTGATGAGAGGGTGCAGTGAACGTGATAGTGGGGAGACGCGGCCGAGTACCCTTAACAACTAGGATGGGGCAGGGCCTGCGTGGGGCGAACCCTAGACGCCTTGGCCACCGATCTCGGGGACGTTTGCAATGACTGCGCCCCACCAATGCACGGTCCCCCAGTCTTCCGTGCCTCTTTCTTCCTCGCTACCTTCTACAAGGTCTTTTCTTCTAGTTCCACGTGGCGAAGGCCAGTACCCCAGCAGCAGGGTGCATTGTGCCTGGTAGGTACACAGCAGGCGTCCCCTAAGCACCCACGGGATGGATACAGGGAACCCGTTCCCGGCTGGAAGCAGGACCCCTCAGCCTGCACGCCCGTGTGGTGTATACGTGACTTGGGGACCCTGGAGCCTTGACCTTTCGATGCTCTGACCAGCGCGTCACCCGAGACAGGACCGGGACGCTCCTGAAGTTTCAAACTTTATTTCCTTATTTACTCAACGTTTACTGAGCACCTGCCGGTAAACTACTCTGGTGGGAGATGCACACGAATACCCTTGGTCTCTCGAGGGTGTTTCCGGGGAGACAAGAAAGGTTTCTTGTTGGAGAGAGAAACCATTGGGACCAGGACTTTAACTTGCCTAGGGTTAGGTTTCCTGCAGAAAGGGCATTTAATTTGGCATCTTCCTGTTCACGGTTCTGAGTTATTCCCGCAAGGGACCGCGAGAGGGCGCACGGGCCGCGTTAATGCGAATTAATTTTCCAGCGCCCAGCCCATCTCCACATCCCTTTCACTCGTGGCAGCCAGAGGTCGCTGTAATCCGGCAGGACCGTCTCAAGATAAAAAGTAAAAGGCTAGGGAGACTTTTAGGGGTTAAAGCCTCTGTGTCACAAGCAAAAGGACCCGAATTCGGATCCCCAGAACCCATGTAAAAATGATGGGCAGACCTGTAATTCCTGTCCTGGAAAACTGAAACTAGGAAACCCCAGAGCAAAGCAATAAGAAGGTAGAGCAATCCAGGGTGATTCCTGATGTCACCTTTGGGCCTCCCCAGGCACACACAATGTCCTGTGAGACATACACACACACACACACACACGCACACACACACACACACACACACACACACAGGCAAAACCCAAAAAGTAGTAAGGGCTGGGGGCGTGACTCAGAAGAGCAGATGCCCATTGTGCCCAGGGTCCCAGCTTTCCCTCCCATGGCTTCGTCCCCAGAACCTTCAGGGAGTACAAGGGTGTGTGTGACAGCAATGAGCCCGGCTCCTAGGCTGGCTGGCTGCCCTGCGGCTGCCCCTGGCATCGGCGGCTCAACAATTCCCTAAGGACAAGGGGGGACATGGGAGGAGTGGGGTGGGGGTGCAGGGGTGGAGGAGGTGCTGGGGGAAGGGCCGCCTCCATCACCCCCCCCCAGTCCTCAGACTGCACCTTGGCTATGAACTCTTCAGAGACAGCCCCACTTTCTTCCTTGGCGTGGAGGGGTTTCTCATTCACAGGCTCAGGGGCCCCAGTGCCGGGGAGGAAGTCACAACCCACATCCTGCAGGCAGAGGTGGGTGCACCCGGGTGTGGATCCCATGCAGCCTGGAGGGGGCACCACTGTACACTCCTTGGCAAGCCTAGGGGTGGGCAAGAGGGCTCAGCAGATAAGGTGCCTGCGTGCAAACTGGCAACTTGAGTTCCATTCCTGGAAGCCCACGGGGTGAGAGAATGACATCAAAAATTCCTCTGGTCTCCACCCTCGTGCATGGCATGTGTGTACCTGCACTCTCTCTCCATCCCTCTCCCTCTCTCTGTCTCTCTCATAAATAAGTACTCCAAATGCAAACCATGAGAGACAGAGGGAAGAGGTCAGGTGTGGCTGGATCCAGGGCTTCGGGTACCACAGGGAATGGCCGCTGCCCTCCTTCTGTATTGGCTCCAGATGGTCTTCCTCTGGCCACTCCTGGGAGCTACCCCCTATTCTGGGTTGAGCCTCCCAGTCCCGGAAATAGAGGTCAACCTTTTCCCAGCCCGACTTTAATACTGGCTGCGGGGAGGAGGCGGCTGTCTGACCTACGAGTGAGACCACATGATTCTCCTCCAAAAAAACCCTGGGGTGGATGTCACACACAAACACACACACACACACATGTACACATACACAGCCTCGAAACATCGCACGAACAACACATGCATGTACATATGCACAGCCCCAACACTACACCCCATGAACATATGTGTGTTACACATGTACAGACACACACATGTGAACACACAAGCACACTTATATACATGTATAGTCCCCATACCACAAACACACCCTACATGAATGCACACATGCACCCACACACATGAACACCCAAACACACACTCATTTAACCCCACAAGAAAATAAACACACGTGCTTACACGTACAAAACATACATGAACACACAGATGTATATATGCATGTATACATGAACACACACATACACCCACACACGAACACATAAATTCACATCCCCGTTTACATCCACAAGAACACACGCATGCTTACACACAATACAATAGTTACATGAACACATACACACATGCTCACACAACCCTCATGTACACCCAATCATAAGAGCATGCACATATGAACATGTACATATGCACACACAAAATATACAAGCACACAAAAACATGAACACGCACACACAGGTACCACAGGTGTGCACACACACATGTACACATGCACAGATGCATGTACATGTATACCAAGGCACACACACGCACCCACGAACCCAGGCGCACACACATGAATTCGATCCCGGCACAAATATGTCAGGACCAGGGCACGATGCAGGAAGCCCGGCAGGCACAGGGTTCTAGGACAGACCGCTGCCCACAAATTCATCCTTGTTGCTGCCCCAACCTGTAGCCTGAAGACCCTTCCTGGCTCTGACCGAGGGGAGGCGCCATCCTCAGACCCCAAATGGACCGGAGCAGCCTGGGAATCCAGGATACCCTGTTCCCCGTGCCCCAAATTCATTCCTTCTCTTTCTAAAACAGGGTGTCAGCGACCCAGGCTGGTCTTGAATTTTCTATGTACCTGAAGGGGACCTCATCTCCCGGGCCTCCGCCAGCACCTCTGGAGGGCTGACAGTGTACCTGAGAGTACAGCACCCTGTGGGGCCAAGCCAAGGCCTGCAGCAATCAGGATATGTTGGTGACTGGTCCCCCTGCAGTGTGTGTATGTGCATGTGTGTGTGCATGTGTGCTGCATGTGTGTGTCTGCATGTGCGCACATATGTGTGCATGTGTGTGCCTGCATGTGTGTGTGCCTGCATGTGTGTGAGCATGTGTTTGTGCATGCGAGCATGTGTTTGTGCATGTGTCCCTGCATGCATTGCGTGCCTGCATGAGCATGTATGCATGTTCATGTGTGCCTGCATGCATGTGTGCATGCATGTGTATGTGTGCATGTTCATATGTGTCTGCATGCATGTATGTGCATGTGTGTGTACATGTGCATGTGTGCTGGATGACTTACTGCTACACTATGTGTGCATGTGGGGGGGCATACAGTGTGGCATGCAGTGTGTTCTGAGTGACTGCTCACTGCTACCTTGTGCTGCATATGTGCACGTGCACCTGTATGTGCATATATGTGTGTACACACGTGTGTGTGTGTATGGGCATGTGTGCATGCATATGTGCCTGTGTGTGCGTGTGCATGTGTGCATGCATATTATGTGTGCGTATCCCTATGTGAGAGAGCGATCAGGAATCTTCCTGGATTGCTCTACTTCCTTATTGCTCTGAAGTTTCTTTCCCGGGCTCTACCTTCAGGGCCAGAATTACAAGCTCTGCCATTTCTGCCTGCTGTTTTTATGTGGGATCTGAACTCAGGTCCTTGTGCTTGTGAGGCAGAGGGTGTGACCCCTGAGCTCCCGCCCCTCCACAGGTCCCAGGTGTCACCCTCCTGCCAAACTGCCAGTGCTGCGTGAATCTCTGCCAGCACCTGGCCCTTGGGGGCCTTGGGCTCTGGGCCAGGCAGCTGCCAGCAAAGCCCCTCCTTGCACACAGAAATGGTGCTTTTTTTTTGTATGTTTTGACGTCTCTTTGGCCCCTGTGAAGGGCATCCTGACCTTCAAGCCCACCCACCATACCTGTCCCCTTGCCCGAGTGGTGCATGTCTGCCACCTGGCAGGGTAATGCTGACACCAGGACTACTGAGTCAAGCCTGACTCAAAACACCCAAGGGGGCTGCGAGAGGGCTCGGCAGGGCAGGCGCCTGCTCACAAACCTGGAGACCTGAGTTCTATCCCCAGAAGCCCCATGTTGGAGGAGAGAGCTGGGTTCTGAAGTTGCCCCCTGTCAGGTAATAAATAAAATCACACACACACCCCACCGTCTAGATGGTTTAGTCAGGAAAGCCCTCACCTTGACGACCTCCAGCACTCATGTAAAATATCAGGTGGCACGGGGCGCAGGGGAGGAAGAAGCAGCAGGATTGTGGGGCTCACTGGGCACCCGGCTAGCCCAGCCGATGAAACCCAGATTCAGTGAGACTTTGCCTCCAAAGGGAGGGAGGTCAGGAGTGATGGAAGAATATCCACCAAGGATACCTTTGCTCCACTTCCCCAATTCCAAGGCACTTCCGCTGTCTTTGGATTTGGGGCGACATGGGGGGCTTGCCAAGGGCACCCCTGTAGATCTCTGGGGTTCCTGGCTCAGGGAGCCACGACTGAGGGGTCATGAGCCTTTGCCAACCAGACACAACCCAGGCTGGGGCGGCTGGGGGCGGTGCAGTCGGGTCTTGGCCACTGTCCACGCTGTCCAGCCCTAACACCCCCTGAGTCTGGCCTAGAAGCTCCCTGTGTGGACCACAACGGCCTCAGACTCTGGGTGACTGGTGCTCGGACCTTCCCAAACTGGGTTTTGATGCACAACCTCCCACCCCCAGCCGGAGGTGGTTTTCACCGACATAGGATCTGATCTGATGTAGCCCAGGCTAACCTAGAACTCTTCAAGTAGACAAGGACGGCCTTGATGTCCGTCCCCTCCCACTTCCACCTTCCGGAATGACAGGCATGCACCACCGTGCAGGCTTGAGAAATCCCATCTTAAAACTCTAATCACCTCACCCTGCCGTCTGGGTTCCCCACAATTTGTAAAGGTCCGAGGTAACAGAGCCCCAAACAGTGTGAGCGGCGACCAGAAGCTCAGGGTCGGGACGTGGGAGGGACCGGAGGGGCTCTTCTTAGCACCCTGTACCCCAGAAATGATTGCCAGGTCCACCGGGCAGGACACCTTGCGCCGCCACCTGCGCCGGGCCATGCGACCGGTCCCCCCAAGACCACAGCGGGTTTCCTGAGCCCACGGTAGCCCTATCTGTCCAGACATCTGCCTAGCCCCCAGCTGGCCACCCCCGCGCAGGCCCTGCGCCTGGGGACACCGCCGTCCGCCGCGCCCCGCCCCGCCCGCCGCCGGCCCCGCCTGCCCCCAGCTTTTATAGGCCGCGCGCCGGGCCTCACCAAGTCGCAGCGCGGCTCCAGCTCACCGTGCGCCCCGGCTCCAGCTCACCGTGCGCCCCGGGATGCGGCTGCAGCTGTGTTGGGCCACCCTGTTCTGCGCCGCCAGCTTGGCGGGCGCGGTGATGGACTCGGGGTACCCAGAGACCCGTGAGTTGGGGGGGCCGGAAGGGGCGGGCGGGAGGCCCACCCACATGGCCTATGGAACTCGGCTGAGGATGTCTGGGGGTGCTCCCAGCTGGGTGGGGGTGTGGGGGCTCCATTCCTCAAGCCCGAAGGGAGGGCTGACATTTCCTGAGCGCTTACTGTTTACCTCATCCTCCGCTGTAGCCACGGTGCAGCCCGATGCCACAGATACTTTTGCCATCCCTGTTTTCACTGTGGGTAAACTGAGGCCCAGGGTCATACATCCTGTATCTGAAGGGGGAGGGGAGGGAACTCCTGGGGCGCGGGAAGGCAAGGCTAGGTGGCTGGATCCCAGCCTCCAGTTGTCCTCTCAGACTGGAGGGACCCCAGTCCAGGGCTGCCATTCCATCCCCCCCCTCACTGAGAGAGCTCGAACCTTAGTGTTCCCCTTTATAAGGTGGGTGCTGATATGCTGGGCCTCCAGCCCTTGGGAAGCCCTCTGCAGTGTCCCCAAGCTGGGAATCAGTCTGACACAGGGGGTGCTGTGGCTGTCCCCATCTGGGGTGAGGAAACCTGGGGTGTTCTGGGCCCCGGCCCCCACTCCACGGGCACCTCCGGGGGGAGCTGAGCCCCCTCCCCTAAGGCCGAGTCTCTGTCCCCGGGAAGCGTGAGCTCACGCCGGGGGAATGTTCCCCAGTTGGAGTGAGTAAGAGGCGGGTCAGGCGAGGGGGGGCTGCACTCCGGGGGCTCGGCTGCCCTGGGCCACTGTCTAGACAAGAGGGCAGAGGCGGGAGCCACTACAGGCCCACAGACCCTCATATGCTCGGGGCCTGGCATTCCAACAGGCTGGGCGGGGTGCCAGTTCCCAGGTCTGGGGGCCAGGCGGGAGCTGGTGGTGGAACGGTGGGGTGCCGCTGGGGGGGCAGAGGGATCCCCAAGGGGTAAAGCCTCGGCCGAGGCCGTGTGGCTTTTCTGTCCCTTGCTCCAGGGCTACCACCATCTTTTCCATGCCAGGGGTTGGGGGATGGGGGGAATCAGGTGTGGGGTACCGGAAGGATGATGAGGAGTCCGCAGAAAGAGATGGGCAGGTGAACACTGAGGTTGGAGCCAGTCCCCCCACCTCCCCTGGCACAGGTGGTGTGTGCTGGTACCAGCAGAGCCCTGAGACCAGATGCGGGGCCCTATTCAGGACCAACGTGAGCTGGGGCGAGTGCTGCAGCTCGGGCAGCGTGGACTCCACCTGGAGCAACGTCAGCCACCCGGCTGACAGGCTCGGCCTTCTGGTCCTCCTGGGGGTCGTGCACTGTCTGCCCTGCAGAGGTGAGCTCAGCCGTGTGCTGTGCGCGCTGTGGCCTGGGAGGGGTGTGCAGGGGTGTGCGGAGGGGTTCCGCTTCCTGAGCCCGAGGCTTGGAGATGAGCTGAAGGGTCTCCCCACCCCCTTCCCGGCCGCATCTCCCAGACCCCACCTGCTCCCCACCTCCACCTGGAGGAGCCCCACTGGCTGAACTTCCAATCCTGCCCTGCCACCCGGGGAGTTCTGAGTGAGGATCTTGTCTGACGGTGTGTCCCCAGTATCCACATTTGGGGGGGGGTCCCAAATTCCAAACCTCCTGGAGTTTGTTCGGATGCATGTTGCCCCACACCGAGAACAGAATGCATAACTCTGAGGATGGCGGCGGGGGGGGGGGGCAGGGGAGGGCAAAGACACTCCTCGGTCCCTCTCCTGTGGTCAAGCCTGGATCTGCAGGACAAGGGAGTGCGCCGGGCAGGACTTGGAAAACGTGGGCATTGGTTCTGGGACGCCAGGGGACAGTTAGGAGTTTGCTGAGCAAAGCCAGTAGAGGAAAGTGCGTCCAGTCTGGGGTGAGTGGCCAGGAAGAGGGAGACCAGGGACGAGCTGCATGGCAAAGTCATAGACCCGAATGAAGGTTTCTGAGATGTGATTTATCCCAGACCAGCCTGGCTGGGTGGTCCGGAGCAGGCTACCGCACGCCCCACCTCCAGACCCCACCCCTGGCTTCTGGGAAGAGGACATATTTCAAACGCCGCCTGCTCTGGGCATAAGATGGCCCAGGATGGCCCTCCCCCACCTCATCTAGCCCTAAGGCCGAGAACTCGCCCCCCTCTTTGTTCCTCCTGTGCACAAAGTTGCCCACCCAGGAGGAGCCGTTCCAGATGTGTGTGTAGGCGAGCTCGGTGTGGGGGGGGCAGGTGCAGCCCACATGCACTGTGGGGAAGGATCCCCGGACCTTGTGATGTGGATGTCCGCAGCCCCTTTTACACACTGGGGAAATTGAGTCCCACAGGGGAAGAGGGAGTTGGTTTTGCAGACTCACGAGCCACAGATCTGGGGAAGAGATCTGGGGACACCCTTGTAGGGCCTGGGCTGTACTTTCACAGCTCCATTGTTTCTAGGTCCCTTGAACTCAGGGCTCTCATCCTGCCTCAGTCTCCCCATCTATAAATTGGTGGTCAGGACAGATCAGTGTGGTGGTGTTCACCTGTCTCCCCAGCATCCTCTAAAACAGATCAAAAGCAAAAATGAGAGCGGCGTTGGGACGGTGGAGTCTGAAGCCCGCTCTCTCTAGCTGAGCCTCAGTTTCCCCGCTTCACATGGGGGTGTGTCGGATCAACTTCAGCTTCCAGGACTGTAGGAGGGACCCTTCTCCTTCGCTTCTTGGGGAGATCCTGCAGGGCAGGGACCACGCACGGCGAGTCGGCCTCCCGCGGGATCCGGGGCCTGGCGGCGCCCCAGCTTCAAGCGCGCCCCATCTGTGCTCGCAGACTCCTGCACGGGTGTGAAGTGCGGCCCGGATAAGGTGTGCCACATGCTGGGGGACCGCCCGCGCTGCGAGTGCGCACCCAACTGCACGGGGCTCCCGATGGGCGCGAGGGTCTGCGGCTCCAATGGCGTCACCTACCCGGACGAGTGCACCCTGCGGCTGGAGCGCTGCCGCGGTCACAGCGAGCTGCGCGTGCAGTACGACGGCCCCTGCCAAAGTAAGGGGCGGGGCCGCCCGTCAGACAGGTCGCGCTGGGCGGGGCTCAGTGGTGGGCGGGGACTGCCGAGGGCGGGGCAAGCGAGAAGCGTGCCTTGGGGCGGGGCCAAGATGAGTGCGTCGCGTTGCACAGCCCCAGCCTGAGTCGGAAGCCGAGTCTGGGAGGGGACGCGGGCACGTGGACGCGCTCGGGTGCTGCGGCAGCGGTAACGCGGGGGGCTTGTTCGCGGGGCTGCGGGTCCTGTACCCCGTTAGCTGCCCACGTCCAGAGACTCGACCTGGGGGAGTCCAGCACAGGGCCGGCTGCCAAAGGGCGGGGGCAGGGCCTGGACCATGCGGTCCTTCCTATCCCGGCCCTTGGCCGCTGCCAAGTTTGGGGGCGGGGCTAGGGCGGGGTCTCGCGGTCGGGCACAGAATGTACCAGGGCGGCCGCCAAAGGGCGGGGGCGGGGCCTACGGGACAGAACGCTCTATGGCTCTGGCGGGTTGCAGAAGCTGCGCGGCACCGGGAAGAGGAGGTGCTCGGGAAGGACGGGGCCCGGGTCTGGAGGGCGGGGCTTGGGTGCCAAAGCGGCCAGGCCCTAGGTGGGAGTGTGGATCGCAGGGGCAACCTGAGGGTCGGGGCTCCGGGTGCAATCAAGGGGTTCTCCGGAGAGTGGGGCTGGCGCCCTAGGGGCGGAGCTCGCAATGCCATTTGAGGGTCAGGCCCTCCGCCTCAGACCTTCCCTCTCTCCCCCACAGCGTCCTGCGAGCACGTGGTGTGCCCGAGCCCCCAGTCGTGCGTCCTGGACCAGACGGGCAGCGCGCACTGCGCGTCGTGCCGTACAGAGCCCTGCCCCTTGCCCGCCAGCCCCGGCCAGGAGCTGTGCGGCAAGGACAACGTCACCTACATTTCCCCGTGTCACCTGCGCCAGGCTACCTGCTTGCAGGGCCGCTCCATCGGCGTGCTCCACCCGGGCAACTGCACAGGTAAGAAGCCACGCGCTCCCCTCTATTTGCTTGCTCACCCTGCTGGCCCCCAAGCGCGCTCCCTCTCCCTGTCCGCTCCCCCCCCCCCCCGGGCTCCCGGCTCCTCTTTCCCCCCACACCCGCCACACTCCACACACACACACACACCACCACCACAAGCTCCCCTCCCTCTGCCCCCTCAACCCCTACAGAAGCCCCCGAGGTGCCCCCCGAAACGGAGTCAAAGAAGTGAAAGACCTTTGCGCTGCTGGCTGGACCCGGAGCTGGAGGCTGTCCCTTTAATTTATTACCGCAGAAGAGTCTAATTTATGTCTGATGGACACCCCGCGCCCCTGAGCCGGGTCTAGTTCCCAGAGGACGGCTTGCAAGGACAGGAGGGAACACTGAGGGGCCCTTCTTTTTTTTTTTTTATTGTTTATTCAAATGTGCGTGTGCACGCGCGCGCGTGTGTGTATAGAACCACGGACATTTCGGGAACAACCATGGACCGCCTCCACCTCCTCCTTCTTTACTCTGTCCTGGGATTCACAGTACCTTACCAGTACCAGAAACGCAGGCCGCCCCCGCTTCGGCCCGGCGTTTATACGTGGGATCTAGGATCGGAACTCAGGACCTTCCGCCTGCAAGGCAGAGGCTTAACCCCTGAGCCACCTCTCCAGCCCCTGAGGGGCCCTTCTTAATCCCCCGGATTTCCCCTTGGGAGGTGAGGAGGGGCCTCCCCTGTACCAGCTGCGGTTCCTGCTAGGACCACCTGACCTCCACTGAGGGGGTGCACACCTGTCACCCCAGCACTCAGAGGCTGAGACAGGAGGATCAAGCGTTTAAGACCACCCTTAGCCGCATGGCCAGTCTGAGGGTAGCCTGAGCTACAAAAAGAGAAGGAAATCCAAATGCTGGGATCACCCTAGAGGAAGCCCAGTAGAAGGGAGTCTCTGGCTCTCCACGCTGGCAGCCAGGACTATGCCATCACCCTCCGTGCCTGTCACATGCCCCAGCTGTGCCTTACTTGTGAAATCCAGAAAAGTGTCCTTGGGGAGGGGACCCCCAGAAGTGCCAAGAAATCAGCTTCCCATTTCAGAAATAAACTGGGGGAAAGAACATCTTGTCCATTGAGCCTTGTCCTGGGTCTTCCCTCTGGGCCTGGAGTCTCAGGTGATGGGGGAACTCTGGAAGCTTCCAGAAAGACAGGCCACATGTTCCTGAGCCTCTGAGAAGGGATGGAGACAAGTGAGGGGAGGGAGGGGAGATGGGGCCATGGCTCTCACACACCAGGGGGTCAGCGCTGCATAAGCGTCCCTATTTGTGGCCTCCTGCCTGGGGGGGGACCCTTCTCTGGGTTTCAGAAGAGGGGGCACGTCTGGCAGGAGGCCAGGCCGACCTGGAATTTCACAGGCGGGGTGACACCCCCTCTTTATCCCCAACCTCTGTCACTCCCCAGCCTCCGATTCCCTGTTTCCAGATTAGATAGATGTGGATATTCAGCATTTCAGGCAAGGGCAGAGCAGGTGCAAAGGTCCTGGGGCTACCCAGAGGTGTGAGTGAGCAAACTCAAAGGGGGCTTCCTGGATGTGAGAGCTGGGGGGGGGGTCCTGGAACTGACTGCATGTAAGGCTAGCACCCATATATCAGTAAATACATCCCTGCTTCTTCTGATCCGCCTGTCCCTAAAGGATGGATGCCTTAGCCCCCACCCCCAACTCCAGGCTCCCAGAGTTCTGGACTCCACTGGGGGAGACAGGGATTACGGGGTGTGGGTGCAGCTTGCTGTTCATCTCTCCTGTCCACTCTGAAACACATTTCAGATCTAGACCATGAAAGGCAACACTTGTGTATACACATGTATGTGTGTGTGTGGGGGTCTTGGGGTCTCTACATCAGAAGCTTGAGGAAGAGACAAAGCCCTGGGTCTGGCTCCCAAATACCAGTGGCACCCCCTCCAGTCCGCCTGGGGTGGAGTTGAGGTGGAGTTAGGTTTTGGAGTGTCCGTTGTAAGTGCCAGTGTGGGGCCCTGCATAATGCACACTGGTCTCGGGAACCTGAAGAGGAGCCCACAGGGCTCCCGGTTCCCTCCAGCTGTCCCCGAGTTTGTCCCCAAACTATGAAGCTCCCCACTCACTGGTCCCACCAGCTTAAATCTCAGCGAATCAGCTTTCAGGGGCGAAGTTGCGAGGTGAGGACCGCTTCCGCCCCCTGCTGGACAAGCCATGAATTTCTTTGCAGACCCTGACCACCTCCGCTTCTCTAACTGGTTTGCTCCCAGGGCAGCCGCAGTCAGACTCCAACGCCCCCCCCCAAAAAAAAAAACTGTTAGAAAAAGAGAGGAAGAGGAGGCAGGAAGGGAGATCAAACAGAAACCCAAGCTTCATGCACCAAGACTGAATTTATTCGGGAAACTTCTCCAGAACTCCAGCAAGGGAGCAGCGATACCCCGCAAGGTGGAATGACCACTACTTTGCAGTCAGGGGCGCAAGCTTTTAGCAGCTGGAGCGCAGGGGGGAGGAATGTCGGTTGGACCGGTTAGTTGTGTCTGTCCCAGAATAACTAGGAGTCAATTACTTCTTCTTTTCCTTATCAGATCCTATGAACGTTCTGGGTGGGGTCTCTGGAGACCCGTTTCCCATCTCAGGTCTATCAGGCGGGGTCTCTGGTTTTGAGGTCTGGCTCTTGGATCTATTGCAAACATCGTGTGCCTCAGTTTCCCTGAATGATAATCAGATACCTCAGAGGGTAGTATTTATGCGTGTGTGTGTGTGTGTGTGTGTGTGTGTGTGTGAGAGAGAGAGAGAAAGAGAGAGAGAGAGAGAGGGCACTGGAAGGGTGACATTGGGAATCATCCTGCTTTGTTCTACTTCCTTATTGCTTTGCTCTGGGGTTTCCCAGGCTCCACCTTCTAAGGCCAGAATTACATGGTGGCCATTTCCCCCTGGCATTTTTACCAGGGATCTGGAATTCGAACTCAGGTCCTTTGGATTTGGAGGAGAGGGTTAGCCTCTGAGCAGTCTCCTCAACCAGATGGAGAGTCTCTAACAAGGGAAGCCAAGCCCTCTGGCGACCCGCTGTGCCCCTGGCCCAGCCCCAGCTGGGTCCAAGATGCCAATCATTAGCCCTGGAGCACTGTGGGGTGGTCACCTGCTGGTGACTGTGGGAAAATGAGGGTACCCAGGGCCCACCCTGTGTCGCTCCCTGCCCATTCCGCCATCTTAACGCTTCAGCCTCAGTTTCCTAACCTGAACAGGGGCTGGTGACCCTGGTGGTCTCTGGCCTCTGGGCACATCACTCCCAGCCTCTAGTTGCTGAAATTCCTATTCTTTTTTTTTAATTTTTAAAAATTATTTATTCAATTGTGCGTGTGTACGCGCGCACGCGCGCGCGAGTGTGTGTGTGTGTGTGTGTGTGTGTGTGTAGAACCACAGATGAATTCGGGAACCACCATGGACCGCTTCCACCTCCTCCTTGTTTATTCTCCGCAGGGATTCACAGGCTCCGCCCTACCAGGGCCAGAAAAGCAGGCCGCCCCGCTTCCACCTGGCGTCTATACGTGGGATCTGGGATCTGAACTCAAGACCTTCCGCCTGCACGGCAGAGGCTTAACCCCTGAGCCATCTCTCCAACCCCTCCTATTCTTGATCCTCTAAGAAACAGACACATCTCAAACCCCGTCCTTACACCCACCAGTGCGTGGGTCCTGGCAGGAGCCATGGAGGGTTCTGGAGAGAAGGGTTGGGACCCTCAAACAGAATTCAGGGACCCAGGCACAGCCCAGTTGTGGGGGGAGTGGGGGACTGCTGCCTAGGTTCATCCCTACATTGGTGGAAAACCTACATGAATGAACACAGAACTGGCTCGGCTGCCACAACTCCCGTGGCAGGCAGATGTCGCTGGCGTGGGTGGTGGGGTGACTGACCACAGTGGAGATGCCAGCACCTGCCACGTGGGCTCCAACGCGCCTTGCGTGTGCACTCCCAGGACTGCCAGGGGGTCTCTGTGGGGCAACAGGAGGGGCGAAGCCCGTGGGGTACTTAAACACCCCCCAGAAGGCTCGCTCAGCCTCCCCAGCACCCAGAGGGTCCTGCCCACCCCACTCAGTCCTCCAGACACCCATATCATCCTGAATGGTCAGATGATATCCCATCATCCCACTATTAATTCTAAAGGCACGTGACTGTTGGCATGAACCCAGGACCTCAAGTTCACAGAGCCCTGTCCCCAGTCCTCACTGCAGGATGCTGGGCTGTCACTCTCCCTCTGAACTCCGCCCCCAGCCCTCACTGCAGGAGGCTGGGCTGTCACTCTCCCTCTGAGCTCCGCCCCCAGCCCTCACTGCAGATGCAGAGCTGTCACTCTCCCTCTGAGCCCCACCCCAGCATGATTTTCTTTCTATTTGGATTTTCAAACCCCCCTCTGGCCTTGCCCCTCCATGCATGCTGGGCCTGCCCTGGGCTCCCTGGGACTCTGGCATTTGGACACAGTGAGGTCACACGGAGCTTCACCCTTGTTATCAGACATGTCGGGGCAGGGGTGGGGTGCACACCACAGAGTGCGTTCTCTTCCCCATGTGGCCTCAGTGTCGCCCCTGTCACTGAAGCAACGGGCAGTGGGCACTATGGGGTGGGCTCCGAGCAGGATGCTTTCACAGTGGTGCTGTTCCCCCGAAGCACACAGAGGCCATGAAGAGTTGGGCATGCGGGGTCACCTTGTGGCCCCCCACAATCTGGGAACCGCAGACGCCTAGGACAGAGGCCAAGCGAGGGACCAGCGCAGGAAGCCGGCTGGAGGCAGGGCATGAGGGCAGCTGGCACCACAAGATGGTGGGCTCTGGGCCCAGACCACATGGGTCCCTGGGGTACCTTTCAGCACCTCAGAAACCGCTTACAGTGGTGTCCGACATCCAGCACTCGAGAGGTGGCAGCCAGAGGATGAGGAATTCAGGGCCAGCCTGGGCTACATGGAGAACTTGAAGGCAGCCTGCACTCACATAATGGAGGCAGAGGACACTCCCCTAGGCCAGCGCACCCTGCTGGGCGCCTCACACTCCACCCTGTGACCACCTGTGACCAGGTGAGGGTCCAGGGTGAGGCTCCTGGTCAGAAAACAGGAACAGGGCTGTCTCTGGTCACTGACGAAGACACTCATGAGAACGTGAGAGACTGACACGCAGGATTTGGAGGCGGGATGTGTGTGTGTGTGTGTGTGTGTGTGTGTGCATGTACACCACTAGTTAGATACCGCTGTCAATCTGACAATTGAGGGCTGAGTAGTGGGAACATCTGTAAAGAACTGATAATTAAGATAAGCCCTGAGCAAGCCTGCAGTTCCCTGGGCGAAGGCCCAGCCCATGGTGGGCCGAACCCTCCTGGGCTCCAGACCCACTTAGCTCATTCACGAGTGCTCAGTTCAGGCCCTGGCCACCCCCACCAGCACTGTGAGGGGTCAGAGTCATAGGTGACGTGTGGCCCCACAGGGTCAAAGACGTCCTCAGGGGTCTGGGGACCCCAGAAGCCACCGAATCTCAGGGACTGGGGTCTGACACTGGAGCAATCTAGACCTGACAGCCTGGTGACCCACTCACTCTCTACTTGGCCAAGACCCCCTAACCATAGCCCCACATTGGCCAGGAAGACCCCTCCGGGGTACCATGTCACTCGGTGCTCCTGCGGCTGGCTGGCACAGCTTCGTCCTTACACCATGATACCATTGAATGTCTGTTTCTCATGGATGGTGGGCCTGGTACCCTGGGCCTTGCCGGGCCTAATTTATACACATGTCCCCAACTCCTCGGAGTGGGGCTTCAGCCTCCCCCCATGTTGGCACCATTTCTGGTGGGAAAAGGCGAACAAAGAGGTCACGCTCTTCAGGCAAGAACACAGCACAGGAGTGAAGGGCAAAGGCTTGGGTGGCCCCACTGCCACTCTGGGCTGAGTCAGCTGGAACCTACATCTTGACAGTTGAGAAACAAGTGCCTCCCGGCATCGGCCCCTGGAGCCAACCTCCAGGCCGCTCGGGGACCCTTAGTGTACTTGGGAAGTCAGTGGTATATATTCCTCAGGCCCCCTCTCATGTTTTCTTAAATTACTTTGTTTTAATATGACCATGTAGCATGCATACCATGGTGCACATGTGGAAGTCAACTTTGTGGAATTAACTGTCTCTTCCCACCTTAAAATGGGTTCTGGGGGCTGGAGAGATGGCTCAGGGGTTAAGGCTCTGCCTTGAAAACAGAAGGTCCGGAGTTCGGATCCCAGGTCCTACGTAAGCATGAAAACAGTGGTGGCCTGCACTTCCAGCCCTGGTGGGCGGAGCCTGGGAAATCCCAGAGTGAAGCAAGGAGGTAGAAGCAATCCGGGATGGTTCCCGAAGTTACACAGGGACACACAGTGCCCTCTGACACACACACACACACACACACACACACACACACACACAAAATAAGTAAAGTTGATTTTTAAAACGGGCTCTTGGGGATTAGCATCAGATCTTTTAATTTAATTTTTATTGTTTAATATTGTATTTGTGTATTTGGGAGAGGAGAGGAAGAGACCCGGGCGCATGGAAGGCCACATGACAACGCTCAGAAGT
Organism: Typhlomys cinereus; assembly: GCA_023101885.1. Lineage (NCBI taxonomy): Eukaryota > Metazoa > Chordata > Mammalia > Rodentia > Platacanthomyidae > Typhlomys > Typhlomys cinereus. The sequence goes on from JALPQD010000075.1 coordinate 7,484,555, forward strand.
CAGCTCGCTCCTTCCGACAAGTGGGCTTCTAGGATTTGAACTTAAGTTGCCTGAGCCGCTGAGCCCTCGCCAGCTTCAGGTGGGCGCTCAGGACCAGCGCCGTGCCAGCTGAGCCCCATCGCAGCCCCTGCTTTGCGCAGGCCAGGCTGGCCACAGCTCACGAGGTGGTCCAGGATGATCCCGAACCCCGCCCCTGTGTCACACGGAGATGGAGCCCCCCTTCTCGCGCCTCCCCCATCTTCATGTCTTAACGCATTTGTTCTGCTGAAAGACGGAGCACATCCTCTGCAGGCGCCCGGTGGTCCCCACGTGCACGCAAGCGACGGTTCACTGGCTCCGCAAAGACATAGGCACGGGTCCTGGGGTTCAGACCCTCAGCAGCCCATGCCGCGGCCCAGCCCGTGGTTGTCAATAAAGTTTTACTAATCCGAGGCCACGCCCATCATTTGCATCTCGTTCTGGCCACTCCTCCCCACAATTGGGCTCTCCTGCATTTCCTTTCTGGACTTTCACCCAAAAAGTTGGCTAAATGCTGCAGTCACTTGTGTTGAGACCAGTTCCGTGGCCTTTGCGCTGACTTGATTCGCCCTCCTGGCGGCCAGAGGTGGGAACCGCGCGGCAGAGATCGGGTCCTTAACTGTTCCGCTCCCACGCTGCGTGGACAGAGAAAGACACGTGACATCCCCCCTCCCCGCTTTAGCACGCACACACATGCACACTCCCCAACGCTACACACGACAATTAAAAAAAAAAATCAAAAGAAAGCAGAGCCGGAGAGATGGTGTAGGAGTTAAGCTTCTGCCTCACAAGTAGATAAAAGGTCCTGAGTTCAGATCCTGCATTTCACCTAAAAAACCAGGTGGAAATGACAGTGGCTTGTACTTCCAATCCTGGAAGAACAAATAGGAGATAGAAACAATCTAGGGTGAATCTTGAAAATCACCCTTGGGTCTCCACAGGCACACGCAGTGCCCTCTGATGACATTGTGGGGCGCACATGCTCCGCCTGTGAAGGCAAGCAGGATAGTTGGGGCAAGGAGTTGGATAGCCAATCCTTATTCAAAATACAAACACGCACAGGGGCTGACAAGAAGGCTCAACGATTCAGAGGCCTGTGTACAAATCAGAAGACCTGAGTTTGATCCCCAGATGTCCACGTGGTGGCAGGAGAGAACTGACATCTGAAAGTTGTCCTCTGACTTCCACCTGTGGCCAGAGCATGCAAACAGGCACACAGACTCACTCTCTCACTCTCTCTCTCTCTCTCTCTCTCTCTCTCTCTCTCTCTCTCTCTCTCTCTCTCTCTCCATAATAAATAAAAGTACTGGGGCTGGAGAGATGGCTCAGGGGTTGTGACTCCGTCTTACAAGCAGAAGGTTCTGAGTTCGGATCCCAGGTCCCATAATAAAAAAAAAAAAAAAGTTAATAAATAAAAGTACTTTAAAATAACCAGTGGCTGGGGAGATGCTAAAGCCACCGAGTTCTAGACCCAACGCCTGTGACCAGCCAGGTGTCCAGCACAGTGACCTCTGGGGAGGTCCAAGCAGAGGACCCACGCATGCTGACCAGCCACCCCACACACACACATCCACATGGGGAACTCCAGGCTCCAAGGTGGGACTTGTCTCAAAACAAAAACAAAAACAAAATAAAAACCCACAAAAAAAAAAATAGAAGGATCTGAGGAGCAGCGCGAAGCTGATCTCTGCTTTTCACATACGCGGGTACCCACACACGGGGGGGGGGGCTAAACCAGCCATAGACTCAGAGGTGGGACGCCACCCGGACCAGGGCCTGCTGTGTCCCGGAAGCAGGGCGCAGGGTCAGCTCTGGAGCGGCCGGTCCTGCCTGTTTCTGGCCCTGGGATCGGCTGGGCTCATCACCTGCTGCCTCTCACTTAAGTTCATCCCCCTGGCCCTCCTGCGGGCTGAGGCCGCGGGGCGTCAGATCTCCAGGCTGGGCCCCACCTCCCCGGCTCTGCACCAGCGGATGTCCCCAGCTCTTCCCAGCAGCGTTGTTGGGGATCTCGGGCCTGCGGTTTCGGGGGGGGGGCGTTGGGGGGTGCTGTCTGCAGAGATTTGTCGTCCCGCCGCTCTCGGGACTGGGTCTCCCTTGGCGGGGCCCTGCGAGTGCCTGGGTGGCCAAGGGAAAGGCGGAGGGAGGGTCCTCGCGGGGGAGGAGCTCGGGACCCGAGGGGCCCGGGCGGCGCGGCGCGGGGCGCTGCGGCCGGCAGGAGGCGCGCGCGGGGCGCGGGGCGCGCGGAGAGGCGGCGCGCGCACGAGCCCACCCGGCCGCGCCCGGACAATACGCCGCGCGGGGACGATGCCCGCGCCGGTGCCGCCCCCGCGCCGCGCAGCCCCGGCCGTCAGGCCCTAGCCGGCCGCGCCTGCGTCCAGCCCCGCGACCCGCGCCCCGCGCCGCGCCGCGCCGCCCCGGACCTCGCGGGAGATGGAGTAAGTAGCCGCGGCGGGGACGCGGCGGCCCTGGTCCCCAGGCTGGAGCGGCCGAGATATCGGGCTGGGCCGCGCACCCCGAGGCCTCGTCCCCAGCCCGGGGTGTGTGTGTGGGGGTGTGTATCGCGGGGGACCCCGGGGGTACCTGCGCGTCGCCTCCGGGATGCCAGGCGAGAAGCTCGTGCGCGCCCCCGACCCTTGGCCCAATCCGGGCCACCTGTGGGTGGGCGACCCCGGGATGTCCAGAGACCGGGGACCGCCAGGGTCCCTTCCCCCGAAAGAGCCGAGTCCTCCTTGCCTTCCCCTCCCCCAGCCTCGGCTCGCGGCTGATTGCGTCCGGGACGCGCGCGCTCTGGCCGGTCCTTCCTCAGCTCTGCCCTCCTCCGGGCCTCCCGGGGGTCCGCAACACCCTACCCGGCTCGGGTCTGGCCACGAGATGTCGTCCCAAGTTGCCACTGGCTGGCGGGAGGTGTTGGCGCTGAGAACTAGGCGTTTCCCAGACGGGGAGCTAGGAACTGAACCCCCTACACACACCCCAAAGAGGACCAGATGGAGAGGCTAAAGGGGCAGCTGGCTTCGGTTGGAAATCCTAGACCACCGGGCCGGTGTGGGCTGGGGGCTGTGTGGGGCACGACTGGCTGAGGGCAGTGGAGGGTTCTGTACACAGCAGGTGCTAAATGAGTGTGCCTGGTCATTCAGATGCGCAGCCGGGCGCCAGGAGAGTCCCCCCCTCCCAGCCCCTCACTCCCACAGGTGGGAAAGAGGTATGTGGACGCTGGCCGTGTTTCCTGGCGGGACCGGCTGCGGTGCCCCGCTTTGGGCGCACCCTACAGAGGCTGGGAGGGGCGATCCAGCCAAGCTGGCCTGGCTCCCCAAGCCCTTCCCTCTCCGGGCGTGTTTTGTACGCGGCAACTTTCCTCTGGAGATTTCCCCCGTGACCCGACACACCCTTGACTGGGTGGAAGCGGTCACCTCCCTCTGTGGCCCATCCGTGTGTCTTCCACTTTAGAAAAACTCAGACAAAGGCCTGGCGGCTCCCCCACTCCGCCCCGGAGCCCAGCCTGGATTCAGGGGAGTCGGGGCCTGGACTTGCTTGTTTATCTGCTCTGCTCGCTTGGCCCGAGGGAACTGGTGTGGGGCTGGCGGGGTGTGGCCCCTGGCCAGGGGCATCCCAGCCAGGAGGTGGGGAAAGTGTCCCCCTAAAGCCACGGGCTGGTAGGGCCTTGGATATCTCCTGCGTTTCCTTTCCTACTGGAAATTCCCAGGATCAGAGAGGGCTGGCTGAAGCCCAGGGTCACACAGCACCCGGAAATCAGTGGTGCTTTTGCGACCCACAGGCCTGGCACTGGGTGAGCTTCCAGCTGTTGGCTTTTTGGGGGTGCGGTTGGAGCTCCTTTGCTTCCTCCCTCCCTTTCCAAGAGATTTCATGGCCAGGGGCACCCAGGACTCCTCCAGAAGAGATCAAGGTGTGCCTGGGTGGTGGGAGGTGATGGTCTCTCCCCCCACCACCACACACCCCATGCGTTTTCCCACCCACCACTGGGCAGCAGAGGTGCTGTGAGTCTGAGATCGGGTTTGTTGAGAAAAGGAACCCAAAGGCCCAGAGAGGTAGCCCCGGCTGGGGAGCTGGACTGACCCTCCAAGCGCTGGGGTGCCGGTCAAGCCCCACTGGCTGGACAGCTTCTCAGCCGGGTGCTAACTGGGCCCCCAGCTCTGTGCCTGCTTGCCGATCGCTTTCTGAAGAAAGGCAGAGTGGGTCGCAGCTCCAGATGCTGCCAGGAGAGAGAAAACCAATAACAAGGTTTCCACACGCTGACGTCGAATCCGCAGTCTTTTTCCAGGCCCCTTGGGCTTTGTTACGATGTGATGGGGGTCCTGCACCTCGGGTCTGCACTGGGTCCAGGAGGGAAGGAATGTGCACAGTAGGGCAGCTGGAGAAGAGCTCACCCCATTTTTAGTGCTACACAGCCTCGGTAGCCCAGGCTGGACCCTGACTCCTAGAGATGGCTTCCAACTCCTGATCCTCCCGCTTCACCCCTGGCCTCCGGGCTGGCCCCGTGTGCACCAACCCACCCCCTAGTTTTCTGATTTCTCCCTTTTCCATTTGTGTGTGTGTATGTGTGTGTTGGGGGGCTTAAGACTTAGTTGAGACAAGATTTGCTATGTTGTACCTCAAACTGATTTCCAGTTCTTTTTGTATTTTATTTATGTGAGAAAAAGAGAAAGGAGAAAGAGACAGAGACAGAGAGAGAGACAGAGACAGAGAGAGAGACAGAGACAGAGATCTCATGCTTGTCACGGTGCTCGGGTGGAGGTCAAAGGACAACTGTTCCCTCTCCTTCCGCCTTGTGGGTTTCCAGGGATCCAAACCAGGTGGCTGAGCCCTCTCCCCAGACCCAGGGCCCCCCAATGGTTAACCCTCTTGCATCAGCACCAGGCCTCAGATGTTGCAGCTGGGAAATGGGTGGATGGGTGGTTTTTCTCAAATGAGATGCTTCCTTGGCGGAATGTGATGGCATAGACCAGCTTCAGGAAGCTTCGGCAGGAGGATTGCCATGAGTTCAGACCAGCCTATTTCAAAACAAAGCAGCCTACATCCCCGGACATCTTCCCAGAAGCCTGCACCCCATTCTTTTAGCAAACGATCTCTCGCTGTCCATCCCAGACCTATTGGGGACCACGGGGACCTCGGGGCAGTTTTCTGGTCCGTTCCCAATGGGCAAAGAATATTGCAGGGTTTACAAGGCAGGAGGATGGACATGCCTGACATCGAGACAAGCGTGTGCCAAAGTCCTGGGGTGCCGAATTGGAAGAATGTTTGGCGGTTTGTGGCCTTGGGGTTCACCCTCCCGAACTGAGGGGACTGAGCACGGATGGGAGACCAAGGGGCAAGACCTGGGTCCTGCTCTCCCTCCAGCTCCGACCGGACCAGGTCAGTGAGGCAGGCTGGCCGGAGGGTCTCAGGGAGCCCCTGGGGTGACAGGCATCAGGGAGCCCCTGGGGTGACAGGCATGACCCCCAGGCCTGGTAACTTATGTGGGTTATGGGATCCATCGCAGGACCTCCTGTTTGCAGGGCTGCCGCTCTTTTCTGACTGAGCCCTCACTGCAGCTCCCCTTCATCTGCTTGAGTTCGAGTCCTATGTCCAGGGCAGGGCCAAGAGGGTGGGCGGGGGTCCTGGCTCAGCCCGTGTACTCACAGAGAGGATGATGTCACTGTTGGCTACTTGTCCCATGTAAAACCGAGCAGCACAAGGGATGAAGGCTCTGTTCTGGTCTCTTCTGGTTTATACACAAAGAGTCCAGGTTCTCATGGGAGAGAGGGAAGGTGTGAAGGCATAGGCGGGTGCTCAGCCTACGGCCCACTTTTTGCTTAGTCCTGGAGAGCAGTTTCTCCCCCTCGGTTAACTGGCTCTACACGGTCCTCACAGGGGACCCCAAAGGCTCATTTGTTCCCCAGGATTCTAGATCCTGCCCCACTGACCGTGTTGACCGTCCATGTTTTTGGTCCAAGCTGAACATTCCGAATCCAAACACCCCTTTTTTTTGTTTAAACAGTCTCCTTGCACCTCATGGAGCTGAACATCCTCCTGCCTTGGTCATCATGTGCCGAGTAGCTCAAGCAATCTAAAACGTTGTGAGTGCTACTGTGGACACAAGTGGGAGGGTCCACACCTGACCCCCACCGTGGGGCAGGTGAGAGGTCCTGGGCTGCGTCCCCCAGAACTCTGGAACTGCAGGCAGGGCCCAGCACTCAAAGGTGGAGGCGGGAGGATCAGGCTAGCTCAGGGCTAGCCTGGGCTACTGAGATCCTGTCTCAAAAGAATGCGTTTTTCTTCCAAGCATGTATGAATGATAAGCAAATTGTGTCCTAAGATTGGGCCCCCTTCCCTCCGTATTTTTGTATAGATACTTCAAAATAAAAGAAAGGAAAATTCAAGCTTCTAAACAGTCCTTTTTTAATTTTTATTTGGTTTTATTTTTTGTTTGTTTATTTGAAAGGGAGGTTCGTGGGCGGAGGCCAGAGGACCACCGGTGGTCTCTGCTTCCTGCGGGAACCCAACCCAGGTGGAAGGGCTTGTGGTGGGCAGGGGCCTTGCCCACCGAGCTAGCTCTCCAGCCTTCCAAGACAGTTCTCACAGCTCAGTGTTGCTAAACTATAGCAGTATTGACACTAAGTTGTTCAGCCACTACCTCGGGCTAGTTCCAGAACATTCTGCCTGCCCAAAGTAGCCCTGTGCCCATGAGCAGCCCCCCCTCGCCAGCCCCCTGCACCCACAGATCTGCTTCCTCTCGTGGAGTTCCACACCATTGGTCCCTCCCTGTGCCTGGGCCCCCCCCCCAGCTCCGTGAGTCGGAACCCGTGTCTGTTCCTGGCTGCGTGATACTCAGGTGTGGAGTTGGACCAGGCTGGGTGTGTCCCTCCACCCATGCACCATTGGATCCTGTAGTAGTTTGTACTGGTCATTCCTGTCCGTCAGGGGCTCCACAGTGAGTCACAGTGGGGTGAGGTGTGGGCATGTGTGGGACCCTTAGGCGTCAACTTTCTCTCATAGCGCAAAGCTAGCTATTGAGCACCTGCTGTGTACCAACCACCTCACTGGCCTACCAAACATTGAGCGTCTGCTGTGTACCTGGTAACGGACATGGGGTACATTGTTGGCTTCATGGGAATAATAGAAAAACATGTGGGGTACACTGGCGATGAGAGCTAGCAGGAAGGTAAGAGGCAGACAGGGAGGTCTACGGAGGTGGGGGGGCTGGGCACCAGCAGACCACACAGCAAGCACAGAGTTCCTGGGGTCAGAGTAGGGACCCCATCTGTCTGAGGATCCCAGTCGGAAAGAGGAGGTGCAGGAGAGGTCCCGGGGTCTCTATGGGTTCCTGCCTGAAGCCCACGCGTCCACAGAATAACGGCCAGCAGGCCGGCCGAGCTGATCTTTGCTCCCCTTGCCTCTCTGTGCAAATGCTGCCAGGCGTCAGGAGCCTTCTAGAATTTTCTGAGGCTTCACTGTGTTTACCTCACCCCTGCCCTGGGTGAAGGTTCTGTTCTGCGTGAACGGATCTGACCCCGGAGGGCTTGGGGGGGAGGTTCTCAGGGGAGCCAAGAGAGGAATTCGGGAAGGGCTGTAGTGGGTTGGAGGCTTGCTTAGGCCAGGGCCATGCCTGAGGTTGGGGTGGGGGTTAGGTCTGAGAGTGTCAAATGCTGAGCGTGCTGGAAGATTTGGGGTTGGGGGGCATGGGACCCAGGAGGTGCTGACAGCTCTGGCCTTGGTGGGGGAAGGGCTGCCCTGCTCCCCTCCCGTCCTCATGACACACCCCCCCCTCCTGTGCAAGGTCATCAGTCAGCTAGTTTATTGCACTGACTGCAGGAATGTTCCAGACACTGGGTTTTGGGCCTGCTCTGCCTGGGATCCTCCTTATTCTTGCCCCCGTTGGCCACTGGAGCTGCCCGGGCAAGTCTGACCAGCTCTCCTCCGCGTCCACACCTCTCCCCTCGACCTTGTCCACTGGGTGACCTGGGGCTGTTGCATAACCTCTCTGGGTCTTCCAGAAACACACTGCAGCTCCTTCCCAGTATCTCATCTGCAGCGAGATTATCTTGGGAGCTGGGAGAGGGAGACGCTCCCTCCCCATCCTGGGCTCCCCCACATCTCACACAGCCCAGAGTTTCCTCAGCACCTGAGAATCATCCCCGGAAGATGGGGTTCTTTGGCGCTGGGCGCTGGGTGAGCCGGTCTGAGCTGAGACCACCAGCCTGGGGCCACCGGGTTTTTGAGACAAAGTCTCCCCGTAGGGAGCCGTGCTGCTGTCCGCTCGTGGTATAGACACCAGGCTGACCCACTGCGAAGACACCAAGCTGGTTCCACAGAGCCATTCTCCCAGTCCTGCCCTTCCAATGCTGAGATGCGGGTGCTGAGGGGGAACCCGGGCTTTCTTGAGCCCGGCCGGTGCTCTGGCTATGAAACCCGAGCCCGATCTTCCCCCTCAGTCCACTTTTTATTTTGACGTCGCGTCTGGCCACGTGGTGCTAGGGTCCCCGGCCCGCGCCCGCCCAGCCACGATTGGGGCTGCACAGTTGTCATTTCTCTTCTCTTAACCTTGGCCTGCAGCGGACCACAGACGTGGGCGCCTCCAAAGCCAAAACGGAAGGCGCCCTCCCATCCGCAGCCCCCCGGCCCACCCGCGGGAGGCATCTCAGCGCCCCCCCCCAAGCTCTGGACCGGGGGCGGGAAATGCTCGGCGCCGCCTCCACGCCCAGGGCCTCGCGTTGCCATGGGGACGGCCCGTTGCCGTAGCGACCGCCTCCCGCGGGCCCACCTTCCATCACCGGGTGGCGCCGGGGGGCGGGGCACGCGCCCCGGGGCGTGGGGAGGGGCATGGGAGGGGAGAGGGCGGCCTCGACGTGCGACCATCACCGCAGCTCCGCGGGCAGGGGATAGGGGCTTCTTGGAAGGGCGGAGGCTTCTTGGGGTCCTGGCGACAGTATTGCTGCGTCTCTGCTGGCTGGCCGGGCGCTGGCCTCCGTGCCCGCCCGACAGGCCACCCAGGCGAGGACACTGCTGGCCTTGTGTCCGTTTTGGCCGCCGGCCACACTGCCGTCCCTGTGTCCAGTCTCTGTGCCCTCCTGACCTCGGTGTGGCACAAGGCCTTCGTTGCCTGCGTCTGGCTGCCGGGAGGGGTCTGCTGTCTCCTTCCTGCGCTGGGCAGAGGGGTCTATTGCCAGGCTTTGGGCTCAGCTGTTGCTTGCTGCCTAGCCTTCTCATTGAGCCAGGGGATCAGCCAGTGCAAAGGGCCTGGGGTGGGGTTGGCCAGGCATCTCCCAGGGTTGGAACAGAGTAAAGGTGGAAGGGACAGGGGGCCAGAAGGGCCCAGGATGGACCACGCCAGGTGTTAATCTTGTTCAGGGTATAATGTAGGGGCCTGGGAGGATTCAAGACCGGGAAACAGGACTTGGTTCTTGGGGAGGTTGTTATTGTGTGGGGTACAGAGGGGCTGCTGGGGCCAGGGGGTGGTGGGAGATGGCAGAGATGTGGGTTGGGGTAGAGACAGGTGAAGTCAGGCGTGGAGACTCAGAGCTCCTCTGTATCCTTCTGAAAGGGCCTCCAAAGCAAGAAAGCTGGATGGAGCCCTTCCTGAGCTCCACCCCACTGAAACAGAGGGGGAGGGCACTCCCGCCTGCCTGGTGGCTCAGACGTGCCATCCCACTGCTCAGGAGACAGGAGTACTAAGTTCCAGGCCAGCCTAGGCATCTTAACGAGACCCAGACTCAAAATAAAAAATACAGAGGGCCCAGCACCTGCTAGGGGCGGGGCTCAGAGAAAGTGACAGCCCAGCATCCTGCAGTGAGGGCTGGGGGCGGGGCTCAGAGGGAGAGTGACAGCCCAGCATCCTGAAGTGAGGGCTAGGGGCGGGACTCAGAGAAGAGTGATAGCCCAGTATCCTCAGTGAGAACTGGGGGTGGAGCCCAAAGGGAGAGTGGTACTCCAGTATCCTCAGTGAGGGCTGGGAGCGGGGCTCAGAGGGAGAGTGACAGCGCAGCCTCCTTCAGGGAGAGGCTGGGGGCGTGGCCTGGTGAGCGTGTTAAACTCCGGGCCCATCCCCAGCTCTGCTAAATAGATAATGTGTGTCCACTGCCAGATGTGGGAGACCGCAGGGGAGGTGGTGCCTCCCTCCAGGAAGGGTGTGTGGGACAGGTCACCTGTGAGGCGTGGGAGCCGGGCCACCTCACAGGCCCCAGCGAGGTTAGGAAACCAAACCCGAGCGGGCCGGGTGGGGAGACCGCTGTGGCTCCAGAATGTCTGGACAAACCTGGGTGCCGGCCGGCTGGGGGGGTGGGGTCAGTTGAAGGGGAGCGCTGAAAGACTTCTGTGCCTTCCAAGCCACAAGTCCATGGTTTCTTGGCCGTACAGATGGGGAAACTGAGGCCCAGAGAGGTACAGGGGAGCCTCACCAGGGGACCCCAAGAAGTCTGACTTTGAGCCAAGGGGTTCCTGGAGTGGTAGGAGATGCAAAAGACAGGCTGTAATTTCAGTCCTTGTGGTGATAAGGGGGAGCAGGGTGGCTGCGGAGGGGGGCGGGTTGTGTGAGAACAGGGTCAGGAGGAAGCTGTGTGCTCCTGGGAACCTCACCCCCTCTCTGTGCAGTTTGACGTGCTCTGCCTCCAGTGACCCCGGAACTCCATCCTTTTGTTTGCAGGGTGGGGATGTGTGGCTGGGGGTGGTCTGTGTTCTCCCTGTGGGAATTTGGCGGATGGGGGGTTTGCAGAGGGACCAAATGGTCTTCCGGTCTGGCCCTAGTGAACTTCCATGTACACGTCACGCCCCGCGCCCCATTCCCACCCTGCTCGCTAGTTGGAGCCCTTCCCTTTCCTGTGCTGGCTGCCTGATCCAGGAGGCCTCTGTGGGGGTCCTATGTGGAGATCCTGGGGAGAGGACTGGGAGAGGCCACCGCCCGCCCTGACTCTTCTCATCGGCTCTCTCCCACCCACAGGGTTCTGGCGACCGAGAGCGCGTCTCAACAGGAACGCCTTCAAGCGATCGCAGTGAGTTACAACCGCGGACCTGCGGGCGGTCTCAGGGGGACTGGGGATCCCCGGTTTTCATGTATCCCTGGCTCCCCATGCCTTTCAGGCAGGGAAACTGAGGCAAGCACTTTGCTGGAAGTCCTAACGCGGGACCCCACCCCGCAGCCTGTGGTCTACGTAGGCTCTGGCTGCTGCGTTCCAAGATTGGGGGGCCCAGGCTATTTTGGGACTGTCCACAGCCGCAGGTGCAGGTAGCGCCCAGGGGACCGGCGGTCCTCACGTGCTTTCGCCCCCAGGAGAAGCGCAAGAGGCAGGCGGAGATCGAGAGCAAGCGGAGGCAGCTGGAGGATGAGCGAAGGCAGCTGCAGCATCTAAAGGTGGGTGGGGCCCGAGATGGGGCGGGTCTTGGGCTGGAGGGCGTGGTCTGGGCTCAGGGGGCGGGGCATGTGGGCACTACCCAAGACAAGCTGGTGGGTGGGGCTGTCTGTGGACGGTGCTCATGGGTGAAACTATTCTTAAGATGTGACTCAGTGGGTGGGGCAGACTCGATGGGCAGGGCATATTGGGAGAGACTGTGACTGGGGTTGTAGGCGTGGCTTCATTTGGTTGTCTAGTGGGCGGGCCTAGCAAGATATGGTCCTGGTGATGAGGTACGTGGGCGGGGCCCGTAGGGCATTGTCTGGGGCGTGATCTACGAGTAGGAACTTTGGGTGTGGCCAATGGGTGGGACCTTGGGCGGTCCTACGTGTAGGGCGTTGTGTGTGGGTGGGGCCTGCCTCAGGAGGGCCCAGTAGAGTGAGAGAGGGGTGCGTGGGCCAGTCCTGTGTGGGCGGGCTGAAGGCAGGACACGTGGGAAACTTGTGAATGGGGCAGGGCCTGCGGGCAGGGTTTGCCAGGGCGTGTATAGGGGGCTTGTGTGCACTTTAAGGCTCCTGAGTGCCGTTAGCCCGGGATCCTGGGGAGGGCCGGGTCTGTGCAGTGTGGGGCTGTGCAGGCAGCATCTTGGGGCCCAGTTTCGAGGACATGGGGGGGCTGCGTGCCACCGAGCCATGACTGTCCACCAAAGAATGGGCGCTGAGTTGGCTCCCACCCCAGTTCTGTCCTCCACCCTGTCCCCACCTGGACCCCGATGCTGACCTGCGTCCCTGCTGTCCCAGTCCAAGGCCCTGCGTGAGCGCTGGCTGCTGGAGGGGACGCCGTCCTCCTCCTCCGAGGGCGATGAAGGCCTGAGATTACAGATGCAGGAGGACGAGCGGAAGACGCGGCTTCTGGAAGAGTCCATCCCCAGGTGGGTGGCAGTGGGGGAGTGGCGGCAGAGGGAGTCAGGGTGCACAGCAGGTGCCCGGTGGGCAGTGGGCAGCAAGGAGCTGAAGTGGGTGGCGGGGTACTGGGGTGTACGGCCAGTCCTGTGTGGGGTCCCTCATGACTTAAGGATGGAACTGTCGTGTCTGGGGATCCGGGGCTGGCATCCCGGGCTGGCATCCCGGGCTGGCTCAGGCACACAGTGAGCAGGGAGGAGCAAGTCGGTGACCTGCTGCCTCAGCCCAGCGTGGCCGTAGGTCGGAGGCCACGGGGCGTCTTCCTGGCCCTCCTCGCCGAGCAGCAGGGGTGAGGTTCCTGCAGGACCTGAGGAGCGGCGGCTTCCCTGGGGTCTTCCTGGCACCAGCCCAGCTGCCTGCCCTCCAGCGCCAGTGGACACCACAGGGGCAGCAGGGCCGTAGGAACCCTGGCAGGGGTCGACCCCCATAGCCGCCTACCCACGGGGCCTGGGACAAACACCGGTGCTTCCGGCAGGAGGCCAGGCTGCAACAACGGGGTCAAAGTGGAGGGAAATGAACACATTCCGATGGACTTCTAACAGGGCCGCCCAGCCTGGGCCAGGGATCTCGCCCCATGGCGCTGACGGATGATTGGGGGGCTGCTGAGATTTACCTGCCCATGTGGGGAGCTCTAAAAACAGTGGTGCTCTTAGGGTTACAGGGAACCGAGAGATGCCTATCGGATCCCTCCTGTGTGTGCACCAAGTATGGGAAGCCCTTCGCCCAGGTCTTGTTTTAAGGTGCCGGGGTGGAGCCTAGGATTTCCTGCATGGCAGGCTTTTTCCTGCTGAGCGCTGCCCCCAGCCCTCCCTGGGGGATGCCTAGCTGTCACTCTTCCTCCGAGCCCCGCCCCCAGCCCTCACTGATTATGCTGGGCTGTCACTCTCCCTCTGAGCCCTGCCCCCAGCCCTCACTGGGGATGCTGGGCTGTCACTCTCCTCTGAGCCCCGCCCCCAGCCCTCACTGAGGTTGCTGAGCTGTCACTCTCCCTCTGAGCCCTGCCCCCAGCTCTCACTGGGGATGCTGGGCTGTCACTCTCCCTCTGAGTCTCACCCCCAGCCCTTGGTTGATTCCTCTGAGTTTTTTGAACCAAAGTTCCCTGGCACTTGGAAAGTGACAGGTGTCCTCCCTGTTGTCCCGGGAGAGCTAGTGTTTCGTGGCAATATGTGAATGTGAGTCGGGTGTTTGCCTGGTGCGACCTGGGGCACAGCAGGGATATCTATGGCTGCCAGGCAGTGGCTTGGCTGGGGGCAGGGGGGACTACCCAAGCGTTTGCAGAAAAGTTAAATTCAAGCCAGGCAACCTGACGCTTGCTTGCCATGCCAGTGTCTGGGAGGCAGGGGACCATGAATTCAAGGTCATGCTCTGCTACATAGTGAGTTCGAAGCCAGCCTGGGCTACAGGAGAACCTGTCTCACAGGATGTCTCCCTGGCCACTGTGTGGAAACCGCCACAGCACCCTCCTCTCCTGCCCCTCCCCAGGCTAGAGAAGGAGATTGAGGTGCTAGAGTCTGGAGAGTCGGCCCCGGCTGCCCCGAAGGAGAACTCCGCTACCCCCAGCCCGGCCAGGGCCCCGGCAGCGAGTCCCACCAAGGAGGAGCAAAAGGCCAAGGTAGTGATGAATTCTCAGCAGGTAAGAGGTGCCTGGAGTGGCCGGTCCTGAGGGACCCCCCATCCTCATAGGCCAGTGGGTAGATAAGGTCCAGACAGAAAACAGACGCCGGAGGCTGTGTGACCCTGGACGTATTGCTCGGCCTCTCTGGGCCTCACTTCCCATCTGTGGATTTAATCACGTGTGAATCCGCTGGCGGCAGCCTTAGCATCACATCAATTAGCGGATACAACCTATGCAGGGGAAGTACTGGCAACATTATTACTTTCTAACTCCTGGGGGTTTCTGTAAAATACTTTATGGCGGGGGGGGGGGGGGGGGGGGGGGGGGGGGGGGGGGGGGGGGGGGGGGGGGGGGGGGGGGGGGGGGGGGGGGGGGGGGGGGGGGGGGGAATGCGTGCCGTGGTGTGGGGTTGGAGGTCAGAGGTCAATGTTTGCAAGTGGGTTTTCTCCACGTGGGCCTCTTGGGGCTCGAACTCAGGTCTGCAGGGTTGCAGGCAGGCCTCAAATAAGAGTCCTCTATGTATAGTCACAGGCTGGGCTGAGTCCCCTGGGCTTCTGCCCCACAGCCTCAACCTGGGGTCATGGCTGGGGATGGGAGTGGGGATGGGGGGATAGCTGGTGAGTGGGCAGTTCTGACACCTCCCTTCTCTCTTCCAGACTCCGGTGAGCACCCCCAAAGGTGAGCAGGGATGGGCTGGCTCTGGCACCCTCTGCTGGCCAGAGTGGGCATGGCACACGCAGGACAGAAAAACAAGTTTCTTCTGCCTTTTGTCCCTGGGACCCCCCCCCCTGCTTTCCCAGAACTGGTACGGGGTCACCCTCTTCATTCCCTCAACATCTGGGGTACAGAGTCACAGACCCTTCTACAGTTCTGGGGCAGAGGTCGGCTAGTCCTCACCCACAGGGCACCCGGCACAGCTTGTCATTTGCAATGGGACAAGAGGCCAACGCCGTGGTGCGTGGACCCCCATCATCCAACACTGGGGACCCCCGTCATCCAGCATTGGGGGAGTTGAGGAGCGAGACCCTGTCTCAAAAACAGAGCTATGGAGATGGCTGAGCGGTTAAAACACTGGCCTGCCTAGGCATGGGGAAGGTGGGGGGATCCGAGTTCAGATTCCCGGATCCCCCGAAAGCACAGCAGTGGTCTTGCCGGAAGCTTGTGGGCTTCCACCACGTGAAAAGATGTGGAAAAACAACTCAAAGTCTGGGCTTTGCTTCATGTGCGCTCATAGAGACACCTGCTGACCCCCCTACATCCACGGGCACACACGCATGCGCAGCCCCCTGTGGACAGACACAGACAACACCCGTGCACCGGTATATCCGTATAGGCTAGCGAGAGGGCTCAGCAGGTCAGGAGCCTGCGGGCAAACCTGGAGATCTGAGTTTGATCCCCATGATCCCACATGGTAGAAGGAGAAAACTGACTTCTGAAAATTGTTCTCTGACCTCCACCTGTGTGCCGCAGTGTGCTTTCTCTCTCCCCCAAATAAATAAGACTACGTAAGTGTTAGTTACAGACATCAATTAAATACGCTGTGCAGAACAAGGGGTGAACCCGGAAACTTGCACAAGCTGAACCTGTGCTCCACCATGGAGTCAGCCAGACACATATACACACTGTCATCTTTTGACGGAGGGTCTCACGTAGTCCAGGCTAGCCTTGCCTCCACCTCCCAAGTGCTGGGGTGACAGGCGTGTGCCCCCACACCCAGGGCCTCTTGCTTGGCAGGGGATGGCAGCACCTTCACCTGCTGAGCAGTCCTGATATTTCTTAAGCTCTGTGGAATGGATCGGGGTCGTTTCCTGCGAGGGTGACAGGGAGAAGCCGGTTGTTGGGGCCCAAGGACTCTTAGCTCTGATTCGTGTGTTAATTATTCAAGGACTTACTGTGTCATAGAATTAAAAATTAATCATTGAAAGAATCACATGTAGGCGATTCGGAGGAGACACGCTGGTGCCAAGAGATGAGGAGCCACTGTGAGCTCGGCTGGCTTGAGGACAGGCCTGGAGGGTCTTGGGACTCCAGGGCATGGGGGGTGCTGAGGATGGGGTATGTGGGGTCTGGATGTGTGCTCCTGGAGGGGCATGTGGTTATATGTCTGACCGGCCTCTGTCTCCCCCTCCTCCCAAGCAGGAAGGAGCATGTCCAGCACTCCCGTGCGGACAGCAGAAGCGGCCACCATGATGAAGGCAGGTGGGTGTCAGCCCTGGGGGGACGCAGATGTGGCTCCGTGCCTCTCCGCTTTGCTTCCTGCCACACACACATGCCCACCGGCCAGGCTTCCCCCGGAAGACTGGGCCAGCATGGTGGCTCTAACCCAGCGCCCCGCGATTTGTGTCCCTCCTAACCTCAGCCTCGCCTCTGGGGGTGACATGCAGGCTGAACGCGCACCCACACACCCGAATACGCCTGCTTCATGCCCCCTCTCCGGGCATCACCCTGACCCCCTGTAGGGACTGGTAGTGAACAGATGGCGCATCTTCCACTCTGACCCCATGGGGCACAGGAGCCAGGGCGACTTGGGGAGACGGGCGCTGCCCGGCACTTCACAGCTGGGTGCTGTGGGACATTTGGGGTGTCCTGAACAGACCCCAGGGAGTGTTGGGCCTCTGAGCAATGATGCCCCTTCAAATGCCTCGTCCTTCAGCCAGTCAGGCTGGACACAGCTGTGCCGGCGACTTCAAGGAGACCCAGGCATTCGGTTGGCTAGTCAGTCATTAGCTTATCCATCCGGCATTGTGGGCATAGCTGGGGGCTTCTGGGGGGGGTGAGTGGCTGTTTGATTATCTTACAGAGCAGAGTGGGGGGCGTAGTCTGTTTGGGCCTGGACCCCGGGGAGCTCAGGGCAGAGCCAGGGAGCACCGTGGGCAGAGCCAGGGAGCACCGTGGGCAGAGCCAGGGAGCACTGTGAACAGAGCCAGGGACCTCGTGGCAAGAGCCAGGGAGCACCGTGGCAGAGCCAGGGAGTACCGTGGGCAGAGCCAGGGAGCAGCACGCAGAGCCAGGGAGCATGGGACAGGGCCAGGGAGCATCGTGGGCAGAGCCTGGGGCAGAGCCAGGACAGAGCCGGGAGTAAGGGGCCAGGGAGCACCGTGGGCAGAGCCAGGGAGCATCGTGGGCAGAGCCAGGGAGCACTGTGGGCAGAACCAGGGAGCATGGTGGACAGACCAGGGCTTCCTACTTGCTGGTGCCCTCTGGTGGCTGTTGGGGGGAACAGACTGGCTGAGTTATCTTGGCACCTTGGAGGGGGACAGTGTGCAAGGGGGTCTTGGACCGGGAATCTAAGGGAGGCTAGATGTGACCTTCGGTGCTTGGCATCTTTTCTCTCATCTGCGGCCTTGGCCTCAGTGCATGCCTGGGTGACCCTTGCTTGGATTTTGTTTGTTTTGTTTGTTTAACTCACAGCCGTCCTCCTACCTTACCGTCCCAAGTTCGGGGGTCACAGGTGGAGCTGGACCTGAGGGGAGAGATGGTCGGAGACTCCACAGGGCGGGACCGTAGGAGAGGCCTCAGGGCCGTGTAGGGGGTTCACCCTCAGTCCTGGGCACTGGGGAGCTGCGGAAGGCTGTGGCGCTGGGGGGCTGTATCCAGCCCCGGCATCCCCCGCTGTGCATCACTGCTTGGTCCCACGCTGCTGATTCCCTTCCCTGGCTTGGCCGCGGCCTAGTGGGAGTCACAGGAGGGGGGCCGCAGGGTAACCCGTGCCTCTCGTATCAGCCATGTACTCGGTCGAAATCACCGTGGAGAAGGACAAGGTTACGGGGGAGACCAGGGTGCTATCCAGCACCACGCTGCTCCCCCGGGACCCGCAGGGCGTGAAGGTCTATGAAGACGAGACCAAAGGTACGCGCTTCTCCTAGCCCCGGCTGGAGCCCCTCCCCAGCCCCGGCTCTTGCTTAGGAGCCTGCCGGGAGCTGACCGTGTGGCAGGCTTGGGGCTGGGCACCAGATCGGATGTGGGCCAGCGTGAGCGTCCACGCTTGCCAGGGACAGGCTGAGCCGTCCCAGTGCCCACGGGAATCACCCCATACCAAGACATGCTCAGGGTGTGCAATGTCTCAGTGCAGAAATGGGGTTTCTTAGAGCTGGCGAGAGACGCTCCGGGGCCCCGCCTTGGGTGCCGGGACCATGCACCCGTCAAGCCCACAGCAAAGCTCCGAGTTGGGGAGGAGCCGAGGCAGAGACAGGAGGGGCTAGCGGCTGCTGGAGACTTGC
This sequence comes from Typhlomys cinereus, assembly GCA_023101885.1. NCBI lineage: Eukaryota > Metazoa > Chordata > Mammalia > Rodentia > Platacanthomyidae > Typhlomys > Typhlomys cinereus. The sequence continues at coordinate 7,502,688 of JALPQD010000075.1, forward strand.
CCTGCAGGTGGGACTGGGGGGCTGAGCAGAGGCCTGATTGTGCTAGGATGCTGGGCTGTCAATCTATAGCTGAGCCACGCCTCCAACCCTCACTGGAGGATTCTGGGTTGTGCTCAAATACTAAGCCTGGCTCCCAACCCCTCTCTGGAGGATTCTGGGCTATCATTCAAATACTAAGCCACGCCCCCAGCCCCTCATAATCCTTTTTTTTTCTAAATTTAATTTTGATCATCTCAGAGTTTTTGGTTCTTTTTTTTTTTTTTTTTTTTGCATACACATGCATGTGTGCTTGTGCGTGTATGAGTGTGTGCGTCAGAGGGCACTGTATGTCCGTGTGCAGGATCAAGGGTGACATCGGGAATCATCCTGGATTGCTTCTACCTCCTTATTGCTTTGCTATGTGGTTTCCCGGGTTCCGCCTTCCAGGACTGGAAGTGCAGGCCGCCACATTTCTGCCAACATTTTTATGCATGACCCGGTATCTGAACTAAGGTCCTTCTGCTGGAAGGCAGAGGCTTAACTCCTGAGCCTCTCTGCCAGCCCGGAGGAGGATTCTGGGCTGTCATCAATCGCTAAACCATCCACCCAGCCCTCTTCTTTTCTGCAGCTAAAGTTTACCCTCGTGGCCAGGTTTGTCCTTAGGCCTCTCTGATGCTGGGTCACATTGAGCTACACACCTGTTCTCCGCCTCCCGGTGTCTCCCGACTTGTGGGGGGTTTCGGTCTCTCACTGAGCATGGTGTTCTCGAGACCCCTCCACGCCTGTGCGGTGATACTCAGGCACATAGATGAAGCCCATCTGTGTGTGGCTGGTGTGGAAGCAGGTTGCTGTGGACCTGTGCTCAGCTGTGCGGGCTGACGTGGCACCTGACTCCGCTTCTGAGATGTTGGGGGGTGCTTCTAAAACAGCCCGAAGCTCGCTCGGTTACCCCATTTTTATTTTGCCAGCATCGTGGGGCCATCCGGGGTCACCATCCCTATGCGGCTCAGGTCCCCCTCCTCCATGCCCGCCATCACTGGGAGCAAGACCCGCTGTACTGGCTTCTCTCGTTTGCTTGGCAATGGCAGGGTGTCGTTTTTCGATGGTGACGTGGGCTCAGGTTGCTGTCCAGGAGGCCCGGGCCCAGTGGGGAACCTGTCAGCTCCACCCACCACCCCTCGGTGTCCCTGGGGATGTGGCACAGGGGACCTGTGGGTTTGGGAATCTGGGACGACACCCCATATCGTTGGATTGGTTGCCTGGGGCCACCCTACCATCCCCCCAATAGCCAGGGATTCCACCTGACCCCCAACACTCATAGTAACAAGGGGCACGATGCCAGGCAGCGTACCTCAGTCACTGCCAGCTGGGGGGTCACACTAGCACAGGCCAGTCACACCATCTGAGGCTGAGGCCAGAGGACGACCATGGTGACCGGCGTGCCTCCGTCCCCGGGCATGGTCGTGAGCTCCCCTCGGCCTACCCACGCCCTGTCAGCTCAGCCCCCTCTCTGTCCCCCGCAGTGGTCCACGCTGTGGACGGTTCGGCTGAGAACGGGATCCACCCGCTGAGCTCCTCCGAGGTGGACGAACTCATTCACAAAGCAGATGAGGTGGGCGAAGCGCCTTCCTTGCCTGCTGCCGCCACCGCCCAGGGCCCCCTGGAGGAGACAGTCAGGACCACCCCGGCCAGAAGGGAGATCACTGGAGTCCAAGCCCAGCCAGGAGAGGCCACGTCAGGCCCACCAGGCATCCAGCCTGGCCAGCAGCCGCCCCTCACCATGGTGTTCATGGGCTATCAGAACGTGGAGGACCAGGAGGAGTCCAAGAAGGTTCTGGGGCTGCAGGACACCATCAAGGCCGAGCTGGTAGTGATCGAAGATGCCGCAGAGCCCTGGGAGCCCGCGCCGCCCAACGGCAGCGCCTCGGAGCCCCCTGCCGCCACTGGCTCCAAGGAGGAGAACCAGACGGGGCCCATGGCCACCCCGGCCGACCCCCAAGACCTGGACATGAAGAAACAGCGTTGTAAATGCTGTTCCGTCATGTGACCAGCTGGGGCTCCCCGGGCCCCCTCTGGACCCCCCTTCACTCCACACATGACCCAGCAGCCTGGCCCTTCCCGGCGCCTGCCCACCCTCCACCCGCCACCTTGCAGGCCCAGGAAGCGCATGTGACCCCCCATGTCCCCTGAGTCGTGGATGGGTGGCAGGTGTGGGGGTCTCTGCCTGTCGCCACCCCCGCCACCCCAACCACTGAGTCACGTGCGTCTCACCAGAGACTGAACGATCCTCTTCTGACCCTCTAAGAAAGTGGGAACCCCCTCCAGGTCAAGGAAGGTTCACAGGGGCTGGGGTGGCCTGGGAGTCCCCTTCTGACCCTGGGCCAGCACTGGCTGTGCCTACCGTCCACCTCCGGGGAGCCCCGGAGGGGCCGGAGGGCGTCAGGCCCAGGGCCCGGCCTCCCAATGGCGCATATGGGGCGAGGCTGTGCTTCCTTTGGGGTTCATGGTCTTGGGAAGGGGTGCAGAACCCTGCGGATCCCCCAGTCCCTTCATGTGGCCCACCCGGGGGCGTGTGAGCTCTGAGGAGGGCACCTATTGGAGGGGGGCAACCCCAAGATGGGGTCTTGGTCTGGCAAAAGCCCAAGCAGACACTTTATGGTCCAGTGCCCCACGGCCCATCTTCATGCTGGTGCTATTGGGGGTCTAGGGATGCCTGCTGCCCTCTTCTCTCCAGTCAGCTTGGACAGGGTGCTGAGTTCGCCCAATTACCCCATAAATCAGGGGTCACAACCTGCCCCTCTATCGAGCTTACAGCATCTGAGCCAGCAAGTTCTTTCTGCCCTTGGCTGGGGACAGGGCCTGTGGGCAGCCAGCGGACCCTCAAGCCAAGTGTCTGCCAGCCCAGCCACAGCCACCTGCATTCCCCCAGGCCTCCTTGGAGGAGGCTGGGTCCCCCACAGAGTAGGAAGAGACTGATCCCCAATGTCGGTCCCTTCCGGAGGGGACTGGAGCAAGGCATGTGGGGCTCAGGGCCCCCTCAGGTTCGGTGTGTGCAGGCACTGCTCAGACAGGAGCTGAGTCCCCAATCATCTTGGGGGGGGGGGACACGCTGTCCGGGGGATGTTGGGCTGTGGCCGTGGCTTTGGGACCCCCCCTTCTTCCTCCTCCGAGTCTGCCCGGGCCCCTCTTCCCCGCTGAAGTGCCCTTGCTCTGTGCTTCCTTCTGCTTTTGACCTGTGACCCCCTCCCAATGTTCTAGACTTCCCACAGAAGCAAATTAAAAAAAAAAAAGTGGGCGGAGCCGGCTCTGGACTTCTTGGGTTTCCCTGGGCAGGAGGGTGTGGCAGTGAGAGGGCGTAGCCTCGGGCAGGGCAGGAGCTGACCCGGAGGCTGTGGGCACTACGGGCGCAGAGACCTGACCCTTGGCGGCAGATCTTCCCCGAATCCAGACGCTGGACAGGTGAGACTCTGGGGGTTCTGGCGGCTGGGGGCGGCCACCGCGGGACGGAGGGTTCTCCGTCTACCCCCAATCCCCTGGACACCTCTGGGCTCCAGGGAGCTGGGCCCTGGGGAGTCAAGAACTGCTTTGTGCTCTCTGTGCCTGGAGTGTCCGCCCTCTGGGCCTCGGTTTCTCTGTGTGTAGAAGGTGCCTTAAGGACCATGCGTGGGGAGCTGAACCCCCGTGTCCCCAACACACAGGTCTGAGTAGGGTCTGTGTGACCCAGGCCGGCCTCAAATTCCTTGAGATCCTCCTGCCTCGACCTCCAGAAGTGTGGGGGGGCTGCATGTGATCGCCACGCCTCACCATCTCCTCCCCTTGTGGGACTCAATTTCTCCATGGGACCATTGGGTGCCTCAGCTTTCTACATCTGTTAGGCAGAAAGGAAGGTGTGGGAGGACCTGGGGGGGGGGCTCCCTCCATCCACAGCTGTCCGCAGGTGCCTCCCAGACCCAGAGACAGGAGTTCAAGGGGGACCACAAATCAGCACCAGGGCTGGTCAGGAAGGATCTCCTGGCCCCGGTGGCTGCTGGGACCACCCTGGCCAAGAACATGGGTGGGATGTAGTAGACTCTCTTCCCTGGCCTATGACCTGGGGTAGTTTTTTGTTTGTTTGTTTTATTGAGGTTTTTTAAAAGACTGGCTAATTCTGCTGTAGCTCAGAGGTGGCAGGAAATTCATGCAATCCCTCTGCCTCAGCCTCCCGAGTTACTGGGGGGACAGACCTGCGCCCCATGACCCCCTGCCTTACCAGTGGTTACCTAGGGAAACTCCCACAAGCTGGAGAGAAATCGAGGTTCAGAAATGATGCCCGGGATGGAGGTGGGGATGGGGGGGTGGGGAGGAGGTTGGGGGAACCCAACTCCAGGCTGCACTGAGCTGACCCCTCCCAGACACCTGAGGGAGGAGAGGGGGACACAGCAGAGGGGCAGGGAGATGTGTTAGGCCAGGACCTTTATCCACATCTGTCCTCAGCGCCCCCAGATTCAGAACTGGGGACCCATCAATCAGAAGAGGCAGGGAGGGGTCCCAGGCGCCCCCAAAGTCATCCCCAAGTTTGTGACTCTTTCCAAAGGGTCAAGTGCAGCCCTGGGCAAGTCTGCCCCTCTCCAACCAGGACCACCAAGGGGGGGGGTCAGGCCTCAGCCAAGTTCCAGCTTGGTGAGGCCGAAGGGGCCGCCTGCAGCGGGCACAATGCCCGCCCTTGCCAGCCTGGGTATCATTTTCTCCTCTGGACTTTGTTTCCTGGGCTGGGGTGGGGCCGGGAGGAGGGTGCACCTGCTCTCGGGTGGGGCTTCCGTCCCCTAGCAACCCTCAGCCAGGGCGGGGCCAGGGGCCAAGCTAAGGGTGCCCAGAGCAGACCCTGCAGCCAGCCCGCGTCTGCAGCTGGTAAGAGTCAGGGGACAGGAATAGGGGTCAGTGCAGGGGCGGGGGCTCAGAAAGAGGGGGGTGGATCTTTTGGGGGGCATGTATCCTCTGCGGGGTCGGCTTCCTGTTGGAGGTTCAACTTCCTTCCTGTTGGGTGGGCAGTCCCTGGGAACCCCTCCCAACCTGACACCCCTTCATCCTAGGTCCCAGAGGGCCTGAGGCTGCCAAGGGGTGGCTGCTGACAGTTGCTCCGACCCACCTGGGGTCCCTAGATCTCTCCCCCGCTAACCGGGGAGAGCCCATGCCCAGACCCCAGCTCTCTGTGGGAATGGCTGGACGCCCCTGTAGCAAGGGGTCATAGGGCTCCGTCAGCCAGAGGGTTAACTGGTAAAGTCCAACGCTGGGATTCGAGTCTGTACAGTCCCCGCCGGCAAGGGATCGGTCCTGGACGGAGTTCAGCCTGGGGCGGGAAGGCCTCAGGTAACCGCCCAGGGGCAGGTGCAGGAGTTCTAGGGAACCCAGTCTACGGGGCCTGCTGGCCACAGCCTTTGCCCGTGTGAACATGTGTGAGCAAGCAAGTGTCCCCGGGAAAACCTAACGTGGTTTCATCAGTGGGCACCTGGGGGTTCCAGGGTGCGCGGGGCGGGGCACCCTAGGGGCTTCTTGGAGGAAGTGGTGCTGCGCTCTGGAATTCACCCTCTCTGGGGCAGGCAGCGTTCCCTCCCAAACGAACACCCAAGTCCTCAAAGCCCCTCAGGGCTGCCATGGCTCCAGCCATCACCGCAAACTTCCCCATCCTAAGCAATTTCCTGGAGAGCCCATGTCAGAGGGGCCTGTCCCGCCCCCCTCGCCGTGACTGGGGGATACAAGGGGCAATTGAGGCTTAACATGAGATCTACAGCTATCAGAAAGTTGAGTGCTTCTGTATACTCAGGATGGTGGATCGCCAGGATCTACGACGGGCCCGGACAACCAGAATTGTCCCCAACCCACAGCCCAGAGGAAGCCCCCCCCGTGAACCCTAGGACAACACCCGCTGTGCATGATGAGTCACTGGGGGAGAAGGGGCCCACACCCTTGCCCTTGCCCCACCAGAGGGAGACTGAACCTTTTCTCCCAGATCATAAGCCGGTAAACAATATCCAGAGACAGTGGTTCAAGGCAGGACATGGCGCCAGAGGTGTGACCCAGAGGGCCTGGGGTCCGGAACCCAGAGGGACACATGCAGCAAGTCTCTCTGTGTGTGTCTCTCTCTCTTTCTTTTCTCTCTCTCCCTCCCTCCTTTCTCTTCTCTTTCTTTGGCTTCCTTTCTTCTCTCTCTCTCTCTCTCTCTCTCTCTCTCTCTCTCTCTCTCTCTCGCTCACTCGCTCTTTCTTTCCAGGACCCCTCATGTAGCCCAGGCTGGCCCCACAATCACTATGTAGTTGAGGCTGGCCTTGGACTCCCGACCCTCCCTCCTTAGCCCCCAGAGTCCTGGGGTAACAGGTGTTCACACCAAGCCTTTATGAAGCACCTACTGTTTGCACCAAAGAGTGGAGCGCCGTGGAGGGCGGCAGGGGGTGGGGGCAGGGGGAAAGCCCGGAGGAGGTCCACCTTGGAGGCAGTACTAGGGTGGGCTTCGTTCAGCTGTGACTTGCACTTCAGGAGGGACAGGTGAGGGGCTCCCCAGAGGGGCTGCTTGGAAAGCTAGGGGTGATCCAGTTTAGTCGGGCGACTGACTGAGTTTGACTGAGTCCAATAGAAGGAGCGTTAAGGGTGTGATTCCAGCTTAGAACCTTCCGACCAGGACGTGGGGGGCAATGGCTTGGAGTGAGACGCACTTGGCTGAGTGGAGTAGGGAGGCCGGGGCAGCGGCCGTGAGCCTCGGGTGGGGGGTGCTGGTCAGCATCAGCTGGCCTACCAGAGATGGAGAAATGAAAGAGAAACATCGCAAGCGCCCTGGCAGGCGTGTGGGGACACAGGGTCAGGGGTTTCTCAAGGTCATCAGGCCCCTCCTGAGATCAGGGGTCTGAGGTGCCACCAGACCAGCCGACCTTTGTACCAAGGTCGGAACCTCGGGCAAAGTCTAGCGAGCGAAGAAGCAGCATGTGGAGCTGGGAAGCCAGTCTGGGCCCCCTCTAAGAGCCCTGGTTACCCCACTTGGCACCTGGGAACCAAGAACCACTAGGGAGCACTGGTGAAAACCTTGACTTGGGCCATGTCTCCTCCCAAACCAAGTGCGGGGAGCCAGGCAAGGTGGGTGGGTGGGGCTGGTACCCCAGGGCTTCAACCTGGGATGCAGGGGAGCCGGGGCGCAGGGGTGGGTCAGAGCAGCACTCAGCGACAGTGTGGACATCTAGACAGCCTGGGACACTCTATGCTTCCCAAGTCAGCTGGTAATGGGTGCCGACTCACGGGTGCCCCGTGGCTGATTCAGGAGGGCTGCAGTAAGTTTCAGCTCAGCATCAGCTACGTGTGGAACCCATCGATTAATAGTAGTAAAAAAAACAGGAGAGCCTAAAGGTAACATGAAGTTTGTTGTGGCCAGCAGGCAAGATGGTATGGAGATTTCAGGAGCTCCTACTTGGGGGCTCAGGGCATCAGCAATGCAACAGAAAGCCGTGGTTGGGGGGGGCACGAGAGCATCCCAGGGCCATGGGACCTGACCTGTCCCTTTTCCTTCTCCTTCCTCAGAGGGTCTGGAAGTCTGTATCACGCAATAACTCCACGAGAAGATGGATCGAGTGACCAGATACCCCATCTTCAGTAATCCCCATTCAGCCTGCGTCACCGGCCTGGCTGTCGATGAGGACGGCAGCTATACCACAGAGCTGGTGGGAGTGCGGCCGGCCACCGGCTGGAGCCAGGGCAATCCACAGACCTGGTCTCCTGTGGAGAGGGCCAGCGTGTCCTATGGCAGCCAAGCCATCCACAGCCAGCCATTACCGCGGTCACTCTACCTGGAGGACGAGAATGACCAGGAGGTGAGAGGCTACCGCCTAGACACCCCCAGTAGCCGGCTGCAGGATCTGGAACGTCAGCGCCGGGCGATCATCCAGGGCCAGGCTGTGAGGAGGCCCAACACAGTGGTCTCCATCAGCCGCACACCTGACTCTGGGGACCCGACACCCCTAGGCCAGCCTCAGGCCCCACTCCCCACGGAGAGCTCCGTGGACAGCGGACAGATCGACTTCCTGGCTGCGCGGCAACAGTTCCTGAGCTTGGAACAGGCCACGCAAACTCCGTCCCCCAGAGCCCAGCGACAAGGGCGCCCCTCGCCTGGACCCCTCCAGGGGTCAGCCAGACCCTCAAAGCCCCCAGTGGGCCCCTCTTGGCCAACGGGCACACCGTCCCCACCACCACCAGCACCACATCGCCCCCCAAGGCCGTGATCTGGGAGGGGGGGAAAGCTCGGGGCTTCTCAGCTGGATCCAACGGCCCAGCACTGATCCAAAAGGCTCCCCGACCCGGGCAGGTCCCCATGAACCCACAGGAGACGCCCATAGAACGGGAGATTCCGGCGGGCCCAGAGCGGCGAGGCCTGACCTGCGGGCCCAGAGGGTTTCTGGCAGCGAGATGCCCGGCCAGCAGGAGCTGGTGCAACATCCGCAGCAACCCCCTGCTCAACAAGGTGACTCCCGTAGACACGGCGCCCCGGAGGGACAGGAGCCGCCCCTCCCTCTACGTGCAGCGCGACATGGTTCAGGAGACGCAGCGCGAGGAGGATCACCGGCGCGAGGGTCTGCAGGTGGGCCGCGCGCTCACGCCCAACTGGGCTTCCGCGGACCCGGAGCCCCGGCTGCGCAGAAGCCAGAGCTCCGACTGCATCCTCAGCCCGACGCCTGACGCCCGAGCGGCCGACCCCGCTCCTGAGCCCCGGAAGGTGAACCGCATCCCACTCGACGCCTATCAGCCCTACTTGGGCTCCGGAACCCCCCGGCCCGAATCCTCCGCCTTCCAGGTGTACGGGAAGCCCCGCAGCGTCTCCACCACGGAGGACGCCCAAGCTGCGACCGTCCCGAAGCCACCCGAGTCTCCGAGATATCCCTGGGAATCTTCTAGAAAACCCCTGAGCACCAAGCAGGAGCGCCTCAAGCCTTCCGGGGGGCCCCGGCTGGCCAACGGAGGCGTCGTGCGGTGGGAATACTTCTGTCTGAGGCCGCTGCGCTTCAGGTCCGGGAATGGACCCCCCCCCCCCCGCAGCCGAAGCGCCCTCCACCGGGGCGGGGAGATGGAGGGAACCCCCGCCGTGCGGCTGCAGAGGTCGCAGTCGGCCGAGCAACTGGAGAAAGGAGGTGGCAGAGCGTCCTACGCGGGAGCGGAGGGGGCCGGAGCGCAGAGCGCGCTGTTCCCCGAGGTCTTCTTTTCCTCACGCAGGACGACATCTGGGAGCACGACTCCAGGAGCTTTCGGCCAAGGGCTTCCGGTGGAGACTGGAGGGTGGGGACACCCCCCGGTTCCCCAGGCATAGATTTGGGAGGGGGAAGGTGGCCTTGGCCTTGGGCTTTCTCTTTGTAATGGATTTGAAGGCTATGTTTATGGGGGCGCCCTAGGCGTTTGCAGGTGCCCGGCGCTTGGTGGACAGCCTCTTTGGGGGGGGTGAAGGGGCGATCTCGGCACTGAGTGTCCGGCAATCTGCCAGCCATACTGTCCCCTTGAGGACTTATGTGGTCGTCCTGTCCATTGACAGCTCAAGGAGAGACCCCCGGGTTAAGCTCCTGTTTTTTTTTTTTTTTTGCATATGTGTGGTGTGGGTGCAGGTGGGTGTGTCAGAAGGTTCCTGTTTGTTGTGGTCAGGAGGGTGCTGTGGTTGCCCTGTGGAGGCCCAAAAGGTGACCAAGGAATCACCCTGCATTGCTCTACTTCTTTATGGCTTTGCTATTGGGGGTTTCCCGCAGTCTCCACCTTCAGGGCGGAAGTACGGCCACCGCCATATCTGTCGGGGATTTTTAAGTGGAAGCTGGGGATCAGAACTCAGGTCCTTTGGCTTGCGAGGTGGAGGCTTAGCCTTTGAGTCGTCTCCCAGGTCCCCCACACGTCCGCTCTCCCTGACCTGCGTTCTCCTCTGTTCCCACCGCAGGCATCACGGGCAGCTACTCTGTGTGCGAGTCCCCAACCTTCACCCCCGTTCACCTGCACTCAGGCTTGGGGTGGACAGCGGAGGCCTCAGTGGACGGTGTTCCTGGGCAGAGGAAAAGGAAGGAACTGTGGGTGAGTGGACTCTGGCCCTCCCCCATGGTCAGGCTGAGGTCGGAGCCCCCCACAGAGCCATGGGAAGGACAAGGGTCTCAAACCTGTCCTGGGTTCGAGAACTGACTCCCTCAGGAGCCTATTGCCTGTGCCTCTGTTTCCCCCCACATGTGAGGTACAAGAGGAGAGATGGGCAGCTCCACATCTTTGGGCTTCTACTCTAAACTGACATGTACTAGGAGACTTGGGGTCAAAGGTCAAGGGTCATCTGCTGGGGGCCAAAGGGCAAAGGCCAAGTACTAGTTGGAAAAAGTCATGATCACCTTTAGGGTTTATACCCCAGGGTGGTCCTGCTGCACCTTAACTCCTCCAATCACATCCCCCCCTTCCATGGGCACGCAGTTCATAAACCAGTCCGATTCAAAAGATGGTTTACCCAGAGCTCAGAGCCACACTCTGGGGAAGGGTCCCCAGGGCTCAGTTGAGGGGAGATCTCACCTGGCCCACTCACCCCATGCTGTGCCTGACCCCATGCTGTGTGGCCCTAGGCAAGTAGCTGGCCCTCTCCGACCTCAGCCTTCTCCTCCCTCTGTGGGTGGGGTGGGGGGAGCTGGGTGTGAAGGACATTGTCTGATCCATATTTCCTTTCCACAGTACGCAGGTATCGACCCCGTGGACGAAATCAACTCAGAGGTGAGAACTGACTCCCTGACCTGATGGGGGGGCTTCCCACCTCCCTCCATGCAGGTGCTGGGGTCCACGCGGGTGACGCGCCACAAGAGCGCTATGGCGGAGCGCTGGGAAGCGGGCATCTACTTCAACAACCAGAATCTGGGTCCCTCTGTCTGCTCCCCTGTGGGATCTTCCAGGCGCCTCTCGGTTGATTCTGAGATGGATTGTGCTGTGATCGGCTTGTTATATCTGCCTTGGGAGTGGATTATATGACAGGAGGGTCTGTGTGAGGTCTCTTGGTCAGACAACCAGAGTTCACAGATGAGGCCGAGACACAAGCACGTTTGGGTTTTCCTCTGTTGGTGCATTTGCCTTGCCACGTAGCCCAGGCTGGACTTGAATCTAGGACCTTCGTGCCTTAGCCTCCTGAGCGCTACACGGCTACAACCCTTGTGGTGGTCCCTAAACTGGGCCTTAGCTCACAGCAAGTGGTCCAACGATTTGGGGAAAGAGTCCCAAACCGAGTTTGGGAGGGACGCAGGTCGAGGGGAGGGGCACAAGTCGAGGGGAGGAGCACAGGTCGAGGGGAGGGGCGCAGGTCGAGGGGAGGGGCTCAGGTCCATCCTGTTCCAGGCGTCTCCAGCGGGGTGTAGCAAGACGGTACCTGATGGGGGGGGGCTTTCCCGCCTCCCGCCGTGCCGGTGCTGGGGGTCCACGCGGGTGACGC
>JALPQD010000076.1:1246896-1439396 GCA_023101885.1 Typhlomys cinereus
TATTGTGAAATCAATCAAGGTTATTCTGATGTAATAGAAAGTGATTGTGAGAGCAGATAAAGTCATTGTGAAGACATGCAAAATCATTATAAGGAAATATAAAACACTGTGAATATACCCCCAAATCATTCTGAGGACACACAGTCATCATGAAGACATATGAAGTTATTGTGAGGTCATATAAGTTTAATTAAAGACACACAATTTCATTGTCAGGTCACAAAGTCATTATAAAGACATGCAATGTCACTATAGTGTTATACAAAGTCATGAAGAAGCAATATAATGTCATTGTGAGGACACACATCATAATTGTGAGATCACATAATCATTGTGAGGTCACAGCAAGTTATTGTTAAGTAAAATATAGCCATTATGAAGACATATAAAGTTATTGTGAGTTTACATAAAGTCATTATAAAGATGCACAAAGTCATTATTATTTTTTTATTTCCACTCATACAAACTTAACAGGTACACTGGTCCCCCCCCTCCCTCCAACCTCCTATCCCCTTGTGCCCCCTCCCCTCCCCCTTTCCTCTCCATCCCCCAGTGCCTCCCACTCCCATCCCCAGAGCATCCTTTAATGTGCATGCCAAACTCTCCTCTGGGTCCTCCTCTCCGATGAGGTGCAAAGACCCAGTGGCATTTCCCAGAACCCTTTCCTGTGTTCCCATTAAGCATAGGAACACTACTGTGGCTGTCAATCCCTTGCCTCCCAGGATCCTAGTGCCTTTAGCAAATACTAGACTTCATGAGGTCAATAGCGTGTTGGATATTGCGCAGGGCATGTAAAGTCCAAATATGATTGCTTCAGCCCTAACTTGTGTGGAGTATCTTGCATATCATTGCTCCTCCCATCCTTGTGCTCTTAAAATCTTACCGCCCCCTCTTCCGCAAATTTCCCTGAGCTTCAGGATGGGGAGAGATTAGGCTGGCCTAGTTCTAGGTGATTGATATAGAGTCTCTGATGTTCTGGATTATGGTTTGTTGATTTTTTTTTTCAGTTTTGCTGCTCCTGCAATGCCGTTGACTCCACCCTGATGGGTATTGGATGTCACCCCCTGGCCAGAGATAAAAACCTGTTAAATTAGAGTCTTGTTATAACAGTATATTCAAAGGTAGGTGGCATAAAAGGAGGAGACTGCAGTGAGGGATGGGTCAATCACCTATCTGTGAAATGGTTTCTTTCTATCTGCCAGACTATACGCCCTCCCCTTCTGGTAAGATCATACTCCATCAGTTGTAAATGATCAGGAAGGAAAGTCTGTGAACTTAACCAGATGTCTCATTACTTACTTGCAGTCCTTGATGGTGGCCTATATTCTCTGCTGTAACATGGTCCCCTCTCTCGTTACTGGTGTGGCCCTCCTTCCCATCCCTCCTGTTCTTAATCTTAGCAAATTACTGTAGTTATTACAGAGATTTATCTTTGAGTGTCTCTAAGTGGATTTTGTATTAGGAGCCACCTATTAGGGAGTACATATGGCGTTTAATTCTCTGTGTCTGGGATACTTCACTCAACATAATTGTTTCTAATGCCATCCATTTTCTGGCAAATTCTATTAATTCATCATTTTTGATAGCTGAATAGTACTCCATTGTATAGATGTACCACCTTTTCCTTATCCACTCGTCAACTGTTGGACATTTGGGTTGATTCCAGGACTTTGCTATTGTAAACAGTGCTGCTATGAACATGGTCGAGCTTGTGCTATCGAGGTGAATTTTTGCTGTATGGGGGGTTATTCCCAAAAGTGGAATAGCAGGGTCATATGGCATTTCAATCTTTAATTTCTTTAAGAATCTCCAGACGGCTCGCCAGAGTGGCTGTATGAGCCTGCATTCCCACCAGCAATGTAGCAGAGTTCCCCTCTCTCCACATCCTCTCCAGCATTTGTTGTTGTTTGTATTGTGGATTTTTGCCATCCTGACCGGGGTGAGATGGTATCTCATGGAAGTTTTGATTTCCATTTCCCTGATAGCTAAGGATGTGGAGCATTTTTTAAGATATTTGTTAGACATTTTAATTTCATCTCTGGTAAAGTTTCGTTTAAGTTCCAGGGCCCATTTTTTAGTTGGGCCTTTTGTTTCCTTAGTGTTTAGTTTTCTAAGTTCTTTGTGCATTCTGGATAATAGCGCTCTATCAGATATGTGGCTAGTGAAGATTTTCTCCCATTCTGTTGGTTGCCTTTGAGCTCATGTTACAACCTCTTTATCTGAACAGAAGCTCTTTAATTTCACCAGATCCCAACTGTTGAGAATTGGTAGCAGTGACTAGGCTATGGAAGTCTGTTTAGGAACTGTTGGCCTAGCCCAATCAGCCCTTTCACCTATGGTTTTTATAGTCTCTGGCCTTATATCAAGGTCCTTGATCCATTTGGAATTGTCTTGTACATGGTGACAAGTACGGGTCCAGTTTTAATCTTCTGCATGTGGACATCCAGTTTTGCCAGCACCATTTGTTGAAGATACTGTTCTTTTTCCATTGGATTTTTTGGGCCCCTTTGTCAAAGATCAAATGGCTGTAATTTTGTGGGCTTATATCTGGGTCTTCAACCCTTATCCATCGATCTGTGTGTCTATTTTGGAGCCAGTACCAGGCTGTTTTTATAACTATGGATTTGTAGTACAGACTAAGGTTTGGTATGGTGATACCTCCAGCCATGTTTTTGTTACTCAGGATTGTCTTTGCTATCCTGGGTCTTTTGTGCCTCCATATGAATTTTGAGATTGTTTGATCAACTTCTTTAAAGAATTGCTTTGGGATTTTAATTGGTATAGTGTTGAATTTGTATATTGCCACAAATTCATTATTAAGACACAAAATCATTATAGTGCCACACAAAGTCACTGAGAAATCACTTAAAGCAATTGGAGGGGCACACAAAGTCATTGTGAAGGCAAACTAAGTATTGTGAGAAACAAAATCATTGTGAGATCAAAACCAGTTATTATAAATACATACAAACCCCTTCTGACATCATAGAAATTATTTCACAGTAAGTCAACTAAGTCATTTTGAAATAAAACAAAGCCATTATGAAGACACAAAATTGTCATAAAGTCAAATAAAGCCAAATAATTCATTGTAAACTCACACAAAGCCATTGTGAAAACACATAAGCTAATGTTTGGCCATATAAAGTCATTGTGAAGACACACAAAGGCACTGTGAGATTACATGAAGTCATTATAAAGATAGCTAATCATTGCAAAGTCAATTAAAGAAGTTGTAATGGCACACAGTTAATGACAGCACACAACATCACCATGAAGTCATAAAGTCATTATAAAGACAGACAAAAATATTGTGAGATCACACAAAATCATTTTGAGATCATATGATAGTATTCTAAGGGCTAAAAAAATCATTGTGAAGTCATACAAAGACATTATGAGGTCACACAATGCCATTGTGAAGACATACAAGTTATTGTGAGGACATATAGTCATTTTGAAGACACATAAAATCATTATGAGATCATTAAAGTCATTGTGAGGCCACACAAAATCATTAAAAGGACACCCAAATCTTTCTGATGTCCCATAAAGTCATTCTGAAAACACACAAAATCATTAGGATCACACAGAAAGTCATTGTGAACTCACCTAAAATCACTGTGAAGACGCAAAGTTACTTTGAGGTCACAGGAAGGCATTGTGGTTCACACAAATCATCATGGAGACATACTGAGTCATTGCAAGGTTAAATAATGCCATTGTAAGAACACATAAAGTCATTATGAAGTCACATAATGTCATTGTGAGATCATACCAATTCACTGTGAGGTCACACCTAGTCACTGTGAGGTCACACTAAGTTATTGTTAGGTAAAACAAAGCTATTGGGAGGATACATAGTGTTATCATGAGGTAACATAAGTTCATTTTGAAGACACATAAAGTCATTGTGAGGTCAGAAAGTCAATTAGACATACAAAATTAATGTGAGGTCACATAAAGTCATTGTGATGGCAAACAGAATCATTGTGATATCACACAATGTCATTGTGAGGACATACAAAGTTATCGTGAGGTCAATAAAAGTCATTATGAAGACACAGAAACTCACTATGAAGACTCACAAAATCATTTTTAGGTCTCACAAGTCATCATGAGGTCTTACCAAGTCACTGTGAGATCAAATTACATCATGGTGAGGATATACCATGTTATTGTGCAGGCATGCAAAATCATTGCAAGGACATACAAAGCCATTTTGAAGAGTCAGAATAATTGAGAGGATACACAAAATCAATGTGAATACTCACAAAGTTATTGTGAGGTCACAAGAAGTCACTATGAGACATACCAAGTCATTATGTAGTCAACTAAAGACTTTGAGAGGACACAAAATCACTGTGAGATCACACAATCTTATTGTGAGGTCACAAATCATTGTGGGGTCACGACAATTTTCTGTGATGTTACACAAAGTCATTTTGAAGAGAATAACATATTGTGAAGTAACTTAAAGTCATTGTGAAATCATCTGAAATCATTGTGAAGTCACAACATCAATATGAATACCCATAAATATATTGCAAGGTCTCATAAAGTTATTGTGAGGTCATATAAGACCATTGTGAAAACATACATCATTGTGAGACCATATAAAGTCAATGTGAAGACACATAAAGACATGGTGTGAGGTCATGTAAAGGCATTGTGTAGGCACATAATGTTATTTTGAACTCATGCAAAGTCATTTTGAGGTCATGCAAAGTCATACTGAGGACACGCAAAGTTAATTGAAGATCCATGGGGTATTTGTGAAGATCACAAAGTCACCAAGAAGACATACAAATATAGTGTGATGTATCGTAAAAGATTTTTTGGGTCTCATAAAGACATTGTGTGGGCACGCAAAGTGATTATGAAGTCAAACAAAGTCATTGTGAGAACCCAGCAAGTCTTTGTGGTTTTATACAAAGCCTGTGTCATAGTTAAGCACAGGTGTCAACTTGACTGTTGAGGGTTTGAGCTCTGGGCACAGTTGTAGAGAGTTGATGGTTAAGTTAAGCGCAGAGCAAACCTGGGGAAGCTGCTAGGGAAGACCCAGCCCATGGTGAGTGGGATTAGGCCCTGGATAAATCGCAGAGAGCTGGTTGAGAGAGTTGGCATCCTTCTGTTCACTTGGTCAGACATGCTGGTCTGGCAAGTAAGGATTATCCATCTCTCAGCCGTTATGCAGTGATGGTGTGGCCAGTTCCCTGGGCCCCGGTGTTGGTGCGTGCTCTCCCATCAGGCTGGACTGAGAACTGTAACTGGACTATCAAAAGGAAATAAACTTCTTGTTCCCTTAAGCTGTTTGATGGTCGTTTATCAGCAATGTTGCAGGCTGACTGCAACACATTGTAAAGACAAAATAATATTGTGAGGTGACATAAAGTCTTTGCAAAGACCCACAAAGTCATGGATTGTTCTCAATGTCATTATGAAAGCACACAAATATGTTGTGATGTCACACAAAGTCATTGTGTTGAAACACAAAGTCATTTTAAAGTCATACAATGTCATGGTGAGGTCACACAAAGTGATTATGAGGTCAAAGTTATTGTAAAGTCACAACAAGTCTTTGTGGTGTTAGACAAAGCCACTGTGAGGACACAAAATTATATTGTGAGGTGACACAAAGTCTTTGTAAAGATCTACAAAGTCATGGAGTACTTCCAAAGTCATTATGAAGATACTCACATATATTGTGAGGTCACACAGTCATTGTGAGGACACACAAAAGCATTGTAAAGACACATAAAATTATCATGAGGTCACATAAAATCATTTTGAAGGCATATAAAGTCATTGTTAGGTCACAAAAACTCATTGTAAGGTACATAAAGTTATTGTGGGGTCAAATAATATCATTGTGAAAATTCACAAAATTATTGGGGAGTCAGATAGTCATTGTGAAGACACACAAAATCATTGTGAGATCAAAACATCATTATGAAAACACACAGATTCATTGTGACATTGCACAAACTCATTGTGAGGTCACACAAAGACATTGTTAGAACACATAAAGCCATTTTTGAGGTCATATGAAATCCTTATGAAGACACACAAAGTCATTGTATGGTAGCACAAAGCCATTGTGAAGACACAAAAATATATTGTGAAGTCATTTAAAGTCATTGTGAAGACACACAAAGTCATTGTGAGGTTACAAAGTGATTATGAAAAGACACAAAGATATAAAGAGGTAACAGAGTCATTGTGAGATCACATAAAAGCATTATGAGGGCATGCAAAACCATCATAAAGTCGTTCAAAAGTTATTGTAAAGACACACTAATTAATTGTGAGGTCACACAAAACCATTGTGAGCACACATAATGTCCTCATGAAGACACACAAAGCCATTGTAAATACACACAAAATCAGGGCAAGATACACAAAGTCAATGTGAAGACACATAAAGCTATTGTAATGTCATACAAAGTCATTGTGCAGTCATAAAAATCCATTGTGAAGTCACAACAAGACATTGTGATATTACACAAAGACACTGTGAAGACACAAAAATCTAATGTGACATCACATAAAGTCACTGTGAGGATAGAGGGAGACATTATAAGGTCACAAAAAGTCATTATGAAGATACACAGTTATTTTGAGATCACATAACAGCATTGTGAACTCAAACCAAGTCATTGTGGGTCAAATAATGTAATCATGATAACACAAAGTTATTGTGAAAATTCACAATCATTATGAAGGCACACAATGTCATTGTGAAGATTGTAAAGACACATTGTAAAGACATTGTAGAGACACAACAGTTATTGAGAGGTCATATAAGTCACTGTGAAAACACACCAAGTCAAAAACTTTATAAGGACACACATTGTCACTGTGAAGGAACATAGTCTTTGTGAGATCACACGAAATCATTATGAAGTAACACAAACTCACCATGAGGTCACTTGAAGTCATTGTGAGGTCATATAAAGGCACTGCAAAGACATGCAAAGATATTGTGAAGTCATCTAAGTCATTGTGAGGTCACACGATGCCATTGTAAAAACATACAAAGTCATTCAGAGGTCACATAAAGTCCTTGTGAAGGCTCACAAAGTCACAGTGAGATCATTAAAGCCTATGAAGACACACAAAGTCATTGTGAGGTTGAAAAAAGTCATTTTGAGGTCACAGAAATATATTATGAGGACATATAGTTATATTAAGGTCATGTAAACATTATGAAGATACACAAAGTAATTGTGAGAACACAGAAAGTCATTGTAAGATTACAGAAAGTCACTATGTAGACATACAAAATCATTGTAAAGTCACATGAAGTCACTTTAGGGTTACATAAAGCTAATTTGAGATTACTCATCATTTTGATATTATACAAAGTCATGGTGTGAGCATTTGAAGTCATATACATAAAGCCAATTTGAGATTACTCATCATTTTGATATTATACAAAGTCATGGTGTGAGCATTTGAAGTCATATGAGGATGCACAAAATCACCATGACATTACAAAAATTCATTATGAAGAAACAATGTCATTTTGAAGTCTAGAAAAATCCTTGTGATGTCACACTAAACAGTATGAGATCAAATATCATTATTGTGAAGACTTATAAAGTTAGTGGAGATGCCAAATAAAGTCATTGTGTAGACACACAAAATAATTGTGATGCCACAAAGTAATTATGAAGACACATAAAGTCATTGTGAGGTCATACAAACTCATTGTGAGGAAGCACAAAAACATTATGAGGATTCATAAAGTCTTTTTGAGGTCCTGTGAAGTCAACATGAAAATATACAACTCAATGTGTGGTCACACAAAGTCATTGTTATGTCACAACAAATCATTGTGATGTTACACAGAGCCATTGTGAAGACAAACAAATTGTGAGGTCACATAAAGTCATTGTGAAGTAACACAAAGACGTGAGGACACACAAAGTCATTGTGAGGACATAACAAGTAATTGTGAGGTCACTTTAAAGGTCATTTTAAAGACACACGAAGTCACTGTGAGGTTGTACAAAGTCACTGTGAGGTTATATGAAAGTCATTATGAAGACACAGCAAATAATTGTGAAATCAAATAAAGACTTTGTGAGAACACACAATAGTCACTGTGAGGACACACAAAGTCATTGTGAAAACACACAAAGTGATTGCGAGGTAACACAAAGTCATTATGAGGCAATAAAAATTCAATGTGTGGTCACACAAAGACATTGTAAGTTCACAAGTCATTGTGATGTTACACAAAGCCATTGTAAAGACACAAAAACATATTGTGAGGTCACATAAGGTCATTATGGAGGCACATAAGGTCATTGTGAGGTTACAAAGTGATTATGAAGACTGAAAAATTTTGGGAAGTTACACAAAGTAATTGTGAGGTCATATAAAGGCATTGTGAGGGCATAAAACATTGTGAAATCATCCAAAATCAATTTGATGTCACACATAGCCATTGTGAAGATGCACCAGTAATTTTATGGTCATATTAAGTCATTGTGAAGGCCCTCAAAATCATTTAGAGGTAAGAGAAAGTCATGATGAAGACAAACAATGTGAGGTCATATAAAGTTATTGTGAGGTCACATAAAATCATTGTGTGGACACATAAAGTCATTATGAGGGCATATAGCGTCATTGTGATGTCACACAAAGTCATTGTGCGGGCAGATGAAATCATGATGAGGAAACACAGTCATTGTAAGGTCACAAAAAGTCATTGTGAGATACTAAGAAATCATTATGATATTGCACAAAGCAATGGTGAAGACAAAAATATATTGTGAGCCTCAACTCATGAGATCTGCAAGTTGCAGTAAAAACCACCAGGATAACAGGTGAACACCAGTGTAATAGTGGCATGAGTTTCAAAGGGACAACCAACAATTCTCTGATTAAACTCAAGATCCACTTAACAGAATGGAATACATCACTGTTCCTGTTAACTAGAACAAGAACCTAAAAAAATGGAAGGAAATAGATTAATAAGGAAAAACAGCTGATGAACCTATAGGTAGGAAGACAGTACACCAAACTGCTCTGTAAATAACTATTATCCTCATGGATTTGAAGAGTACTTAGCCCTCAGCATAGAAATCATCTTCTGCAAGGAAAGATAGAGAATCTCAACACCCTGGACAGGATGGAGCTTATGCCAATAGAAGAACAATGAACTGGACAACGATGACCAGCCATAATTCAGAGTACTGGCAACCTAGCAATGCTCACCCAGAATCAGGCCATCCTAATCTCTCCCCAACCTTAAGGCTTGGGAAGCTTTGTAGAAGAGTGAACAGTAAGATTGTAAGAGCCTAAAGATGGGAAAGTCCACTGTTGGATAAGACATTCCATTCAAGGCAATGATGCTGCATCTAGGAACTCACAGCAGTGAGACTTGTCCTTACCAGACTTGCATAATGACTGACATACCAACATGTCCCCATAGACTATGAGGAACTGAAAGAGATAAGAACACACAGTGAAAACCTTAGGGACTACAGCTGGATGAGTGAAAGGGAAAAGCCCCTATCAGTGGAGTGGCCCAAGGAGGGGCAAATTGGTATGTGGCTACAGAAGGCCTGAACCCCCACAAGAGTAGACAAGCCAGAGGGAACCCTGGGGTCCATAGAAGCAGACAAGTAGGAGAGTGGGAGGGAGTGGAATGAATTGATGAGGGAAGAGAGAGGGGGATGGAGAGAAGGATGGATTACTACTCAATATGCTTGTAAAACTAAAAAAAAGACAATAATGTAGAAGTCAGAGGCAAAGAGGTATAATAAAGTGTGTAACTTCTAGAAAAATATAAAAAGATATTAGGTTATGAGAACATAATGAAAATAATGTTATTCTTTCTCAAGATTATGTCCTCTATGAAAATGAACTATTGATTATTTTTTTAAAAAACTATTGTTCTAAATGTAATTAAATATTTTTAGAAAGTATCAGTTGACATTACTTTCAGAAATAAATTATAAATTGTGGATGAAAATGAGTGTCAGTATATTAAACTTGTATTTAACTTAATAAAAAATACTTTGAGGTCACATAAAGTCATTGGAATGACATGCAAAGTCACTGTCAGGGCAGACAAAGTGATAGTGTGGAAACGCAAAGTCATTGTGAGGTCAAATAACATCATTGTGAGGAGATGGTTATTGTGAAGACACACAAAAATCACCGTGAGAACACATGATGCCATTCTGAAGACTCAAAATCATTGAGAGGACATACAAAGTCATTGTGAATATGCACAAAATCATTTTGAGGTCACTAAATCTTTATGAGATCACACAGTCTCATTATCAGGTCACACAAAGTCATTGTGAGATCACAGGTCATTGTGATATTACACAAAGTCAAAGTGAAGGCACAAAAATATTGTGAAGAGACACGAAGTCATTGTGAAGCCACAAAGTCATGATAAAGAGACACAAAGATATAGAGAGGTTGCACAAAGTCATTGTGAGGTCACTAAGTCACTATGAGTCAAGCAACTTCATTGACATGTCACACAAAGTCATTGTGAAGACATACACACAGCTATTGTGATGTCACGACTCCATTATGAAGACACACAAAGTCAATGGGAAGTCACACAAAGACATTATAAGGATGCACAAAGTCATTTTGACATCATATAAAATCATTGTGAGGTCATACCAAGTCATTGTGAACTTAAACAAGGTAATTGTGAGGATACACAAAGTTATTGTGATGTCATATAAAGTCATTGTGAAGAAAAACAGTCTTTGTGAGGTTGCAAAATCATTATGAAGACACGTAAAGTCATTGTGATGTCACATAAAATTATTGTGAAAAAACAAAGTCAATGGGAAGTTCCACAAAGACAATGTGATATCACAAAAACTCATTGTGAGGTCAAATAACGTAATTGTGAGGTCATATGAAGTCCTTATGAAGACACACAAAATCACTATGAGCACACCCAAAACCATACATACATACAAAGTTATCATGAGTTCACATGAAATCATTAGGAAGACACAGAAAGTCATTGTGAAGTCACACATCACTGTAATAACACAGAAACTTGCTGTGAGGTCACAGCAAGTCACTGTGATGTTACACAAAGATATTGTAAAGACACAAAATAATATATTGTGAGGTCACATAAAGTCATTATGAATACACACAAAGTCATAGTGAAGTTACAAAGCTAATATGAAGACATACAAAGTCATTGTGAGGTCACGCAATCACTGTGAAGTCACACAGAGCAATTGAGAAGATACAGAAAGCTACAGTGAGGTCACATAAAGTCACTATGAAAACACACAAGGACATTTTGAGGTCACAAAGTGATTATGATTATACACAAAGTCATTGTGAGATTACATGAAGATACTGTATGGTCACATATAGAAATTATGAGGACACAAAAAGTCACTGTGAGTTTACATACAGTCAGTGTGAAGATACACAAAATCATTGTGAGATACAAACACATTATGAAAGGCACACAAATCATTGTAAAGCTTCACAAACTCATTGTGAGGTCTTACAAGGTCATTTTTAGGGCACGCAAAGTCATTGTGAGGTCACATAAAGTCATTGGCAAGGCACACAAAGCCATTGTGAGGATAGAGAAATTCATTGTTAAATCATATAAAGTCACTATGAGTCATTGTGAGCTCACATAGTAATTGTAAAGACAGAAAAAGGTCATTGTGAGGTCACATAAAGTCTTTGTGAGATCACAAATACATTTTGAAGACACAGAAAATCATTGTGAGTTGACAAAACCATTATGAATACACAAAAAGTCATTTTGAAATCAAAGTCATTTTGAGATCACACTAAATCATTATGAAGTCACACAAAGCCATTGTGAAGATGTACACAGTTATTGTGATCTCACAAAAGTCATGGTGAAGTTACTGTGTGAGGTCAAAAAGTCATTATGAAGACACACAAAACCATTTCGAGGTCACGATAAAAATCACTGTGAGGCCACATAAATTCATTGTAAGGACATTGTGATGTCACATAAAATCATTATGAAGGCACACAGTCAATTTGAGTTCATATAACAATACCATGAGGTCACGTAAAGTTATGATGAGGTGCCATAAAATCATCATGGGTCACAGAAAGTCAATGTGAAGACACAGAAAAACATTGTGAGGTCACAAAATCATTGTGAGGACACACAAAGTCATTGTGAGGTTACAAAAAAGTCATTGTGGAAAGAAAAAAAATACTGTGAGGTCACAAAATGCCATTGTGAAAATATAAAAAGTCATTGTGAAGTCACAAAGTCGTTATGAAGACACACAAATATATTGTGAGATCATACAAAGTCACTGTGAAGATATACAAAGTTAATGTGAGGTCATATAATCTCATTGTGAAGACACAAAGACATCGTGAGGTCATACAAGGACAGTTTAAGGACACAGAAAGTCACATAAATCATTAGGAAAACACAAAAAGTAATTGTGAGGTTGCAAAGACACTATGATATCATGTAAAGTCATCATGAGGACCCACAAGTCTTTGTGAGGTCATACAAAGTCATTATGAAGTCAAAGAAAGTCACTGCAAGGTCATACAAAGTCACTGTGAAGTAAAACAAGTCATTTTGAAGACACACAATGTTATTGTGAGTTGACATAGAGACACTGTGAACACACACAAAGCCATTGCAAAGTCACAATTCATTATGAAGACACACAAAATCATTGTGAGGTCATATAAAGTCCTTATGAGGAAATACAAAGTCAATGTGATGTCACATGAAGTTATTATGAGGGCATATAAAGCCATTGTGATTTCACACAAACTAATTGTGAGAGTCAGTAAAGTTGTTGAATACACAAAGTCATTTTGAGGTTACATAAGGGTACATAAAGCCATTATGTCATTGTGAAGGCAAAGGAATTCATGGTGATTACACACAGTCATCATGAGGTTACAAAAAGTCATTATGAAGACCCATAAAGTCATTGCGATATCACATTAAGTCATTGTTAAGGCACGCTAAGTCATTGTGAGGTCAAATATCATTATGAGGACACACAAAGCTATCATCTCATCAGGCAAAATCAATGTAAGGACACAAAAAGCTACTGTGAAGACATACAAAGTCCTTGTGAGGTGACAAAGCTATTATGAAGCCACAAAAAAAAAGCACCGTAGAGTTGCACAAAGAAATTCTGAGATCATTCATATAAAGTAATTTTGAGGGCACAGAAACACATCATGAGATCTCATAAAGTCATTGTGAAGGCTCACAAAGTCATTGTGATGACAATATCAGTGTGAGGATACACAAAATCATTGTGAAGACATACAAAGTCATTGGGAGAATACACAAAATAACTGTGGGAACTAATAATTTCATTTTGAAGACACACGAAATCTGTGTGAGGATAAATAAAATCATTATGAAGATACACAGAGTCAAAGTCATTTTAAATTCACACAGTTACTTTGAAGATACACAATATCATTGGGAGTATACGCAAAGTCATTTTGAGGTAGCATAAGTCATTTTGAGAGCAGACAAATTTATTTTCAAGTCATATAGTCATTGTAAGGACACACAAAGTTATCATTAGGACACACAAAATCACTGTGAAAGCACAGAAAGTCACTGGGAAGACACACCAAGTCAGTGTGAGGTCACATGAAGCCATTTCTTGATTACACAAAATCCTTATACAGACACACAAAGTCATTACAAAGTTACACAAATGATTGTAGGGACACAAAAGTCATCATGATATCAACCAAGTCATTGTGAGGTCACATAAAGTCATTGTGAGGATACTTATAGTCACTGTGATGCCACATAGAGTAATTTTGAAGACATACATAGTCATTGTGAACTCACATACAATCATCATGAAGACACACAAAGCCATTGTTAGGACACACAAAATCACTGTGAAGATATACAAAGTCATTGTGAAGTCAAATAAAGTCATCATGAAGACACGCAAAGTCATTATGAGGGCACACAAAGTCATTGTGAGGACACACGAAGCCATTATGAAGACATTCCATGTGATTGTGAGATCTTATAAAATAATTTTGAGGATATACAAATTATTGTGAGGTCACACAAAGTCATTGTGAGTTTATACAAAGTCATGGTGAAAACATAAAGTCATTGTGAGATCACATCAAATCTTTATGTAATTGCACAAATGGATTGTGAGAGCACGCCAAGTGTCACATCAGGGTCTCATGAAGGATAGATGACCAGAATCCTTCTCATAGATCCTGTCTGTTCCCCATGCCTGAAAGAAGATTTGATACCTTACTGCTGTCCCAGTTGCTTTCAAAGGTGTATCAAACTACTGAGAGATGCCCGAATTACTGTGATGTGTGGTGATCAGATTTTATCATTTCACTTTCCCTCATTTTATGACACAAGCAGAGAACTAATAAACAATAACAGGAAAATTTTGCAATCCTTGTTTTTGGAGGTCAGTGGTTTGATCTGTGGGAAACAGACTACACGAAAGGGTAGACAGGGCTGTGGTGGTCCCCTGAGGAGCCCCCTCGATCCCTTCTTACTCCATCTTCCTTCTCATGCATCCTTCTCAGCAAAGCTTTTAAGTCGCTATTAGATTTTGATCAGAAGTTTACCTTTCCTGCATTTAAAAAATTATAGCATGGGAGAGTGTATTCTCAGCAGTTGTTCCCAGTGGGGAAAGGAACGTGGGTTCCTCCTCCACCCCCAGCTCTGTGTCCACAGAACTTTCCCAGAATGGAGGAAACTGATTTGGCCTCTGAACAAACCGTAAACCATAAATCCATCAGCTCTCTGAGAAAAACAACTCAATTTTTATGAGGGCCTCACAGGAGGACCAAAGCATTCTGCAGAGATATCAACTACCTGGTTTCATTATTGTCACCCCATGCGAAAGGCTTGCGGTTGGAATTGTCTGCCTGTTCCTTAACCTGAGAAAGTGCAGCAATTTGCTTACATTCTACCAATAAATCCATGACCAAAGAACTTAGAGAACAAGGAAGTTTTCATTCATTACAGTTCTTGGTCCAGCTTGGTAGGAGAGTTCATACCAACGTGGAAGGTGAGGAAACTGGCCACACCATATCCACAGGCTTGCCGAGCGAGGGGCAGACCTCTCGCCAGATGGAAAGATCACCAACCCATGCTGAAGATTGCTGTCACTGTTAGATATGCACATCAACTTGACAGTTGGTTTGAGCTCTAGGCATATTTGTAGAGAATTAGTAGTTAAGCCCAGAGAGAACCTGCAAAAGATTGTTTACTGGATGAGAAAGGCCCAGTCTATTGTGGGTGGGACTAGTTCCCAAACAAGTGAATAAAATGGAGGGAACTGCTTGAGAAGAACAGGCATCCTTGTGTATACTTAGCCAGACGTGCTGGTCTGGCAAATAAGGATTGTTCCTCTCTCAGTTCTTATGTGGATATTATGTAACCAGTTCCTTCAGCCCTTGGTGTTGCAGTGGGCTTTCCTGCCAAACTGGACTAAGAATTGTAATTGGACTATCTGTTAAGAGAATAAACCCCTTTTCCCCTTAAGCTGTTCAATGGTGATTTTATCAGCAGCATGGAGAGTAACTGTAACAAATGCCAAAGTACTGAGTCAGCTCCCTACTCTCTATTTTATCCACCTGCCCAGGAAATCATCTCAGACACCATGGGCTGGGTCTTCCCAAAATGATTAGGTACTCTCCTATATACTTGATTAGGACTTGCCTTAACTATCAATTCTTCACAGATGTGCCCAAAAGCTCAGCCTTCAATTGTCAAGTTGACACTTGTCTGATTTTAAAAAAATGGCACCCAGGGAGATGTATAAGTAAAGCTTAAATTGATTACATCCATTCATCCCCAGTGAAATTCCACAACAGTCTGAGAATTTCCAGAATCTTCTACTGTACCAGCTGGCTGACTTTCAGTGAATTCTAGCATGTGGTCACACAATTACAGTCATGCTGAATCAAGGCAATGGTTCACTTAATCATGTCACATTTAAGCCACATGAGGGTCCCAAGGCTTCTATTCCAAGGATTGAGCAGCCCGTGCTCCAGTGATTTCCTAACCTCCAGTGGTATTTCAAATCTCTGTGATTTATGACTGCTTTCAAATTAGCCTTGCTAGAAAACACCAATTTTTAAAAACTTTCCAATAAAAACACTTTCTCTGTAGCCATGGGTGGTCTTCTGAAGTAGGTTTCAATTACTAGTCGTAAAGACAGGATCTCTCCACCTCCCCCTACCCCTTATAAATAATGCTGTTGGTGTTAGATTTGGTTTGGTTTGGTTTATTGGTTTTCTTGTTTGGGTTTTGATTCTTTGTTGTTGCTGCTTGGAAACATGCTGCCTTACTATGGCCTGGGCTGGCCTCTAACTTGTGGTGATCCTTCTGCCCTGCCTCCTGAGTGCTGAGAATACAGATTTGTGCCACATGTCCAGCTTGCTTTGTTTAGAGTTTCGCTAACGCCACCCAGACTTTCTTACCTCACTATTATTTATAGCCACAGAAGATCTACAGAAATCCTCACTAGGAGTCCTTGGGGAGGCAAGCTGCCCATGGCTGGGCCACATCAACACCTTCTATCATAGACAGTGGGGGTGATTTCCCTTGAAGCCCTGGACATAAGTCTAGTTCCTCTCAGAAGCTCACTTGAATAAAAGACTATAACGTAGGCTAGGCCCAAAGTTAATCATTCAGTATATATTTGTTTATTGTCATGGTGTATTTATTTGGTTCCAAATATAAGTTCAGCCTGGGGATGGAGGCATTATAGTGCCTGCCTAGTGTGTTTGAAGTTCTGGGTCCAGCCCCCACTGCTCCATACACCAGGAATGATGGCATGTGCCTGTGATCCCAGCACTAGCGAAGTAGAGGCAGGAAAATCTGAAGTTCAAGTCATTCACAACTGCATGAGACCATGAAAGAAGAAAGAAAGAAAGGAAGGAAGGAAGGAAGGAAGGAAGGAAGGAAGGAAGGAAGGAAGGAAGGAAGGAAGGAAGGAAGGAAGGAAGGAAGGAAGGAGTGACAAACCTGCTCGCTATGGATCAAATAGGCCTTACTTTTAGAAGCACAGTGCAAATTTCTGGGCACATCAAGCAGTATGTTCCATATGGGAGGGAGATGTCTTCTGAAAGCACCAGGCAGAGGATAGAAGCAGCTAGAATGGCATGTGCAAATGCCCAGCTTGTACTGAGCATGGCAAACAATAGGCAAGGCTGGAGCATGAAACGGCTGAGGCCTGACAAGCTTTGGGGATGCCCTGTCCAGTGATTTCATATAAGTACCGCGCGCTAACCGATTGCGCCACTGGAGCTCCCCTGTCCAGTGATTTCAATGTCATCTTTCCTGTTTGACAATGTGATGTACCATGAAAACTGAATTTTCTAGTGCTGGCCATGTCCAGCCTGCAGTCTATGGGCCCGACGTGGTGGAAAAGAGCTGTGAATGTGACCTTGCATGAAATCAAAAATGTGCTTAGAACAGTATGAGGGGTTGTTTTTGAGAATTTTTTTTGTAACTCAATGGCACATTTCTCTATTGTGTATAATCTACATAGATTACACATTGCTTTGCAACATCAAAAGGTTAGACATGCATGCAAGTCACTTGGAAGCTTGGAAAGAGCAGAACATGGGGAGTTTGATGCTCTGAAAGCAGAAGTTCCCCCTGTGCGGGGTATAGTCTGACACTTGTCCCCTGGTTAGAAAGTCTATGACTGACTTGTCCACTTCTTGTCTGAACCACCTTGAACAAGTCTCCACTTCCAGTTGGCTCTCCTGAGCATGGAGTGTATGTTCAGCACTTGGTGGGACCTACTTCTAACATCAAGACTTTGAAGAGACTGGAGGCTAGATGATAAATTCACTACTGTGTCCCCTGATAACACCAAACACCAGCTGTGGCCTGTTGTTCTTGGCCTGGGCCCTGGGAACTGTTTGGACACTCCAGAGCCGAATGGATCTCTGGATATCGTAACAGTCACCTTTATCTGAAAGTTAATATCTTGACTAACTGTGTATTTCTAACCTTATTCTCCCAAAAATTAATTAATTAATCATTTAATTTCTGGGTGTGGGTATAGATATGAGTACGAGTGTGTGCACACGTGTGGGTGAGTGTAGAAGTGGGCAGTTTGAGTGTGTGAGCCTGTAGAGGCTCAAGGATAACTTTGAAATGCTCTATCTCCTTATTACTTTGCTCTGGGATTTCCTAGGCTCTGTCTTCCAGGGTCAGAAGTGCAGGCTGTTGTCCTTTTGCCTGGCATTCTTACATAAGATCTGGGATCAGAACTCAGGTCCTTTTGGTTGTGAGGCAAAGACTTTTAACCCCTGAACCATCTTCAACCCCTGACCACTTATTTTTGTCTTGGAAACAGCTTGACCTTTACAATTTGGTCCTTATAGCTGAGCAGCATTCTTAGGAAGTCTAGGTCCAGGTGGCTAGCCTTCGCCTTGCAGAAGGGAACAACCTTGTGCACCCTATGCCTGCAGCCTTGCACCCCCCTTACACAGAATGCTTGCAGCCCTCCATGGCCTACCTTCTCTATGCCACCTCTTCCCTGAACCCTAACCTACTCGAGGATTTCAGATTCAGAAGCCCTATGTTGCAAGACCTAGTTCTTGATAGATGATAGATAGATAGATAGATAGATAGATAGATAGATAGATAGACAGATAGATAGTACATACAAAAAGATGAGTATATCTATGTATATCTATCTATATATCTATGTAAGAATGTGCATATACAGAAGCATTATGTTGTTTTCTTCCTGGTGAGTCCTGACATACAGAGACTAATCAATTAATTAGCACTTTTATGGAGCCACCAGTGGCCAGTACTTGTGATGTGGCAGCTAAGAGGTAGCTAAGTACTTGTGAGGGCAAGCTAAGAGGCACTCACAGCGTTCAAGGATTTTTTTTTTTAAGGCCCAAGTCACATAGGCCAGAAGCACCCTGTGACTATCTTGGAATATTTTGCCTATTTTTCAGTGATACATCCTCTCTACTTCTTTACTTCCCTTTCTCCCTTTTGATAATTCAGACTGAGATACCACCCCCTCCAATTGTTCTTCATGTGGCAACTTTGCCCTTATGGGAAATGAAGGGAGAGGTAGTATTTAGGTATGGGCTCAGGGAGAATACAGGAGAAAAAGCAATGGTCCTACTGTAAAAGAACAGCTGAGGAGATTCTTACCATCATCATCACATGGGCACTTGGAGTCAACTTCAGGACGTGCTAATACTAAATGTTAAGTACTACCACCATACCCTATCCTGTCCCTGTCCTGTTAGTACACATGAAAAAAACCTGGGCCTGTGATCACAGTTGGTCGAGAACTGCCATCTTTGCATTAGTCTGTCACTTTAACTGCCAGGGATGAGGCTCCCTTTGTAGTGAAGACAGTGAAACCCAAACAGAGCCTGAGGTCTCCCTGTGACTCAGGCAGATCCCAGAGCTTCTGACTCCCACAGTTCCCAAGCCTTGTCCTTCTGAGTCCAGTAGAAACTTGCTCCCTGAGATGTTCAGCAAAGTTTGCAAGTCTCACGTCTCCCTTCCTGAAAGGCCAACCCCACCTACTTAATCTCATGAATCACTTTGGGGCAACGATCCATCTTCATTCTAAATAGAAGTTCTGCATAGTTCTCCAATTTTGGGATTTGGGACTCTGGTCACAACATCCTCCAGAACATTCCTTTATTCATATAAAGGGCCAGCACGTTCAGTTGTCTGTCTCCACACATCTTCATACAAATACTATGCGTCAGTCAGCTTCCTACTGCTGTGATAAAATACCTGAATTAATCGATTTATAAGGAAGAAAGTGGCTCATGATTTCAGAAGTTTCAGTCCATGGTCACTTGGCTCAATTGCTTTAGGTCCATGATGATGAGGAAATCATGGCAGAAGCACATAGAGGAGGTCTATGTCCGTGGTAGTCGGGAAGCAAAGGGGAAGTCCCAAAATCGCTACAAGGGCATGTCCCAATCACCTAACTTCCTCCTACTAGGCTTCACTTGCTAATGATTCCACTTCCTCCCAATAATAAGGCAGACTGGTGACCAAGATTTTAGCACGTGGACCCCTGAGGAATAGTCCAGATCCAAATCCCAATATGTAGGATTTGTCAGAGTAAACCAGGAGCTCAAGTTTTAGAGAAATCATACAAAGGACTGGGGAGATGTCTCAGAGGTTAAACCTTTGCCTCGAAAGCAAAAGAGCCTGAGTTCAGATCCCAGATCCCATATAATAAATATTTGGTCAATATGACAACAGCCTGAAATTCTAACTCCGGAGGTGGAGCCTGGTAAACCCCAGAGAAAAGCAATAAGGAGGTAGAGAAATTCAGGATGATCCCTAATGTCATCCTTGGACTGCCATAGACATACACACTCAAGTGCCCTTTTGTATACATGCCTACATAAACATGCATACCCAATCACATGCAAACACACACACACACACACACACACACACACACACACACACACAATAAAGAAAAAAGCACAGAAGGTTTCATTATCGATCCTAAACATGAGTGAATTATCTAGTTTGATCTACACCATCACTGATGTGTTGATGTTTCAATTATGCACTTTTCATCAAAACCCAACCCAACCCTATGAAGAGAGCTAACTCCCTTCAAGGGTATTCCAGCTTTGGAGATAGTACCATGATTCATTTCAAAGAAGAGTAAAAACATTATTATCAGCGTGAGTTACTCAACCTGAGGATGTCTTTGAAGTTAATGATGTTCATTGGAATATTACTTCAGACCAGTTTGTTAAACTAACAATGATAAGCAACTAGAATACAAATCGACTAAACCTTGCCCACTGGCTGTTTCTGTCAAAAGCAATGAATTTACAGAAACCAAATGCTTCACTTGGGCCCTGTTCACTGTTAAACGTGTGACATCTGAAAACATTTCAGCTTTCCTACCCATGATTCCATCTAACATTCACATCAACCCCCAGCACTGCTGGTGGTTTTATTCTACAGATGAGGAAATGGAGGTCCCATGTACAAGGGATCTGTCACCCAACTTTGTTAGTAACTGGTAGAAAGTGACAGAACCTCTGGTGGAAGAGTTCCCAGATGTTCCCAGCCAGCCAGTGACAGAGCTGAGTGTGATCTCTGGATTTCTGATGGTGTAGGTTAGATCTTCCCACTGTGTGAGGCAGGTGGACGCCACTTTCCACATTGTAGTCATGTGAACGAAGCCCTCATGGACCGAGTCTATGCAGAATGCACAAAGTGTAGTGTGTCTGCACAGAAAGAAGCCTAGGGTTATACCACAAGCACCAGGTGCTCCACCTTACAGGAGATAATGGAGGGAACTCTGGAGACTGCATAGTCTAGTGGTTATGGCAGAGCGACCCTGGTGCCCACTGGTTTGAAGAAGTGGCCTTGGAGAGTGAGAAGACATGGAAAACAGAACTCAGAGGATCCTGGCCTGACCCTAAAGGAGGTTAATTTCACAAGTGGTGACTTGGACCTATTGAATTCCATCCACTGCTCTTCCAGGAGAAATTTCCACCCTGAATTCCTGTCTTTTCAGTAAGTAGAGGACGGGCTTCTGCCTCCTGCTTGCCCTGGAAAACTCACACTTCTAGACTTCATCAGTGCTGGGTGAAAGTTCCCTAAATTCTCTTTGTGGTTTGAAATATTCTTTCTCTGAAATCTACCACAATGCTTTCTCTTAGTAGCTTCAATTTTCCTGTGGCCCAGCTGTGTAGATTTTTCCCTTGCTTAAAATTCATGTTGAGGCTCAATTTTCCCAATGTAATAGGACTGAGACAGCAGAGCCTGTGAGAGGCATTTATGGTCATAAAGAAGTTGGATTCTTATTTTCCTCAAGAGATTGGGTTTGCTGCCAGGCGAGAAGGTGGCTGGTGAATGCATTTCGCCTTCCTAGCCTGCCCTCTCATCACGTGATTTTTTTTTCTTCTGCTCATTCCTGCCAGGGGCTATCATCTTCCCATGGGGTCCTTACCAGGTCGGGCTGCTGGCAGTGGGTTGTTGCTCTCCAGAGCTGAGATAAGTCAGCCACTTTACATTACAGAGGACACTTTGTATTTGTTAAAACGAACAAATTAAGAAGATCAGGACTTATTCCCAACTTTGAAGAGTGGTTCTGTACACAACAGGTGCTTATTATGCACTTACTAAATGAATGAATAAATGAGTGAATGAATGAATGAAGACTTTCAGGTTTTCCCAAGCCCCTTGGCCCTTGGAATAAATTATAGACCTGTTATTCTACCCCCATGGTCCCAGAGGACTCTCTGGGACTCTTTTGTTCTGTGACGTGAGACCTCAGGATTTAGACTCTGGTGGGACCTTGTGCCTTCACTCAAAAGCCCGTCACTGCTCTTGCCGAGCTCAGCCTCCATCCAGCACGTCTTCCATTGGGAATTTCCTGAGACAGACTCAGGGCTGTTCTCTGTTTATGCTGTTGTTGCAGTTAACCTGCATGGTTGCTGATAAATCACCATCAAATGGCTTAAAGAAACAAGGGATTTATTATTTCCTCTTATGATTACTGGTTCTCAGCCTATCTTGAGTAGAGAGCTCACATCAACACCAGGGCTGAGGGAACTGGCCACACCATCACCACATAATGGCTGAGAGAGGGACGATCCTTACTTGCCAGACCAGCATGTCTGACCAAGTGTACACAAGGATGCCAACTTTCTCAGTCAGCTCTTGGTATTTTATTCCAGGGCCTAGTCCCACCCACCACAGGCTGGACCTTCCCCATCAGCTAGACAATCTCCTGCAAGTTTGCTCTGGGCTTAACTCAACCATTAATTCTCTCCAAATGTGCCCAGAGCTCAAATCCTCAACTGTCAAGTTGACACCTGTGCCTAACTATGACAGCTATCATAGGACTCAGTGGGGCATGGCAGTGACTCCACCATTTCTGGGCCAGAGAACAAATCTCACTCCCCATCCCGTCAGATATTCTTTACCTGTGGATCAATGGATGGATAAAAAAGAACTGAATATGATGGAATACTGTTTGGTTTATAAAAGGTCATCATAAAATACTGAATATTCTCAAAGCAGTTAGGCAAAGACATTGAGGCTTGAGCAGAGGGCACTGTGAGTGACACAGCCCCTTGTACAGGTCCTGTACAGTACAGAGGTCAGAGGGCATGGGAACAGTGTTCTCAAATTGCCACAGAAACTGTCAAGCCAGAATTCTATACACAGACAGAAGTTCATCCAAACATGAGGCAAAGACAGACATTTTGGCAGAGAGATAGCATTTCCCACTTACAGAGCCGGGGCAGGGGCCGGAGTGGTGGTAGTGGTTGGGGTGCTTATTTAAGACCAAAGAGTCATCGGAGAGGAGGGCCCAGAGGAGAGTCAGGCATGCACAAGAAAGGACTCTCTGGGAATTGGGGCAGGAGGCACTGGGGGATGGGGAGGGAGGGGTGAGGGGAGGAGGAGCAGGGGGTTCGGGGGGGAGGAGGAGGGAGGGAGGGAACTGGTGTACCTAATAAGTTTGTATGAGCTGAAATAATAATAAAAATGTATTAAAAAAAGACCAGAGAAATTAACCTAGGTAAGAGAGAAAAGTGGAAGAAATATTGGCAAGTGGATAATAAGTAATTGAAGGTTTGGGCGTTGGCATGAACTTGCTGCGTGGCAGCTACGGCGGTTCTGTGAGCTAGAGTGTTTGGAAACCATGAGCCTACTTGCCATCTTGACTACAGCAATGTAACTAAATATGTCTAAATTTGACTCTTTAGCTAGGTCAGTATTATTACTGACAGCTACACATCATCAAAGCTGCTTAGAAGATAAAGGTAGGGGCTGGAAAGATGACTCAGGTGGACCTGATTTCCAACCCCAGCAAATATGAGAAGTTCATGCTTGTAATCTCAGTTCTGGGGAGGTGGAGGCAGGGAGACCCCTGGGGCTCACTGGACGGCCAGTCTAGCCTAACCTAATCCATGATTCCCAAATCTCTCAAAAATAAAAGTGGATGACTACTGAGGAATAATACTTGAGGTTGACCTCTGACCTCCACACACATACACATACTATGCACATGCACCTCACACATGTTTGCATCCTCACATATAAGAACAGTGCACACAACTCATATGTGCAAACACACATACCTGCACGCACGCACGCTCACACACACACAGAAAAGCAAAAGCGAAAGTAAGCTCCTCAAAGGAAATGAAATGTCATGGATGATGGGAACCAAGGCCAGAGTTAAAGTCGCAAAG
This sequence comes from Typhlomys cinereus, assembly GCA_023101885.1. Lineage (NCBI taxonomy): Eukaryota > Metazoa > Chordata > Mammalia > Rodentia > Platacanthomyidae > Typhlomys > Typhlomys cinereus. The sequence continues at coordinate 1,271,143 of JALPQD010000076.1, forward strand.
TTCCTCTTTACATACAGAAGAAACCAAAGATGCCAACGTGTCACAAGTCAAGTGCATCCTGTGAAATCTTAATAATCTTAATAATCCAGCAAGAGATATAGATCATGTGCCTTCTGATCGGCGGAGAAATGTAGCTGGGATAGAAAACTTGAGGAAATCCAAAAATAGGTGCAAAGAAGAAAGAAAAAAGAAGGATGTTAAGAGGGAAATGCAAAAATAAGAGAAAATACAGTAGGCACATCCTATATATACACACTATGCAGAAAGAGAGGACATAGTAGGTGTCCTCTGCATACTTTCACTGTAGAGTAATTGAGTGCACAGTAAGTACTCTCTGATATTTCTATTATACGGTAATAAAGAATATAGTAGGCACTTTCTATATATATTCTATATATTTCTATTATACAGTAATAAAGAACATAGTAGGCACCTTCTACATATTTCTATTTATACAGTAAGAGAACATAATAGATCCTTTCTGTGTATGTTCACTATACAGTAAGAGAGAACACAGTAGGTACTTTCTGCATATTTCCACTATATGATAAGAGACAATGTAGTAGACACTATCTACATATTTCTACTATATGGTAAGAGAGAGCATAGTAAGTGCTTTCTGCATATGTTCACTCTACAGTAAGAGAGAACACAGTAGGTACTTTCTGCATATTTCTACTATATGGTTAGAAAGAATGTAGCAGATACTATCTACATTATTTCCACTATATGATAAGAGAGGGCATAGTAGATGCTTCCTGAATATTTCCACGAGGCAGTAAACATTATACAGTAAGAAAGGGCATAGTAGATGCTTATTGGGAAAGCAAGTAAGGATTGGTATTGTGTAAAATGGCGGCTGATCTCAGATTCGCTGCTGGGATTCAAAGGCACAGACACGAGGCCATGGGGCTGTAGGGGACACAGGAGGCCCATGCATCCAAATGCCAGGCTGCAGGTTGAGAATGTGTGTCTAGGCTCTGTCCTTGTACACAGGCTGGCTGGCCACACCCTTGGAAAGACCTACTGTAAAGCATGGAGGAAAGGACGTCTGCGTGCTGTGTGCAGTCTGGTTTCCATTTGATTGTTCTGGTTGCACACCTGGGGAGGGAGAGCCATCCAGAAACAGTAACCAGTGTGGTCCTCGCAGGCCTCAGTAGGACCCAGGCAGGAAGTCCTCTTCATCAGTCCCCCACTCGAAGCAGGCACCGCACATCAGTTCTGCTTCTCAGAGTCCAGGGGGTACAGCAACCAGGCTGACTTGGTGTGCAAAGGTTGAACTGCAGAACGGTCAGTTCAGGAGCCACACTGACCCCAGAGCCCCTTTCCCATAACGTCTCCTTACAGACTTAGGCAGGGAGCCCCTGAGGTCAGCGAGCTTCAGGAAGGCTCTGCCTGAGCAGCTGAATTCATGGCTCTTTTTCAGCAGGCTCATCAGAGAGAGGGCTGATGAATCTGATATCAGCGCTCTGTGCTTGAGGCAGGCAGGAGAGGAAAACATTTCTTCCTTGTGGCTTCTCTGAGGGGCCTCGGCTCTGGACCTGTGAAGTCGCTCCAAGCAGCAGGTTGCTCCCCTGCCCTCCCTGTCGGCGCTCCAGTCTTGATTTCACCTGCAGCACATTCCACACCAGACAAGGCTCATGCTGCTCTCATGCCAACAAAGGGCTCTCAGAGCAGGCAGTGGCCTGCCAAGGAAGGAAGAAAGGCGCTCTGTGCACCCAGGGGCAACCTCACCCGCACCCGCATTCGGATTAAGCCCAAGTGTTGATAAACTCACCTTGGCCTTTCCAGGACCATTGTAATGATGTCCTTGGGTCAGAGCGGCAGCGATTGTGGCCGTGCAGGTGCGTATAGCCCTCGGCCCCACCAGCCCCTGGTTTGGGTTGCCCTCAATCCTTATTTCTATGTCTAATGGGAGTTCTAAATCACCACATTGCTATGTCTAACAGGGTTCTGTGAATCATGCAAGGGGCCTGACTTGTCTGGATGCTGGTCCTTCGCAGGATAGTCTGGCTGCTCTGCAGACGGTAGCAATGTCCAATTAGATTAGAGCGAAGGGAAGCATCTGGTGGGGTTTGAAGTGTGACTACAGCATTTGTTTTCTTTCTGTCAAACCTGGAGCCATTCCAGGCAAGAGTGAGCTGAAGTCTCGCGTCCCTTCTTCTTCACAAGCTGGGCCTGTTACTCAGAGATGTCAGAGCGCATCGGACAACTTGTCCCCACGAGCTCACGCAGGTGTCCCTTGCCCAAGGGACAGGAAGGGGCCCCACTGCCTCCAGTTTCATTCATTTCAAAGTATCACTGTACGTTAAACTTGAGAAGGAAGCCTCTCTTTGGATTCCAGACACTGCTCCGCTCGAGGAACCCAAGGGATTCCCTACATTTAGCAAAAGCCACAAGAGCAGCGTTACAAAGGCAGGAGAGAATCTGGTGATCGGAGCACGTGAGGGGCTGGTCGTCTCTCTCCACACTGCCACGGATGACTCCAGCTCTGGTTGCTTGCAGGTCCAGGATTTCCTTGGTTCTGGGTCCTTCCTTCCTGTGCCTTACATGTGAGAAGTCCCATGCAGGGGTGGGGGGGTAGGGGGTGCAGCCAAAGGATCAACAATAAAAGCAGAAGGGGCATGGAAATTGGGAACCTCCAGGAATCGGCCAAGAAAGCCCTAGAATCCTATGTCCATTGCTCCTCGCCAGGCTTCCAGAGATTCTTTTCCAAGGTTGCCAAGCCTGGGCAAGGGCTTCTAGGGAAAGCAGGGGCAGAGAGCTCCTGGTCAGAAAGGCTTAAACACAGCAGTATTTTCGCATTGTGGCTAAGGTGCAGATTTTAGAACAATTTGAATATGAAGAATGAGATCTCTCAGGGAGTCCAACCAACAGGCCACCCCCATTAAGCCTCACGAGCAACTCACCCAGTCCCAAAGTGATTTTGTGCAATGTTTTTAGCATGTCTGGCTTTGAGCCCCAATGGGGTCAGATGTGGGAACACCACTTAGGGGGTCATGGCAGTGTGTGCAAAAGCCCTTTGGTAGTTTGGAGCATGTGGATCCATACTTTTCAGATTGGGGTGATCCAAATCTATTCATTCTGGGAAATCTTTACAAATCTATCTGACTCTGAACGACGGTCATGGTGGGGCGAGTGAACGATCCTGCTTCGCTGTTGTAGACTTACAGAGCAAGCCTAAGTGGGAAAGGATCGTACAGAATTAATTTCTGAATATAAACATGGTGCTGTGGGAAAGCAGAGACCCAGAGAGGAACCAGCTGACTTCACAGGGCCATCACCACATGCCACCAATATTCGCGGGTCCTGTCACCTGTCTTAGGTCCTCTGTGTTGGCAGTAACACTAGGGCAGCCAGGCTTGGGGTGCGGTGGATCAAGAACTCTGATCGGGGTTGGGTCTCGCTCCAACTGTTCTGCAGAGGTCATCTCTCCCTGGGGTGCCTACCCAACCCCCACCCCCGGTGTTTGGTTCTGGATCTGAAGCTGGGAAGCATAGATCCTGAGATAGGACCACATGCAAACATCTTCAAAGTCAGAGCCGAGATGCACGGAGATCAAAGGCACTTGCTGGACCAGGAACTCGTGGCAAACCTGCTGAGGCTCATTTAATCCTGTCTCAAAATAACTCTGAAGATCCTGAGATAAGTGGCCCGTGTGGGGCAGCAGCAAAGGAAAGTGGCGAGAATGTCCGAAGGGGCAGAATGAGAGCCGGAAGATGCCGAGGGTCCCCAGGCGGCATCCCCTCTCCCAATGCCTGGACTGGAGACTCACCGCATGGAATAAGTCCTGCTTGTGAAGGCTCCAGCTGAAAGGGAATGTGTCCCATCCTGAACTCCAGGAAACCTTCCTCTGTGCCCACCCTCTTCCTCAGGACTAGCTGCGAGAGAGGCACATGCAACTCCCACTCTGGCTCAGCTGGGCTTGGCTCACCGAAGGTTCCTCTGTGGGAGGCGATTGGCTCACGCAGTTCTCATGGGATTCTATTTATTTCCGTACAGCATGCTGTGTGTGGTTCATGTACAATGGAGATTTACTCAGCCATGAAGAAGAATCACATTATGTCACTTGTAGGAAAATGGACGGGACCGGAGATCATTGTGTTAAACAAAGTAAGTCAAGAGTCAGAAAGATGAGTATCACATGATGTGACGTAAAAGCAGAAGGGGACTACAGAGGGGGAGAGAGAAACCAGCAGAAGTGGGGGCCAAGGAACAACAATGGAGTTGTATGTGAGCTGTCATAGTTAGATATGTATCAACTTGATAGTAAAAATTTGAGCTCTAGGCTGAAGAGAGCTGAACTACTATTAGTAAACAATCAGTAGCTGAATCAAGCCCCTACCTTCAAAAAAGTGTCTTACAGATGTTGAAGACCCAGTCCATAGGACTTTTCTCTGGGCAGGTGGGTCAGATGGAGAGAGCTGGGTAAGGAAATTGCATGTTTTTTGTACACTCGGACAGACATACTGGTCAGCAAGTGAGGATTGTCCCTCTCTCGGCAGCCCTGTGGACATTGTGTGGTCAGGCCCCTCGGCTTCTGGTGTTGGTAGGAGCTCTCCACCAAGCTGGACTAACAACTATAGCCAGACAATCCTAGGGCAAAATAAAATCCCTTGTCACCAAAAACTGTTCTGTCATGAGTAACTGTGACTTGAGAAAAGTACATGATTTATGTATAAAAATGAAATTTATGTATGAAAATCAGCAAACCCAAACTTGTCTTGCCATTTGCCTCATGCTGCTAACCCTCCAGAATGCTGAACTTAACGAAGTTTTTACTTTATAAAGATCCCAGAGTTGGTTGTTTTGCTATAGCAGCAGGATACTGTTGTAATAATCACTTACATCTTGTAAAAGAGATGGAATTTTAGCAATGAGACCCAAGTCGCCATTGGTGATATGACAACACTTCACCCATGAGAAGAACAGGAGGGGTCACTGCATTGGCTGCCCAGTGAAGCAGCCTGGGTCAGGTTCCGTTCTCACAGGACCACAACTCTGAACTCTTCCATCAGCAGTGGGTATAGGTGGCAGCCCCTGGACCAACTGGGTAAACCCGGATCATCTGAGGTCCCTTGGGCATGGTTACTTCTCTCTTGAGAGTTCTGGGATGGATGGCTGACCCTGCTGGAGGAGAACAGGCTACACCACAGCAAGACGCAGGAGGTCCCATGTGGAAAAAATGCAAGTCATTATCCCTAGGAGGACAAGAACCCCAAACACAGTTATTAATGCCAGGGAGATAAAGTATTGGAAACACAAACACGGAGCGACCTCAGGGGAATGAGGAAAGGCCGACAAATTACATGGGAGCCTGCAACGCGATCCGGCCAGAGTCACCGCACGAAACACAAATAATCCTGAATTGCATGGTTGAGGTAGCCAGTCATGGTCTAAGAAAGCAAGTCAGCGCCCCACAGTACCCCGGGGGACCTCAGCCAGAGACTTCAGAAGGAGTGGAATCCAGACACACTGGAGGGAACCAGCCAGAGAGTGACCACAGAGTGCTGGGCGTGGGCACTGGCTCTAGACACAAGCAGCCGACTCAGAGAGGTGAGTGGGAAGGAGAGCTTGGGCATTCACACTCTGGGGACACTAAAGAGGCCAACAGGGAGGAAGCTAAGCCCTCTGACTGCCCAGAGGGTACACCAGGAAGTCAGTCCCAGGGCCCTGAAAGTTCTCTAGACAACCTGAACAGAGGGGCTACCTCCGACTGTCAAGCAGCTTCGTGCATCAAGGTGGGAGGCACGCACAGTGGTCATTTCCCCCGGAAGCCCAGGCGTCCTCTGAGGGAAGGAGACAAGACCTCTCCATTTGTCACTGTCGTCATCCGGGACACACAGGCTTCCTCTCTCTTCACAGCTCATGCACTGGGGCTCCAGATCTGAAGAAAATTTCCCCATCAGGGGCATCCCTGGCCTATTCTCCTTCCTGGTCCTCCTGGTCTTTCTGTGACTTCCCGAGATCTGTCTCCCGTTCAGGGATTCCCAAACAGTCCAGAGAAGGGCAGAAAGCAACAGAAGGCAGAAGAGCTAATCAGAGGAACAGAGAGAAGAGTAACCTGATGAGGAGCCCAGGGCCCAAGGTCTTCCACCAGACAGCCTCCATGAGTGCCCAACTGAGAGGTAGGTGGGAGGCAGGTGATTAGCACACGTTGATGCTAGTCACAGCTTATCAGTTGCAAGCACCTACAGAGAACGGCAGGTCTTCTTGGCATCAGGCTAGTCTTGACGGAGCCCCTCTGTGGCCAGCCCCACTTGTGTATGAGCCTCCATGGGCCACAGTGGTGGGAGGTGGAAGAAGAGAGTAGATGAGCCAGTCCCACAAGGCAAGAAGTGCAGGCTCCCAGATTTGAATGGAGGGGACGATGAGCTGACCAGTGAGGTTTGCACCCAGGCAGAGGAAGGGGAGGGGACGGCCCCCAAGGCAGGGTCTCCACAGTCCTAGGCATGAAATCCAACATGGGGAGGAAACACAGAGACAAGATTCACACTGGGTTGGAAACTGTGTCTCCCTCAAGCTACTCAACTTCCCTGTGCCTCAAATTCCTCACCCATAAAATGTGCTCAAAATAGTGCCTCTAGCTCCCAGAGTGGCTGCTAAACTCTGTCTGGCACAAGAAGGATGGGAATGTCTCTATGGGGCCTTCCATACTCACAGATCCAGTCAGCGAGAGCCAGGAAATATCCATGCACAGTTGCTTCTGGGCTGGGGGTTGGGGAGGGGAGGGGTGTCTCAGTGGGTACGAAGCTTGCTGGACAAGCATCAGGACCAGAGTTTGAATCCTCAGATCCCGCATAAAATCAAGACACAGTGGCACAGGCATCTGTCTCAAGTCTACAGGAAATAGATGAAGACCTGAGAATCTACAGAAGTTACCCAACTGGCCAGCCTATGCTGCACAGGGTCAATGAGGAAGAAACCCAGTTTCAAACAAGGTGCAAAGGCAAGGAAGAACTCCCAGAGAATGTCTTCTGACTTCCATGCTATTCCAGGCTTGTGCTCACAGACAGACAGACAGATGGACAGGTAGAAGGATAGACAGACAGACAGACAGACAGACAGACAGACAGACACACACACACACACACACACACACACACACACACACACACACACAAATAAACAAGTAAATAAATGTGGCTACTGAGCTGAACTTTTCCCCAGTCCCTATTCAACGCAGTCCAGCAAGTATCTGCAGACAATTTGTTTTGTACTGGATACTTATAACACAGTAGAATCTTTGGGCAGGTTCCATGCAAACCCTGTTCCATTTGATGGAAGGGACTTGAGCACCCGTGGGGTTGCTGTCTTTGCCTGTCCCTCTTGACTCCAAGGGATGACTATACTTGTTCAACTTGAGTGGTTGATCCTATGTTTAGAGCGCCTGGAGGAATTCAGTTCTGGCTGGGTAGGAGGGACCAGGAGACAAGAGGCCACCCAGCTCAGACCCACCCAGGGCCTAAGTCAGCTGCAGAATGGAATGAGAAAAATGCTTCCTTGCATCTTCTTTTTTTTTATTTTTTTATTCAATTGTGTGCGTGTGCGTGTGTGCATGTGTGTGCATGTACGTGCGTATGTGTGTGTGTAGAACCACAGACGAATTCGGAACCACCATGGACCGCCTCCACTTCCTCCTTGTTTACTCTGCCCTGGGATTCACAGGCTCCGCCCTACCAGGACCAGAAACGCAGGCCGTCCCCGCTTCCATCTGGTGTCTATACATGGGGTCCAGGATCCGAACTCAGAACCTTCCGTCTGCAAGGCAGAAGCTTAACCCCTGAGCCACCTCTCGAGCCTCCCTTGCATCTTCTTTTACCGATTGCAAATCTATTTGTCTTTTTCATTGGAATGACTTTTTTTCAATTACATAACCTACAAAACTAAGATTAAAACCCTCTGGTATTTTTAGTTTTCATGCTCTAAAAGCAGAAGGAAGCTATTGCTTAAACATGCATTTACTTGTGGCCAAAAGAACAAACAAAAAACAAACACTGGGGCCTAATTATTTGGCTCACAAAGTATAGAATGCTGGGACAGCTGAATATGAAAATAGGTCACCCCAAGATGATAAAATCAGCCACCAAAGCAAATAGGATGGAGATTTCATTGTATGCAACTCTGGGAGGCCCTGGGCCCCTGCATGGCTTGCACATGTGTTGCCCTGGCCCCTAGATTGACATCTGAACACTCACCAAGCCCTGCCCTTGAAAGAAGTGCTCCAGCTCTCCAGCCATTTTTCCCCCAGGGTTTTTGTCTGGAGCTCCTGGGACATGGGACTGAGGTAGAGGCAGACATCTAGGAGATGTATACGTGTACAAGAAGATACACTCAAGTGTGTGTGCCTGTGGAGACCTAAGGGTGACATTCAGAATCATCCTGGATTGCTCTTCCTCCTTATTGCTTTGCTCTGGGGTTTCCCAGGCTCCGTCTTTTAAGATCAGAAGTACAGGCCACCAACATATCTGCCTGGGAAATGGGGATCTGAATTTTGTGCACAAAAGAAAGTTTTTAAATTCTGAGCCATCTCCCCACTGGGAGCAGCATTTATATGGCCAAAAAGCAAGCTGTCTCTGCAAGTCTTTTGCATAAAAAATCAGTAAATCGGTCTATTCTTTCTCTCTCTCTCTCTCTGTCTCTCTCTCTCTGTCTCTGTCTGTCTCTTTCTGTCTCTGTCTCTCTATCTCTCTGTCTCTCTGTCTCTCTCTCTCTCTCTCTCTTTTTCTCCTGCAGTAGGTACTGAATACAGGGCCTGGTACATGTTAGGCAACACTATACCACTGAACTGCATTCTCAACCCACCATTGATGTTTTCTATTTTTTTTTCTTGTGGTAAAGTGCACATAGCATAGCATTTACCATCTTACCCAGCACTGAGTGGGCAGCTCAGCGTGTCTCTGAATAGTCTCCTAATGCTCATCCACTAACCTCTTCCCATCTATTAAAACTGAAGCTCAGCACTCACTAAGTAATAGCTCAGAAGCTATATGCTTTTAGAATATATAGTCCCAGGCTGGGGGTGCAGATCAGATGGTAGAGTATTTGTTTAGCATGTGGGAAGCTGTTGCAGTCAGCCTGCATGGTTGCTGATGAATCACCATCAAATGGCTTAAGGGAACAAGGGATTTATTCTCTTATGATTCCTGGTTACAGTCCTTAGTCCAGCTTAATGAGAGAGCACGCACCAACACCAGGACCGAGGGAACTGACCACACTGTCTCTACGTAATGGCTGAGAGAGGAATGATTCTTACCAGACCAGCATGTCTGGTCAAGTATACACAAGATGCCAACTTTCTCAATCAGCTCTCAGTAGTTTATTGCAGTGCCTAGTCCCACCCACCATGGGCTGGATCTTCCCCATCAGCTAGACAATCTCTTGCAGGTTCGCTCTGGGCTTACCTCAACCATTAATTCTCTAAAAATGTGCCCAGAGCTCAAACCTTCAACTGTTAGGTTGACACCTGTGCCTAACTATGACACTCCACCCCTTGTCAACTTGACACAAAAACATAGCACTTTTAAACTATAACCTTCAATCCTTGTCTCCATAGTGTTAAAAATTATTTATAATATAAATACATTTAATTTTATTAATTCTAAAAGTGAAAAATTTAAAGTTTCTATAATCCAATTTAAAATGTCAATCATTAAAAGTTGTTATTAAAATGTTGGAACTGAAAGTCTTTCTTTAAATATCCCAAATCTTAACTGTGAGAGTCTATCAAGTCAAAATAAGTTAAATACTCCAACACACATAAAACATCATAATAGAATCATTATGACAATGAGAAAACATCATAATAGAATCATTATGACAATGAGAAAACATCAGGTTAAGATCCAAGTCCAGCAAAACAATTACTGCATTCTGTATTTCAATGTCCATCTTCTGTCACTCATCAGTTGTCATGGTGGCTCAAAGATTCTAGGCATTCCCTGTCCCTGTTCAAAGCTCAAAGTTGTAAAAAGCAGAGGTCTCTGAACCAGGCTGAATCTACACTTGCAGCGGTCCTCAGCACACATCCCACAGTTCTGGCATCTCAAACAACACTCTGGGTTCACCTCTGCAACTATAAGCTTCACCTTCCCTTGCAGGAACTCTATGCCTATTACTTGGTGCCAAGCTTTTGCTGCTCTCCATGAACCCCTCAGTAGTACACCAAAACCAGTACCACCTAGGGAATGCTGCCAGATTCTGAAGTGAGGTTGAAATGTAACTTGGTCCACTCGAGCTACAGTTGTACCAACTTTAGCATGATAACTTTGGAAATGCAGTCAAAACTTCCAAAGCGCAGGCTTCAACTTGGGGTTTCAGGCCCTGAAGGAATTGGGGTTTTCAAACCATGAAATTGCCATATGGTGGTATTCATGTTTTCTACCATTCCAGTCAAGTCACTAGGTTTTCCTGCATTGATACTCATTTCTCCAACAGCAGCAGCTATTCTGCCCTTTCCACATCCAGAGCTTCAGGGCCATCAACACAGTTCTCCTCTATCAAGCAAACCAGTCCATCATCTTTAAATTCAACTTTACCAAGTCTTTGTTCCCCTCATCATAAACTGGGCTCAAACTTCCACAACTCTTTCAGCATTTTCATTATCCAAATGGCCCATTAAACTCTGCAGAACTGGTATTTATAATCCACAAGCTCAAAAGCTTCGAACATTTTGAAGTTACTCCAATGAAACTGTTCGAAATCCACATAACCCAGATTTGTCAGCAACACCCCACTTCTGGTACCAAGTTCTGTTGCAGTTTTGTCTGCATGGTTGCCGATGAATCTCCATCAGATGGCTTAAAGGAACAATGGATTCATTCTCTTACGATCCCTGGTTACAGTTCTTCATCCAACTTGACCGGGAAAGCACACACCAACACCAGGGCTGAAGGAGTGACCACACCATCTCTACGTCGTGGCTGAGAGAGGGATGATTCTTACTTACCAGACCAGCATGTCTGGCCAAGTATACACAGGATGCAACTTCCTCAACCAGCTCTCTGTATTTTATTCCAGGGCCTAGTCCCACCCACCATGGGCTGGACCTTCCCCATCAGCCAGACAATCTTTTGCAGGTTTGCTTTGGGCTTAACTCAACCACTAATTCTCCACAAATGTGCCCAGAGCTCAAACCCTCAACTGTCAAGTTGACACCTGTGTCTAACAATGACAGAAGCCCTGAGTTCAAACTCCAACCCTGCATGAACCAGCTGCTGGTGACTCAGCCTTTTGTCACAACACTCAGGAGGGGAGGTAGGAGAATCAGGTCAAGCGCATCCCTTCCTAAAGGGGATGCTGCATTCTCCAGGGAGGGACATAGCTGCCCATCTCATAGTCCTTCTGATGAAACAGAACATAGCTGGCTAGTTGGCAGCCCAACAAATAGCAATGCTATAATATTCAGAGTGAGGGAAGTGGCCCTTCTTCAGCTTCTGCAGGGGGACATCTAGGTGTGACTCTGTTGGTAACCATAATGGCTACTCACACCATCAGAACCTGTCTGTCTCCTTCCTGCAGTGCAGGGATGTCAGAATGACCTGTGAATGTCTGTAATTCTCACATGGAGTTGGCTGGCAAAGCACCCAGAAGCCCAGGGCAGTTCCATCTGCCAGGTACGCTGCAGTCCACAAGCTGAGTCGCTGGCTCTCCACAGGGGCAGTGATGGTGAGAAAGGTCACTATCTGATTTGGATCACAGAGGCAGTCGGTGCTGTTAAAACTTGGGTAGACAGGGCATCCTGGATGCCATAAATGCCCCCATGGCTTCCTGCAAGACCCATGTGACTTCTTTAGGCTTCCACACCCTGGCTTCCCCCCCTGCAGGCAGCACAGAATACAAGTTGCTATGGAAAGGGCTCCTTGGGAATCCTTCAAGCCCGAAATCACCCGTGGAAGGGATTTTCCCAGCAGCGAGTGAGAAGGGTCCCGTCTCTCCCTGCAAGAAGAGTTCAGAAGGACTTCGAGGTCAGGAGATTTGACCCTTGATCTCAACAGTGACGCTCCCCCTGCCCACACATTCCCACAAACCCTCCAACACGGCGGCCCTGCCAGATGCCACTTGAAAGCTAGTTTGCTCCGGGCTTGGAGAGAGAGAGAGTGTGCTACAGTCTGGCACACGGACAGCCACCCACTGGGGCCCAAGGGCTGGGAAGCCCTCTTTTTATCCTGGACCCAGGTCAGCTCTGTGGGTGGCCAGGGCACTCACGAACACAGCATTATAAGGACTCGGACACACTTCTCACTCCATGAGCCCATGTGTGCCGGGAGCGCTGTGTGCGTGGTCATCAGCCAAAGACTGGCCTGCTCCACGCTGTCCTGCGTGCTGGGAACACAGTCATGAATACAATCAGCTTTTGCTGTAGTGGACACATTATTAAATCCTAAATAGCCTTGTAAATATGTTATTTCTGATACCAATGTGCTGTAAAGGCTTTTAGGGGTGATAGACAAGGTGGGGACAGATATTTTCTAGCTTCCAATGGCCTGACTTAAAATAGCTCAACTCATAACGGTGCGAGAATGCACCCATACAGCCTGTATTTCACTTTCAGTACTGTATTCAGTCAGCTACATTATGCTCTAAAATGGGCTTTGTGGTAGATGGGTTTTCTTGAACCTGGGATAACAGAAGTGTTGTAAGCATATTTAAGGTGGACTAGGCTAGGAGGCTGAGAGGAACTGGATTTGACACCAGCCTGCTGCCACCTTCCAGATCTAAGGAGACTGCGCTGATTGGGGAACTGTCCACGTGACCTCGAATATTCTAAATGAAGTTCCAGGTCCCTGTCTAAGGCAGGGAGTCAAGTTTTGCAAAGATTAGACTGAAGTCCAGTGCCTCCGCTTGTCCTTCCTCCTCCCACAGGCCAGCCAGGGGTCACTGTCATCTCTTCGACAGGGCTGGGCAACTGTGGGCAGCACCACTTCCTCCAGGGACTTTTACTTGGGAAGCCACCTCCTTCATGGAGTCACTTTTCAGAGAGTTTGAGTCTGACGTCTGTTCATAAGCATTTGATCTATCTGTCCTGGCTTCTTGCTGAGCTTGGTGAAAGGCTGTGTGGTCTAGCTTAGACCATCAGCCTTGTTTTCCTCTCTATTCTCTCTCTCTCTCTCTCTCTCTCTCTCTCTCTCTCTCTCTCTCTCTCATCTCTCCACTGTCTGTAGTCTGTGTGTACGATGTATATGAGCCTGTGAGTACATGCCTTTGAGTGTGAGTATGTGTATGCTCCCCACAAGTTATTAACTACACAGACACACGATTCAATGAATAAGCAAATAAGCTTCACTACTGCCTATAGATAGAATGAAAATCTAGTCCACAGCACTAATACCCAGTACCCCCAAACATGCTTCATGTGTACATGTCCACACCATGCTGCTGTTAGACAGCATGTGCTGGTTAGACAGTGACAAAGGACACCAACCCATTGATATTGCTGTATGCATGAAGGTCAGAGGGCAATCTTTGGTGTTGGTCCTCACCTTCCTCCTTGATTTTCTTTTAATGATGTTTTCTTTGGTGGGGGGGGGAGGAAAAGGCTAGGATATGGCTCAGTGGTAAAAGTGTTTGCACATAAACTAAGTACTGGAGTTCAGATTTTCAAATACCACACAATAGCCTGGGCAGTTGAGGTGACCTACCTATATAATTCTAATTTCAAAAGGGAATCCCTAGAGTTAGCTGGTTAGCTATGCTAGCCCTACAGGTGAGTTCTGGGTTTGATGAGACTCTGCCTCAAAAGAACAAAGTGGAAGGGCAGTCAAAGATGATTCCTGATATCAGGCTTGATCCTTTACTCTCTCTCTCTCTCACACACACACACCCCTGTACACACAGGTTGGGTCTTACACATGTGAATGCAAATGGAAACACACATATACCATCCCCACATACACATGAAAATAGTTAAAAAAATTTTAAAGATATTTATGTGTGTGTGTACATGGGAACAGGCATGTGCCGCAGGATATGTGTGGAGATCAGAGGACAAGTTGCGGGAGTCATGTCTTCTATGTGGGTTTCCATGGTCAAACTCAAGTTGTCAGTCTTGGTGACATGTGTCTTTACCTGTTAAGCCATCCCATTGACCCAAACTGGAGACAGGGTATCTAGTACATACACCAGACTGCTTACCAGTAAAGCTTTTGGGAATTCTGCTATCTCTGCTTCCTCCCATCTCCTTTCAGCACATTGGGATTATAGATGTGTGTGCTCCTATATCCTTTTCCATAGATTACACACACACACACACACACACACACACACACACACACATACATACACACACGTCCTAAGGTTCCAAGAAGCTCAGGCTCCAGCTAACATTGAGGAGTTCCCAGACATACTGGCTAATCATGGTGTGATCTAGAGTCACGATGGAAATATATCTGTGTGTGTGTCTATGAGGATGCTTTCAAAAAGGTTTCACAAAGCAGAGAAGACCTGCTTTGAATGTGGATGGTTTCCAGGGTGTATACAGAGGAGAGCTAAGTTCCAGCCTCCTTTCACACCTTTGATCTCCCCTTCACTACCATGATGGACTGACCCCTTGAACTGTGAACCATAGTAAACCCTTCCTTCCCTAAGTATTTCTCACAGCAATGAGAAAGACATTGTGATGTCACAGGATGTCAGTATAAGGGCAGACAAAATCACGGTGACACACGAAGTCATTATATGATGTCACAGAATGTCAGTAAAGGGCAGACAAAATCACGGTGACACACGAAGTCATTATATCACACAAAATAATTATGAAGACACACAGTCTATTTATTTATTTATTTATTTATTTATCCATTCATACAAACTTAATAGGTACCCCGGTCCCCTCCCTCCTCCACCCCTCCCCTGATCCCCTTCCTCCCTTCTCCCTTTTCCCCTTCCTTTCCTCCCCCTTCCTTTCTCCGAGTGCCCCCTCCCCCCATCCCTGGAGCATCCTTTAGTGTGAATGTCAAACTTCCCTCTGGGTCCTCCTCTCTGATGAGGGACACACAGTCATTTTGACACACAAAATCATTGTGATGTTGTACAAAGTCCTTATAAAGTCACATAAAGTCATTGTGAGGTCACCAAAAATCACTATGAAGACACACAAAGTCATTGTGACGTCACACAAAGTCATTATGAAGTCACATAAAGTCCTTGTGAAGACACACAAAATCATTGTGAGAACACACAAAGCCATTATTGAAAACATTCTCTGTCTCTGTCTCTCTCTCTCTCTCTCACACACACACACACACAGATATGCTTCCATGGTGATTCTGAATCCCATCATGATAAGCCAGTATGTCTGGGAACTCTTCAATGTTCATTATGTATGAAGACACACGGTTGTTGGAAGGCCACAGGAAGTCATTAAGAAGACACGCAAAGTCACTGTGAGTTCACATAAAGGTCACTGTGAGGTCACAAGTCATTGTGATGTTGCACAAAGCCATTATGAAGGCACAAAAACATTGTGAGGTTATATAAAGTCATGGTGAAGTCAAAATCATTATGAAGACACATGAAGTCATTGTGAGGAGACACAAAGGCATTGTGAAGTCATATAAAGTCATTGTGAGGTAGCACTAAGTCACTGTGAGGTCATACATAAAGTAATGGTGAAGACACAGAAAGTCATTTTGAGATCACAAAGTCATTATGAAGAAACAAATTGTTGTAAACTCACAGTCATTAAGAAGACAATGTCATTGTGAGTTCACACAATGTCACTGTGAGGTTACATATAGCCACTGTGAGTTCACACACAGTTATAGTCAGGTCATGGTAAGTCATTGTATGGCCATATAACATCACCATGAAGTCACTTAGAGACATACAAATCACTGTGAGGGCACACAAAACCATTGTGAGATCAAAAAAAGTCATTTTGAAAACACAAAAAATCATAAACTATGTCCCTATGAAGCCAGATCAACTGATTGTAAGATAAAACATGGCCACTGTGAAAACAAAGGTATTATGAGGTCACATAGTCATTGTGAGGTCAAATAAAGATATCGTGAGGTCAGACAAAGTCACTGTGAGGACACACAGAGTAATTGTGTAGTCACACAAAGTCATAGTGAGGTTATAGCAAGTCATTGTGAGGTCACACCATGTCACTGTGAGGTCAAAATTATTTTGAGCTCACATGAAATCATGGTGAAGACACATAAAATCATTGTGAGATCACAAAGTCATTTTTGAAGACATACAAAGTCACTTTAAGGTCACAAAGTAATTATGAAGATACACAAAGTCATTGTGAGATCACGTAATGCCATTTTGAGGGCACACAAAAATATTGTGATGTCACACAAAGCCATCATAAAGAAACACAAAGTGATTTCGAGATTACATTAAGTTACTATGAAGATATTACAAAGTCCCTGTGAGGTGGCAAAATCATGTTAATACACAAAGTCATTGTGGGGTAGCACAAAGACATTGTTCGGTCACATGAAGAAATTTTAAAGGTACACAAAGACATAGTGATGTCATATAAAGTCAGTGTGAGAGCACACAAAAAATATTATGATGCCAAAGTCATTGTGAGGTCACAAAAGTCATTGTGAGATCATATAAAGTCACTGTGAAGATGCACAAAGTAATTATAAGGTCATTCAGTGATTGTGATGTCATAACACATCACTGTATGTCATTGTGGGGACACACAAAGTCATTGTGAGGACACACAATGTCCTTTTGAAGACACTTTTATCATTGAAGGACACACAAAGTCATTGAGAATATATACAAAGTCATTGTGAGGTCATAGGAAATCATTATGAAGGCATACCAAGTCATTATGAAGTAAAATAAAGACTTTGTGAGGCCACACATAGTCACTGTGAGGACACAGAAAACATTGTGAAGACACACAAAGTCACTGTGAGGTCACACAGAGCTATCATAAAGTCACACAAAGTCATCATGAGGTCACACAAATTCATTGTGAGGTCACAACAAGTCATTGTGAGGTTATACATAGCCATTGTGAATAATGTGAGGTAACATAAAGTCATTGTGAAGACACAGAATCATTGTGAAGTCATAAAGTAACAATGAAGACACACAAAGATATTGTGGTGTCACACAAAGTCATTGTGAAGTCACATAAAGACATCGTTAGGTCACACAAAGTCATTGTAAGGTCACACAAAGAAAGCCATTGTGAAGACACAAAAGCATATTGTGAGGTAACAAAGTCATTATGAAGACACAGAGTCATTGTGAAGTCATAAAGTCATTATGAAGACACACAAAGACATTGTAAGGTCACACAAAATCACTGTGATTCACATAAAGTCGTTGTGGTGACACAAAAAGTCATTGTGAAGTAACACAAAATCATTTTGAAGTTAAATAACATTGTTGTAAGGTCATATAAAGTCATTTTGAAGAGACATCAAGTCTTTGTGAGATCAAATAATGTCATTTTTGTGGACACATAAAGTCATTGTCTAGTCACACAAAATCCATGTAAGGACATACAAAACCATTGTGAAGACACACAAAGTTATTTTGCAGTCACATAAAGTCATTGTATGTCATTTTTGAATCACACAAAGACATCGAGTTCATATAAAGTAATTTTTAGGAGTACACAAAGACATTGTCAAACCACATACAGTCATTGTGAGGGCACACAAAGTCATTGTGATATCATATGAAGACATTGTGAAGAAAAACAAGGTCAATGTGAGGTCACATAAAGTCATGGAGAGGCACGCAAAGGCATTGTGTGGACACACAAAGCATTGTGTGGTCAAAGAATGTTTTACAATCACCTGTACTATGTACTATGAAAGAGAGAGTACTAGCAAGACTGTGTTCATCTTAGATGAAGGGTGCTGTGCCAAGAATGTCCCTTTTCTTGACAGGCAACTTCACTAGTGAACTGGCGACTCACCTAGCATGCCTTTCAGAAGGGACAGAGACACACGCTTGTGTGCCAAGGTCACGTGATAACAGACTTCTGATGCTCAAGGAGACGTCAGCACATCACAGGGGCACCTGGAAGTTAGCATGGCACGAGAACTCCCTGAGCCCATGGTACTAGAACAGACCTGAGAGTGAGAAGAACGCCCCACGTGGAAAGGGCCTCTTGATGAAAGGGAGGAAAAGGGGAGAAGTGGAAGCAAGGGGGCTTGGTTCTGGACAAAGAGGAGCCTCCTCCACCCACCCTGATCCTCTTATCCTCCAGGGCTCCTTGTCTTCTAATTTCTCTGCAAATGTCTATCTATCCCTGTTTCTCCTAGACAGCAATAGTGGCGACTCCCTGATCTATGCATCTCCCAGGGCCACGTATCCAGGGCCTTCCTCGGCTCAACCTCTCGGAAACATTTGCTCAAGTGCCTGTGGATGCGTGTCAGACTGATCTCTTCCAGCCCAAGGAACATCTCTGCGCAGCAGTCAAGAGCTTCCCGCAAACCCAGTGGGGAGCAACTCCCCCATAAATGCTTCCAACATGCCCTCGTGCCAGATGGTGAATTTCTAGGCCAAATTATCAGCTAGGTACACAAATGTCTAAGAAGCTTCTGGTGTTGCATATGGTAGAGATTTCCTACCTAAAGAAACAAAAATACAGCCCACAGCACTAATGAAGCCCCAGCATCCTCAACCATACACCCACATTCCACACCCACTCCATGCCCGCATGTGCATGCCTGTACTACTGATTGACACTGCGTGGGTCAGACGGCACTCAGAGACATCAGCCCGTTCATTGAGTCCTGTTTCAATGGCCCAGCCTCACCGGCTCTCTGCTCCGCGCGTGCCTGGCCAGGGATGAACCTCCCCACTGCCGTCAGGGAGCTACTGGTCCTCAGCAGGGATAGCAGTAGGTGGTTTTCTTATTTTCTTTTCCTCACTCACTTCTAGGAAGACAGAAGTTTTAAATCTCTGAGCTCAGCAGCTCCTGGAGAGAGGTGTATGCTGAGCAATTGTGCCTGGGGCCTGTCTTCCACTGCCAGGATACCCCAGAGCTTGCCAGAATGACCGAGGGCAGAGGCAGGTTGAGAGAACTGTAGAGGCAGGAGGAAAGTGGAGCTCTTGCTGGAGATGGAGAGGGGATGGGAACGGGATGCTTGGAGGGCACACAGATGGAATGCAGCGCATAGAATGGATTCTGAATGTCATCACCAAACTTCAGACCCGAGGGACTCAGTAAGAGCCGTCAGCTCACCACCAGGATTGGAAATCCTGGGCCCAGAGTTGGCAAGTGGTGTTCTGACTAGGAACCCTGAAATGCCCACATTACCAGCAGCCTCCCTTCTTCAAAATACTTTCTAGTGTATTAGAGACAGTGTAGCATGTAGTTGGGAGGCTTGGGGCTGGCAATGTGCTGCAATTCTCCTTTGTGGATTCTGTTTTTTCATAAATTTGTATTCTTATTAAAAGTAATATTGAAAATTTATACTTAGCAAATTGACTTATCAAAGCACAAGCTCCCCTCCTGAGATCCTGGAACTGGTTCTGGATCCCTCAGGCATCACACTTTTTGTGGGGAGACAGATAAGTTTCTATTCACCCCTAGATAGCATACCAGTGACACAGCAAAGAAACACTTCCATCGAAGGCTAGCTTGATGAGCCAATGAGTTTAATTGGGGTTACCTACAGGAACATAGGTGATCTTCTATGGATCTCCCAGGTGATCACAGCTGCTGAATGTCAAAGAAATTATGAGTTCAGCAATACCACCCCGCATGTCATGTGACAGGCAACAGCCCAATGACAGGCCAGCAGGATCCTTCACATTCACAGGTTAGCTAGCCTGGCCCACATGGCATTACAAGTTCCAGGTCTATCAGAGACTCCATCTCAAACAACAGACTTCCACTTGAGGACCCACTCCTGAGGCTGTCCTTTGACCACCACACCCAGACACACCCAGACACACACACACACACACACACACACACACACACACACACACAGTACCAATGAAGTTTTCAAGGTGCTTTATGGCTCTTTTTTAAAAAATAACATTTAAAGCTGTGACTTTCTCGCTTCTGGGCAGTGAGGTTTGTGGAGAATGTTTGCGATGGGCTCCACACAAATGTCTTTCTGCTTACTTTCTACAAAACATAGAGTCCCAGGCACCCTGGGAACTGGGAGTCTCTTCAGATAGCCCTGCCGCTGACTAGCAAGCCAATGACTTCACGTCCATTTCCCAGAACAGAGCTGGCATTTGTTGGAGCAAGTCTGTGACGATAAAAATCTTTCCTCTACCTAGATGTAGAGAATCCACAGGGCAGGTATTTGTTGCACCCCCCTAGCAGTCTCCCAGTCAGGGGTGTATGTAGACAACCTTAGACCAGAAGACACAGATGCGGCCCCAGCGTGTACCTCATGCTATTGGGGGATCTGGAAGGAGAAGGGTCACTGAGGAGGTCCAGGAGGAACCAGCAACTGGCTCACTGAGGACACCTTTCCAACCAGTCTCATCCGTGGACAAACTGGTAGAAATCCTTTGTAGACTCTGAATATGGAGTCCATGTGTCCCAGTTTGGGCGATTCTGAGTCCTTCCTGTCTACTTGCTACTGGTCATCTTGTGTGAAACAGGAAGAGACTTATATCAAACTCCATTTTAAGGAAAAAGGCTGTAATTATCTTCTTGACTTAACAGTGGAAAAACTCATAAAATGATTTTTTTCTTCGTATTAGTGTGTGGTCATTTGGGATGCAGTCACAGAAAGCAGTGGGACAGAGGCAGCTGAGGTCTGAACCCATTTCCTTAGGTATCCATTGCTTGACTGTCCTGTGTCTCACTAATGGTACCTTCCCAGTCAAGTTGGAAAAGCCCAAGTTCAAATCCTCCCTGTTCTGTACCCTTTTCTGACTACAGACTCAGGAAAAACTATGCGTATCAACATATTTGGAAATAGTGCTGGCTTCTTGGTCAGTGTAATTGACCCCTCAGTGGCATAAGAAATGAAAGTCCTGGGCTGAGGCTTTACTCTGAAAGTTGAGGACCCAAGTTCAGTTTTTCAGAAACTATGTAAATATTGGGCAATCACGGTGGCCACCTATAAACCCACCACTTGGGAAGCAAAGACAGGGAGTCCTGAAGGCAAGCTGGCTAGCAGCCTAGCTGATTGGTGAGCTCTGGGTCCAATTGGGAGACCCTGTCTTAATGACAAAAATGGAAAGTGACTGAGAAAGACGTGACAATGTCAACTTCGGGCCTCCACACATGTGCACATGTGCATACACATATATGCTCATGGATATGTGAACATGCACACACAACCACACATATACCTACATAAAAAGAGAAAAGAACGGTAGTCTTTAAACGATTATAGGTGTGATCTTTCTGAGAACCGCTTCAAAGTGAAGATAATTTTGCTTTTAGCAGGTTTCTTAGGTAATCATTAAAGATCAACAGAAATGGGAATCAACAGATCAGGGAATGGTAGAACACTGCACTTAACAACTGCATGTGATAGAGGAGTTTTTACTAGTTTACTGAGTAGATTTCCACATGCTTAAAAAACTGCCAAGTAGGCAAAAAGCCAGTATAATTCAAACATGTTATTTTATTCCAAATTCCGTTGGTTTAACTTGTCAGAAAATGTCCCATAAATGAATACTGAATCCAGATATGAACTTTCCTAGTATTATGGTCTGCAACACAATATCTACCCAGCCTGTGAGTCCAGATGCATCTATTCAGAATCCAGAAGGAAAGTTTCAAAGTCTAGATCCAAGTCCGAGACGAGGGCATCCACAAAGTCATCGATGGAGGGGCACTTCTGTAGCATACCTGAAAATAAGCAAGAGAAGCCTGAGTCACCAGCAGACCCCAGGGGGACGGGGGCGGGTCCAGAGCCACACCAAGGGTTGCAGTCGGCTTTCCAAACCAGAAGCGGGCTCTATAACTTGACCATCACAAACAGTACTTGTGACTGTGAAGCATTTTTACTGTCACAGCAACACCTTGCTTAGAGACACAGACTACATACATTTCCCAACCACCATGTGGTTGGACTGACTTGCCCCCAGCACAAGGACACACAGGACATACACAGTCCCATGTGTGAGGCATAGTTAGTAGAGCCACTGATATGGAATGGAGCATATAGGAAAACCATACATCAGAACTAATCTGGGATGGCCCCACACCCAATTGTAAAGAATTACGAAGCCAAAGAAATATCCCGGAATAATTCTGTGATTCTGAATCAAGGGCAAATCCAGAAAATATGAAAAACTCCCAACAATCCTAAAAAGACTTTATAAAACATGTTCAGTGGACACATCTGTGAGCTCTCATGTGCACAGAGCTTTACAGAAGATTCTGAAGAAACACAACCAATGGACCCTGACAGCACTCAGCGTCATTAGTCATGGAAATGAGACCAGGATCACAGTGTGACGCCATGCACACCCACTAGGTTGGCCTCAAACTCAAAGGACTGAGCTCCACCTGGATTGTCGTACAGTTGTGGTGAAAGGGTAAAATGAATAAGCACTTTGGAAAAAGGTCTGGCAGTTTATTAAGAAAAACAAACATTCGCCCGTCCTGTGACTAGGGCGCATCACTCCTGCCTAGCTACCCAGAGAGAGCAAAGCCTGTCAGCTGGGAAAGGATGCCTGCGACCTGCACGGGAAGCATCAGACATTGTCACCAGCAGGAGAAGATGCTATGTTCTGAGACTGTATTTCACGGCACAGCAATTTTATGCATAAAAGAGGAGATTTGGTTCCAGATATGGGCTGTTCAGAAGGGGGCTGGCCACGTACAGCACAAAAGTGGGAAAGTGTCCGGTGGCCATGAAGTGGTCTGGTAGGGCAGGGTGAGAGTGGAAGAGGCCCAAGGAGGGATAATCTGGGGATCTGAGTCACAGTGACTACTGGCAGGAGAAGTCAGGAAGAACATTGGCATGGAGAGCTGCGGGCCAGAGCAAGGCAAGGAGAATGTGGAGATGTCCAGGCTACAGAGTTCAGGGGCCAGTTCAAGTCTATAGACGGGCACGCGGTTATCCCTCTAGACGCTACACAGGGCAGGTCACAAACATGTGAAAGCCACTGGCTGGGCGGGGGTGGCTGAGGACAATACAATATTTTCAACTGCAGAGCAAAAACACTTGCATGCTGAGAAACATGGAAAGAGAATTTCACCATGACACCTTTGTTTGTATCTACAGTTCAAAGCATGGTTTTCTTCTTTACAGTAAAGGCAGACTTGGGGGAGCACACGCCATCTGACTGCACAGGTACACCAGCTTCCTCAGTACTTCGGACTTTCAATGCACTCTGTTAACTTATTCTTTTAGTAGTTGAAACATTTTTATAATTATATGACTGGTTGCTTATAATTAAATAGCTAGAACTGTCAGAAGGTAAGACCATTTATTCAGAGCCAACCTTTTCAGGTAATACGGCCATCCTGTTCCTTTGAAGTGGTTCTTTTAACGCAGCAGCCTGCCAACACAAACACGACCCGGCCTTCTCCTTCTCGCAGCACAGCTACCCTGCACCCATTCTGCGCCAGCTTCCCATCTGACACCACTCCCAAGCCTCTGCAGGGGGACTGCAGCCACAGGAGAGAAATCCACACTCTGTGGTCTTGCCTCATAAAATACGGGGAGAGCTGAAGGGTTTGTAAAGTGACTGCTACAGCTGGAGGTGCAGAAAGGAGGAACCCAGGATCCAAAGGATCAGGAAAAACTGTGGTGTGTTGTGCAAGTGTCAACATGAACCAACCCCAACAGAGAAATAAAAGTTCAGTGTTTCAGACAGTCCCACAAGTAAGAGAAACCTAAGTTGGCTCTTTATGTCTATGTATATACTCAGAAAATTCCAAGGACACGTTGATTCAAAAAACAGAAAGGTGTCACAGATGTCCCATCTTCAAGTCTTAATTTAGAAAGGATGCCAATTAGATCTGTGTGTTCTTGGGAGCCCCTGGGATGTAGGTTGTAGCTGCTCAGCAGAAGCGACAACACAGTCCTCTGCAGAAGCTAGAGCGGGGGAGAGGGGGGTGGGCAGTGGATCCAGGCACAGAGCCAGTAGGTTCACTGCTGAAAGAGAGAAATGCCAACGGCCGGAGGAGGACAGACTTGCCTAAAGATGCTGTGCACACACTGGTTAGCTCTCAAAGGACAGGGAGGGGTTGAGCTCCATGTGCTTGTCCAACTTCGAGGGTCAGGCGATGTCTAATGAGCCGTTAAGGAATAATGACTCAATTTATTTTTCCCCTCGTTTTACCTGAGAGGCAAATGGGCTAATAAAAAAGAGCCTGGGACGAGCCAGAACACCTGTGTTCTTAACTAGTCCACTCATGGTTACATGTTGCATAACCTTCAAGTACAGGGCAATTATTCTGTGGCTAACTAGAGTAAATTACGATATCAAACAGACTCCAGAGCTGACTGTTGAAGCAGGAAGGCTTCCAACCTGCCCCATACACTCCTCTTTCTGGTGATTGCTGACCCCAAGCTGGAGGAAGGGGGACACAGAGACCAGCTGATCTAGAGTGGATTTGCTGGAGAGACAGCTACCCGTGTCCCTAACCAAGGACAGCAACTACCTCGTGCTGTGTGTTCTGAGCACCACACACGGCACTGAGGCACAAACTCAACAATCCCTTTGAGAGCACACCTCCCAGGCATGGTTCTCACGGTCAGAAGAGAGGCAGAGACATGTCATGTTGATTTTTTTAGATTTTTCTTTAAACCCAGGCAGCTTGAGTCCAGTGCCCTTGCCCTCTGGCACTATGATACATCCCTCAAGCACTGCAGTTCTGTGGGACAATGCACATTCTAAAAGAGCCAGACTCAGGCAGCAGCATCCTCAAGGTGGTAGTCCTGACATGCGGAGAAAATCCTAGAAGCCTCCCTGCTTCTGAGGCCGCCAGGACCCTACATGCCAGCAGAGCCGCTGTCCCCTCACTGGCGGGTAGACAGCCAGAATGCCCGCTGTGTCTGGGCAACTCCACTCCTGCTCGATGAGCACACTTTACTAGCAGTTGTCACTGTGACTACCTCACAGGAGGCAGCACTAGTTTGTGCTGGCAGGGTAGCAGCTGGTATCCATGACAACAGCTCTGCCCAGCTGTGACTTGCTCCAGGACCAATCTAAGGCCTCTTCCATCAGTGCACAACGCAAGCGATGCTCCAGGATGTCTTCTGGGTGGCCTCCAGGCAGCTGTGGCAAGCCCCTACAGACAGAAGCCCTTGCATGCTTTGGGGCCTCGACCTATACATATTTCTACGCTTCACCAAGAATGCCTCCATTTGCTCCAGGATGAGGTAGATATTGCGTGTCCAGGCGGCAAACACATGCCCCGTGACTTTGTACTACACAATAAATCCATAATCTAGCTAGACCTTTGCTTAAACACCAACACATGCATGTCTAAACTCTTTAGACCTTTGAAAGCTCTTATGGGCACACAGCTAATACTATTATTTCTATTATTTGCAAACGTGACCCAGAGCAGCAGCTGCTTGGCAGTTGGAGCATGTGTGCTTCTGAACCAGCCTTGTGGAGACAGAAGCTTGCTCTGACTCCTTCACTAAGTGCCTGGGGTGAAATGGTGTGTGCATCCGTTAGAGAATACAGGGGATTACTAGGGCAATTAAAAAACATTAGAATGAGGTTAAGCCAAAACAGAAAGGCAAAAGAGTTATGTCTCTCCTTTTGAATCTAGTTCCCAGACTACTCTGCATCAACCAAAAATGTCCAATAAAATAAATCTGTGGTTGAGTCTGATCAAAGTTTGGTGGAAGACAAGGAAGGATCAATGAAGAAGCCATAATGAGGATCTTCCTAAGGGGTTTTCCATCCACTCAGTCCTCAGTACTTAGTGTGAACTAAAGACAAACAAAGAAACCATGGAGCATTTATCAGGAAGATGTTAACATATAAAAATTACTGAGACTTAGTTCTATATATATAGTGGGTTTAAAAAGTTGGGCCCAATGCCATTGGTGGCATCTGGCAGTGTTAGAAATGTTGGCTAGTTACTTTTGTGATGTTGGGAGTTGACTCCAGGGCCCTCACGAGCTAGGATATAGCTCTACCACTAGCTCAAGAAATGTAAATTGTTGATCCTGGCCCAAATCTGAGATGTCTGAGCATCTGCAACTGGCTCAGGAGAATCAGGAAAAGCATCAAACTCAACAGTGAGATGTAGCTGCTCGCGACTGACAGCTGGATCTTGAAAAGCACTTAAGAAAGATGCATAAGATCTCCTTATCAAGACTATGAAATGAAAACAGGGAGAAAGGGATGTTTAACTTTAGGACTCTAAGACCAACCCTTTTCCCACCTCCAGTGCCCTGCTTCCATAGCAACTCCAGGAAGCTTCTCTCCGCCCTCAGTGACCACTCTTACACAGCAGCCTCTTAATAACATCTGAGGCACCCCAGAGTGCCCCACCCAGAGCTTCTCCCTCTGCCCTGCTCATCTCACTCGTCACCAGGCCCTGCTCGCTCCCGGCCGGGCTGTCTGCACTTTGGGATCCTCTACCCATGGCTTCTCTTCCTGCTCACCTCTTGTCCTCTCGAACTTCGAACTCTAAGCCATTTCTTCTAATCCCATACTCCCCACAAGGCCCTGAACTCTAATAAACCCGTACCTCATGCGAGGTTCTCTTTATTCAGGCCTCCCACCATGGTCCCGCACACGGGCCAGGTCACTTTCTGAATTCTCATATGTCATAGATTTCCTGACACAAAACACTGCTTCTGAAGTTAAACTAGAATTTGTTTGGATACTACTGTCTTGCCTCCAGAACAAGAACAAGGCAGTTGGCAAAGACCTAAAATGGCCAAGTAGATTTCAGCAAAAATGGCCTAAAATATATGTGTATGTGGGGAGGAGGCCCGAAAGAAGCACTGTGTGCAGATGCTGTGGCTCTGGGAAGTACAGCAAACTTGGAGAAGACCAGAGCTGTGTTTTATTTTGAAGTGAAGAGGCACGTTGTACTGTGTGGACCAGGAGTGGCCGGGAGAGCCATGACTTGTGCTAGTCAGTGACTGACTGTGAGAAAGATTCCAAACACACCATGGGTATTTCTTTCCAGGGTCCACCTGCTTCTGTATGCAAGAACCACCTCAACGTAGGTCCAGCAGGAACCAGAGGGAGTCAGATGCAGACGCTGTTTCACGGAAAGGCCTGGATGGTCAGCACGGGTACAGGTGGCGTGTGGGGTGTCCTGAATCTTCGTAGAGCTATTTTTAATAGAAAGTAGTTACTGAGGAGCTGAGGCCTGTGGACTTGGGGTTCCCCTCTGTCAGCGTTCTGAACTGTTGGCCTCTGCTGATCCCCAAGCTCTACTAAGTGAGCAGTGGGCTGGGATTTAACATTTCCTTACTCCATTTTGGACTGAAAGTCTGTTTCTATGGCTAGTAAAAGTGAAGTATATCCCCTGTGGATCAAGCATTGTGAGATGCCGGATATGACCGAAACCTATTTCTGCTCTCAGGAAGTTTATTAGCTGCAGAGAAAAGCATGAGCGACTATACCTGTTCATGTGACAAAGGTGTACGGTACCTTGCTGAGCAGGGGAGGAATTGCTGGAGGAGGTCGTGATTCAATCCTACCAGGAAGTATGCTGTTTGTGTAGGAGAACCTTGTGGAGCAGGTGCCCCAGGGTACATCCAGGGAGAGAGGAGGCTGGACAGAGCCATGGAGTCAGCTACTCACTTCGCCACCAGCATCCTTCATCTTCTGATTGGCACATATAGGTGCAGTGCAGTTTTATTTCCTAGGGGACATTTGGTAACTCTGAAACATTTAGGGACAGTCTAATGAATGGAGACAAGCCTCAAGCTCCAAAAGGAAGTGTTCTAAGTCCCCTCCCAGGCTGAATGGACCATTATCTAATACCATATGGCATTTCATTACTGATTTTCTAATTTTCATCTGAGTACTCGCTTTCCTTGGAAAAATACAGAGGAGGGAGGAAGGAAGAAGAAGAGAGAGAATGAGGGAGGAGAGAGAGAAAAGAGAGACAGAAGGAGAAGCGTTATTTTTCCTTTTCTAAATACAATTTTGGAGGCCCAGCAATACATACTGATGGGCAGGGTGACCTCTTCCCAAACAATTATCCTAGGATTAACTGGATAAGGACCTAACTCTCCTAAGCCTCATTCCTGCCAGAAGTGACTGGAAGAAACATAAGTACCTAGTATCATGTTTGAAACTAATGCACTGGGTGTAATTTTGGAAGATTGTTACATGGATTAATAAGGCCATTCTGTGTTGAGTGCAGGAAGATGTTTTGTAGCTGCTTAACAGTGACCAACAGCCTTGGGGTCATGAAAATCTACTTCCCAGTTCAAGAGTTGAGGGAAGAAGTTGCTTATTATTTTTGCACAAGCTGAATTCCAAAACACTGTTCTTATGATTAAGTATTTAATTTATTATCATAAACTTACAATCACAGGCTAACTATCCATTCATAAATCACTGCTTATTTTCCCTTTTCTGTTTTTTACCATTTTGTAAAGCCATATAGCTAATTGCTTTTTTAGTAAAAGAAACAAACAAAACGTAAAATCAGTCAGTTTTCCTACCTATTGGTAGCTGTAAGAAAAGGATTCCTAGAGTTCACTGAGGTAGTGAGAAAGTACTGGAAAGACAATGCTATGGGTATACAACCCTGAGTGTAAACAACATTGTGACTGTTTTTGAAAATGGGGAGGGGGGATAGGTTGGTGTGTAGTGTGCTTGTTGCACACAAATATGAGGACCCAAGTTTGGAGTTCCATTAAAAGCTGGGTGAACTGCCAAACCCAGCACTGGCACAAAGTGAGTGGCAATGACAGAAAGATCCCTGAAGCCCATTGGCCAGCAAGCCTAGCCACATCTGTGAGCCCCATGTTCAATTCAAGACCCTGTCTCAAAAAGTAAGGTGGAGAGCAATGGAGGAAGATACAACGTCAACCTCTGACCTCTATTTCCCCCCCACATATATGTGCATGCATAATCCAACACATCACATGGACATGTCTATACACCACACACAAACACGAAGGCCAGATTTTATATTATGTATACTTGACCATATTGACAATAAAGAAGAGCTGAAAGGTACTACACTAGAGCCCTAGGTTCCGCCTTTGCGGTGGCCTGGGTTGTGGTACACCCACACCCATCACAGTAACTTTCATCTAAAAAAAAAAGACGGGCAATCACAAGAAGGAGATGAATACAGCCAACTCCATGACCAATGCTAAAATGTTCTGTGATACCTAATAAGTGTTTCTATTGAGATAATTACATGTGCCAAACTCAGTTCAGACTTCAGACGGGCTGAGAATTACAAAGACGGGCCTGACAGTTTGAAAAATGTTAAGTGACTTTCATGAGATCAGTCCATGTCTGTCTCTCCCAAGCCTGGGGCAACTGTGTGGCTCACTTCCCCCACTTTGAAGTTCTTCCTTGCTACGGGATGCCTATACCTCTGGCTGAAGGTGGATTCCCACTATCTACCATCAGCTCCTGGGGAAATCAGACCGTAGCCAGAAAGTGAGATTCCTCTCTTTCTTTGAACTGAAGACCTCTGCTGCTCCCAGGCTGAGGCTGTGTCTCTGGAGTCATAGGCTGCATTCAATGGAGCCTCTGAACTTCTGCTGGAGGGAAGCGTAGCCAGCACGTAGGCCTGTGAGATAGATGCTCTGCTTGCATGTGGTTGGGTTTCGTTTCATCACTGGATTAATAATTCCACTCACAACTATATTTCTGGGTTACAAAACATTTTACCTTTTGAAGCCAATGTCTTCCCTAGCCCTACACACCCACACATTAAATATGCACACACCCTCTTAAAAAAATCAGACACTTAATAAGAGGGAGGCCCTCGCCTTGTGAACGCAGGTGCTCACTTCCATTTCTTTTTCTTCCAAAAGCTCTCAGCTATTGCTGTGCTGTGTTGGGTAAATACCTGAGCAAGCAAAGATTAGGTATTCTATTTACCTGGCTATTATCCCATATTGCCATTAATCTTTATTACTGAAACGCTGTCATAATCCCAGAGCTCCCAAATTGTAGCTCTGACGCCATGATACGCTTTCTGCACTTGCTCCTGCTAAATGCTGCGCAAGAGAAGGCGGCTCCTTGCCAAGAACCCTGTTGTCCAGGATCAAACCCCACTCTGTGTGCAGGATCTGCATTCACATGGCAGTTCATTTCACTCTGCGTGACGCAGGAGGAACATGCCAACTTGGTTACCCCCTGGCAGATCTGTGTGCTTTCATGCTTTCTTTCTCTAAGAATGTAATACTACCTCCTTTCCCACCAGTGGACTTCTGAAAGGGCCACTCAATTGCCAAGAACTACAAAGGAACAAGCGGGGGAAACACGGAGGCTCATGCACACACACACCTACTTCAAGGCAAGAGGTGCCTGGTGGAACCTGAAAAAGAGGTTTAAGGAATTAACTGGCCCACGCAAGATGAGTCAGAGCAAAAGTCTAAACCCAAAGCCGTGTCCTTGCTACTGCGTGACCTCAGGCAAATGAGTCACTAAGCACCTCTTGGACTGTTCAAAGAATTCCCTAATCCCAGCAGTGCGCCCAGCACTTGGCTCATGAAGACACTCAGTGCAAGCTTGGAGCTGGAATTTCTGCACAGCTCTCATTACCCTGGCTGTCGCGACTTTGTAACTCCTGTCTGTACATCCCACTCCAAAATATGTAATTGCAGAAATTGGTATGACTAGTTAATACCCCAAAGGAAAGCATTTATGCTTGGAAAGTCAATTCATAAGGCTATTATCATTTTAATAAAATCCCTGTCCTAATGTGATGAAATCTGCGTGCGTCAAGACACTTAGGTTTGCTAATTTCATCATTAGCATGACATAATATCAAAAAGAAAGATTCTTTTAGTTGGAAAGCTCAAATGTCAGAAAATAGCTTGTGACGACCTTTCTGCGAACAGTGAGCCGAGTGGAGCCGTCTGGCCCGTGAGTCCCGACAGTACTTCCAACAAGGGGTGACATCAGTGCCAGTTCCAGCGCTTCAGCTCAACCTCTTCTAAATCCTGACCTCCCTGTCATACTTTCCAGTGTATCCCCAGGAGCAGTCAGTTTGTGACACCCCTCTCTTCAATCCCAGATGCTGAAAGTATAAGGAGGCACAGCTAAGAATCAAGAACTTTGGGATACCTGCCTTTCTAATGTGTTTTTAGCCCACTGCCCTTGGCACACATGGGCAGTGCCTATTTCTGACCTCCTGTCAAGACTAGGAGAGATGGCTCAGTAGATCAAGCACTTGCTGCACAAATATGAGGACCCAAGTTTGAATCCCCAGAATCTATGTAAGGCTGGGTACAGTCACATGTATCTGTAATCCTAGTACCACTATGGCAAGAGAGGAAGAGGAACTAGAAGAAACACAGGAGCCAGTTAGCCTGGCCCACCCAGTGAACAACAAAGAGACCCTGTAACAAACAGGGTAGAAAGGAAGTATCTATGCCCAAACTTCCTTGACTTCCACATGCTACAAAGCATCCACACGCACACACAAATGAGCATGCAGACACATAAACACATCATACACACATCACACATCCATCAATAAAAGATGAAAAATGATCCATATAGGCTATTATGAACATTTTTGATGTTTCCATTAAGCTAAGTGAACAAGTATGATCTGATACTGTTTTTAAATGCTATCATCTACTAGCTACTTACTCTACCTGTTTTTTGAGACAGAGTCTCACTATGTATCCCAGGTTGACACTGAATTTTTGTGTCAGGTTCTAGATTGCTACCATTACTATGGGGTGATCCATAGTGTCTGGAGCCCCTATGCTTTTCAGAAGACAGTAATACCAGATAATAAAAAATAATAATTATTGTATATTTTTTCAGAATGAGTTTGTAACCTATTTATGTACTTGGAGAGGTAGGATAGTCTCAGATGTAAAACCAAGTTAAACTCCAGATACTTTCCTAAAATGATACACAGATGGAAGAAGGGCCTAACTAAATTTACCCATCGAACAGAAAATGTTGACTTACTGTAATTCAAGACTATCAGAAGCAGCCCCCACTGAAAGTAGTCAGTGACAAAGTAGCAGAGGAGGAAGAAAGAGGTGGAGAGTCTAGCTTCAGGCAGCCAAGGAGCTGCCAGTGGCCACCCTGTGTCTGAAGGCAAACCCACGTGCCCTTCTGTGCCGGTGTGCAGCTCTGCAGTATGCGAGGTAACAACAGTAACAACAGCTGGACTTCCTCAGTCCTGTTTCCGTGTCACTGAATGCCAGGAACATGACAAGTGCCGTCAGTGTCTGGTGACCTAGGATTGCTGTGAGAGGCACTGGGATCATGTCCCCACCTTCCCACACACTGAGCCTTCCCGCTCATCCTTCCTGGCACCTAAAGTCACTTGGGCAGCTACTGCCAATGTGCAGGGGTTAGTACGAGACACTAAGTTCTGAGCAGCAGGAACCTGAAGAGAGAAACGTGATCCTCCCTGTCTCTTCTCTTGGCTGTCATACACTTGCTTTGTGGCAGAATCAAGGTGTACTGGAATGAGATGTGTCTAAAATACACAGAACAGCTTACAGAGCCAATATCTATTTACAGGTGAGAAGTTCTACCACGCAAAGAGGTACACTCCTGTAGTACCAGGCACCTTAAGGTTAAGCAGGAGGACCTCTTGAGCTCAGGCATTTAGAACCAGCCTGGGCAACATTTTGAGATCCTGGTCACCAACAAGCAAGCAAGCAAACAAGCCCATGAAAATTCTGCCTATTTAAAGGTTACTTTTCCAGCAGTTTTTCACTCTTTGCTAGCAATACATATGTTGGTTGAGGTCTGTGGGTATGGTTCACGTTCCTAACATGTACCCCAAGTTCACGCCTCAGCATCAAAATAAAATAAGATTGTTAACTTCAGTCACTTGAACATTAAGGATCAAGGAGTGGAGGGCATGGTAGCTCTTGCTCGTAATGCCAACCCTCAGGAGATTGAGGCAGAAGGTGCTCCATGAATACGAGACAGCTGGGCTACAAAGACTCTGTCTCAGAAAACGAACACCTCCCCACACACAAAAATAGACAACAAGCATCCCAAAATGTTTAAAATAGGGGGAGGGATATCAAGGACAGCAGATACTCTGGGGAAGGTAAGTTCTATGGGCTTCTGGAGAAGGCTGGCTTTCTGTGTGTTAAAGAGACTAGTATGCCGTAAGATTGCTCTGACCCTGCCTTACACTGTCGAGGCGTCTTCACGGTGTACTCCAGTTTCCAGGGTGGTCTGTGCACAGATGCTTGCCATCTGGGGGCTTCACTGCTGCTCCATCAGCACAGAACACAAAATAGCTCACTAAAGGGGTTAATGTCGTGTTAAAACTCCAAAAACTACAGAGGTTACTTATCCTTGTGACTCCAGGGTCAAGTACTTAGAAACATCAAGAAATTGTCATTATTGGGTCAATGCAATAGCTCAGCAGGTAAAAGACCTGCGAGTTTGATGACCTGAGTTTGATTCCTGGAAGGCACACAAAGGTAGGGGAAGAGAACCAACTCCACTAGGTTATCCTGACCTCCTCCTACCACATGCGCGCACACGTGCGCGCACACACACACACCAGTAGTAATTAATAATAATAATGAAGTTGAGTTTTAGGTTTTCAATGCTGCCTTTCAAATCCTATGAACCCACAACTTAGGAAAAGCTTCACTTTTTCCTTTCTAATAGAAGCAAATTACATGTAAATAGTATCTGAAGGGCAAATGATCTTCATAGGCTACAACTTGGTGAAGGCAGGTCACCGAAGTGGTGGGAGACTTCCAACAACCACATCCTGTCTAGTTCTTAGGTGTGTATACTTAGTGACGCTCTCCCTCGGCACTTGCTCACACCCAGGCTGTTTAGCTGACCATCACTCAGCGCCAAGCACAAAGATGGCTTGCAACAGGATGAGACTGTGGGTGCCTCTATCCCAGGAGGAACATGAGACAAAGCAAGGAGGACTGAGGGCTTGCAGGACCACATGGCCCATCTAGCATTTTGCCTGGAGATAGCCCTGCTTCAACAAAGTCCTGGGATAGAGGTTATTTGGTTCCTCTTAAATCAATAAAACTTATCTCTGAGCTCCTATGATAGCACAACCATTTTCTGCTTTAATGTGAATTTCTTAAATAACTAGTACTTCTAGAGTGACTTAGCAGTCTTCATTAAAGAAGAATGGTTTATTTACTCTGCTATGTTCAGCATGGTAAGTGCATGTGGCATTTAGAGGCAAAGCTCTGTGAGTAGCAGGCACATACACACTACATCAAAGAGCCAAATGGTACCATTCCTGTGGGTGACATGGTCTTCTATTTCCTGGTAACTAAAAAAGGAAAAGGAAAGAGGCAGGAGGGGGCCTCCTAGTGTGTGTGTGTGTGTGTGTGTGTGTGTGTGTAGGGGTTGCGAGCAGATGAGAGTGAGCACACGTCATATACACAGTGCTGTTTTCAGTGTTCTTACCAGAGCCTCACCAAAATCCATAGGTCTACGGGAACATTTTTGGTTATTTAAAATTTCAGAACCAGGAAAATAAAACCTGTGTTCGCTTTATGATCACGACCGATTTTATTGACGCAAGAGACATTTGGCCTTTAAAGCCTATTTTGATATTTATTCACGTATTTTACTTTTCTTATGCTGGTGACGAAATACTTGACAGAAACCACTCCACTGGGGAAAGGCTGACCCTGGCTCACAGTTGCGTCACCAAGCAGCTGATTGGGAGGTACTTTGGCTCTACCTACATGAGAATCGTGGACAGACAAGGTGATGTCCAAGTGCAAAAGCAAGTGGCA
Organism: Typhlomys cinereus; assembly: GCA_023101885.1. NCBI lineage: Eukaryota > Metazoa > Chordata > Mammalia > Rodentia > Platacanthomyidae > Typhlomys > Typhlomys cinereus. The sequence continues at coordinate 1,305,912 of JALPQD010000076.1, forward strand.
GCAGTAGACTGGTGGGAACCGTGGCAGGTGGCTCCCTCTAATGTTAGGAGTGAGTATTGAGCCCCTCAGCCGTCCAAGTGTTAAATATCTTCAGTGGGCCTAGGAATTCCCGGGTTCCTTGGGCCGTGGCAGCAGCCAGTGTTACTTACTCTAGATTCCTCGGACTCTCAGCCCTGGCCAGTGTTACAGTTCTTGGCCCAGTTTCTAAGACCCTTGGCCCTCAAAACTTGACAGCTCTCCTGTCATCCAGGGCTGATAGTCTCTCTTCTCTGCAGCCTTCTTTTCTCCTTTGGCCACAGCTCTGTACCCCCATGGCCCTTTGAACTGCTCAGCTGCAGCTTCCTGCCGGTCAGGCAGCCGGCTACTTTCACAGCTTGGCTGGCTGGTTGCTGCTGCCTCTGTGGCTAAGGCTGCTCTGCTGGTTCTTTCCTGTTACCAGTTCAGCCCACTCTGCTGAACATAGACAAGAAAAGACAACCAGAGAGCAGCCTTTCGATAAGGCCTAACATTGTGACATCGGGGAGGTGGCCCCTCCTAGCTGCCAAAGTAGACTGCTTATATACCCTGACCAGGGCTGTGTGGACCGACCACAGACATGTTTTAGACCAAATTCAGTCTTGCTTCTTATTCTTAGCACCAGCCACTGCCATCCTTCTATTAGTCCACCAGGGAAGTGCTTCCCCTCCGGCCTAGGTGGAAATGACTATAGAGACATTCATAATTTGTCCAGGCTGGTGACAATAAAATGCTGGCACAAACTGAAGCAGCTTTGCTGCAGCTGAACCTCAGAGCCAGGGCCTCGCTGTGATCTTTGCCTAGCTGTTGCAAGGTGCCATGGAGTGTTCCTGATGTCTGGGGCTGGCCTAAGGGTAGCATGACTAACTGATTGACTGACAGTCCTGCTGTAGGTAGCCAAGGAGAGTCCAACAGCTGCCTTTGGGGAGTCAAACAGCCTTGTCCTCCAGGATCTTTTTCTTGTTTACAGGAAAATAAACACTAGAAGGTATGCTTACAGTATTGTAAATTCCAAGAACTATTGCTAACACTAACAGTGACATTTAACAGATTTGAACAATGCTCTGTTTATTTAACTCTTAACTTGTGTGCCAGGGAGCAGCAGGTCCCCCTTATCGATCTCAGTTTCAGAGTGTTCATTATGTAGTTGCTTAGTCTCAGGGTTGGGCAGGAACACATAGTGATTGGTGGAAGAGGGCTCTTTACTACATGGACCAGGAAGTAGCTAAGGATACCCAAGGAAACCACTCCCAGTGACCTACTTTCTTTAGCTCTCAAAATAGGTGTACCACTAGCTAAACCAAGCATGCATATCATGAGCCTATGAGGGACACTTTACATTCAAATCATGAAGTTGCACACGGGGCAGATCTCTGCTTGCGGACCATTACTAAGTCCCAGGATAGGCTACAAATATGACTGAACATGATATTAGCTCAGCCCTCCTCCAGGGGTGCAGACTCTTCTTGGGGTAGAGACTATAGTAAAGAACTTAAGGGAAAGAATGGACATTACACCATTTCAGAAGTACACAGAGAAGGGAGTTCAGAGGACACGAGAGTCCGCTCTGACTACAGGGGAAATATGCAGGGAATCTATATAAACTTTTGAACAACCTGTCAAAACTCAGGAGGATGATTTATTTTCAACAGCACAGTTTTGTTTGGCTCACTAAAATTTTCAAATTATCTTATCTTGGCCAGGTGTGATAGTACACACCTGTAATCCCAGCATTTGGTGGGCAGGGAGATCATAAATTCCAGGCCAACTTGGATTGGAGAGCAAACCTTGTTTCAAAACAAACAAACAACAACAATAAAAGCTGAGCACCACCACAAAAAATCACCTTACCTTTTCACAATCTATTTGTGAGAGGGGAATTTCCTCCTAAGTCATGTACAAACCTACAGTACACTCCAGGGCAGACACTCGTGAGCCAAAGCACTGGGCCTCCGAGCATGTTCTGGCATTTACTGTTGCCTCGTCTGTGCTCCAGAGGCAGAGATGCTGGCTGAGACAGGCCCAGCTTGTCATGCTTAATGCTTATCTCTCTCTTGAAAATTCTACTTGATTAAAAAATTAAAAAGCAAATAGCCATCAAAACACAAACTTCAGAACCACCTTCCATGGGCAGCACATCCACTGAGTACAAAGCATTTAGACACCAGCTGCTAGCACTCAGAGATTAATCAGACTGCATGATAAAAGTTAACAGCATATTTTAAAGCTGGAGGTAGCTATTTTCGAAACTCTAAAACAATATAAAATACCTTTGTTGAGTAACTGGGTATTCATTCCAATAACACAGAAAGACACTGAAGCTGGGACTGAATAAGGCTGTCTGTTTACCCCTCTCCCCATGCACACATTTGACCTGTGAGGCCAGGAGGATTATCAAATTATTTTTTTAAAAAAGCACCAATGCTCAATAATTAAGACAATGGATCAGCAAGCCATCAGACTTTCTAAGTAGACTAAATACTCTGCGCTAATTTGCATGAATGTACCATCTTGTCAATGAGAAGTATCTAAATGTGAAACCAATTTGTCATGTAAAAAAGCTGGTTTCCCACTGCCAGAGTGGTCTGTATAGAAGGGTGTCTGTTGTCAATTCCACCTCGGCCCTTTCAGTGATTCAACAGTAGAATCCCATTAGCCTGGGGGCTTCTGGCTCTGAATTTGATGCAGTGGCTGAACCGCAGGGCAGCAGGCTTGACTCTTCTGTGTTTCTGTCTCCTTCCTCCCCACTCACAGCACTTCTGCTGGTCATTGACCGCCCCCCCCACTTTGAATGAGATACTGCTCAGCTACTGTAACATCACCACCTTCCTCCAGCGGTTAAAGCTTGGTATTTGGGGGTCACTCCTGACATCTTGCTCCATCACTCCCCAGCCGTGGCTTTCTCTCGCTCAGTCTACTACTCCTGACTGCTCTTCTCCTGGTCCTGGCTACCCTGCTTTTTCACCAGATTGTGGCTCTATTCAACCTGACCTTTATCACTGACCTCTGTTCAGGCACAGAATCCAGGCAGCGGCTACCCTGTGGGCTTTTAGATCTTGGGCCATGAGTCATTTGGGAAGGAACTTTTAGTTTCCTAAGGACTGACTCATTTATCTCCGATTTTTTGTCTTATCTGATCTTTGGTCCTGTTAGAACACTGCCAATTATAACTTGAATCTCTCCTAGCAAAATGTTCTTGGCCAGAGTAGAATAAAAATTGAGGTGAGCCTGTTCTTTGCAGAGAGGCAGAACATACGGCATCGAGTGCATAGGAGGTCACGTCTACTGGGTTGTGGCGAGAATCTTCCACAGGGTCACTGTGGCTACAATGGTTAGAACGCTAAGGACTTTGCCACAGAAGTCGTGGGAGGAAGGAGGCGCCCTGTGGATCAGGGGATGCCAGCGGGACTCTTCATATGTCCATGGCAAGAGCTGGGTTGTAACCCTGAAAAACAAAACAGATGGGCAACACAAGAGACCTGGGGATAGTGGGGAAGCCAGGAGGGCTCAAGCTGGGTGCTGCGGTCACGATCCACATTCTACAGATAGATGTTGGGTTGGAATCCCATCCAGTGGCAGTGGAAAGGCACGGACTTTGGCTGAGTTTCATTACTTACAGAAACAGGGAAGTAAGGGAGGTGACACAACAGAGAGCGCCAACATGTGACTGTCTTCTTGTGCTAATGAACAGTAAGTAAAGTCTTAACCCCCAAACTCAGCAAAGACCATCTGCCCACATATTGTGGAGAATATAAAACACAAAACAAAACAACTTCCAGAGGAAGGGGTGCTAACTGCACAAGGGGCTCCTCTGCAACACTGCAGTGTCTAGCCCTCACCCCAGCACCTGGCTCTTCCTGCTGCAACAACAAACAGCCCTGCTTCCCAGGACAGAGCATCAGCCTACTGCTTACCCTCTCAGCACGTGTTGATCTTTCTGGCAAAGTTAACATTTTCTAAAACCATAGTAATGGAAACTGAGCCTTGGTTCCTGCTCACCACAGCACAACTTAAAACATTCCAGTATATATTTTATGAAATGGCAAAATGAGTGAAAAATGCCATATCATCACAGTTTATTTTAGGCAAAAGTTTCAAGTTCTCTTGTTACTCAGAAATGTGATACTTAAAATAAGCCAAAAAAAAAAAAAAAATGATGGGTTACAGGAGGCACAGCCAAAACTTTCAGAGTGACACTGAGCAGAGGGGGCCAAGCCTCACCCCGAATGTGGGCGACTGCAGAGGGGGCTTTGGACAGCCCTCCATGCTCAATGGGCTGAGTGACTGACTCAGTGTTTCTGATCCACGTGCTCATGTGAACCATGCATGCATTTAAAAGTCAGCAAGACCCGTGTCCTGCAGTGCATGACTCTTCACTCTACTTGTGTGTGTGCCCATTTTAGAGATGGACTGTGGAAAGCCCCAGGGAAATGTTGCTTTCACCTCTACTAGGGAGATTAAGTAAGTTTCCCAGAAATTTACAATGGCAGGGCTAGGAATTGCAAACTCAATTCTATTCTGCCACGCTTCTCTTCCCCAGGGGAGGAAATGCTATTTTCATCATCATTTGCTCAATTCAAAGGTATTAAACAATGTTAAGAGGAAAGATAGTCTGCTCTTTCCTGCAAAGAGTCGAGGGGTGAAGAGTCAGGTGAAGGATGTGGTGAAGCTGATGGCTCACAGCTGGGTTCTGAGCAGAGCCACACGGCTGGCCAGCAACGGAATGGCCTTGTGCTGATGGCGTGGAGCAAATGAGAGAACACTCAGGAAGGCACTCTGTGTTCTCTGGAGCTCCCGCTCAGTGGGGTGCTGGTCACTGAGGCTTGTCCATCATGAGGGACTGAATATGGCGGAGGATTCTGAGAGGAAGAAGAGACCTGGTTTCCAAGTGAAGATTCATTCTGGAAAAGATGGCAATCTCACAGTGTGCCTGCTTTGTAAGAGGAGTGCTTATTACAGAGATCAAAAGCTGGCTCTGACCACTCTGCAGATGAATTACTCAAAGACTGCGTACCACGGGGAGACACGAAGACCCTAAAAATGGTGCCTCTTCAGGAGGTGGGCGGATAAGCAAAGCTGTATTTGGTCAGGGAGGTACAGAGCTTGAGTAAGTATATGACTTGTATTCAGCTACCTAACTCTTTAGTAGCAGTCAAATACATAAAGTACCAATGAAAAGTTACAAAGTCGACTATATCAAATATACTTTCATATCATTAATCTCAGTAATTGCACCATTCACATCAGAGTTAAGGTTATATGCCATCATCTTGGACATATGGGTTTTAGGTACCGGCTGGAAGATGCAAGAACATGAAAAGGTCTTGTTCTATAAACCCAACTCAGAAAGTGGTGGCGGATGAGCTTTCTGGGGGTACTCACTTGTGACAGGCAAATGAATCATCTATATAGATAACTGCTGGAAGAACACGAAGCAACGCACTGCAGCGTAAATGCAGAGTTGTCTGTGAAATCGGAATCGGACCACTATGCCTGTGGTCTAAACCATGGCATTCTTTATTTCTCATGAATGCGTGAATCTGAGTGCAGAAACTACTCTTTTCTTCTTTTCTTCTTCTTCTTTATTTTTTTCCTGGAAGTCAGTGCTCTCCATCCACCATGTGGGAATTAGATTCTAGATACCTGGTTGATAGGTTTTTGAATAGGCATCTTAACCACTGTGTATTAAATATTATTAATACAAAGATGTTTTAGAAAAAGAAGAGAATTTAGAGCAAGGTAGATGGATGCACCATAGTCAGAAGCAGAAAACAAAGAGAAACTATGGAGAGATGGAAGTTTTTTCTTGTGGTAACCATGTAGAAATTTATATTCATGTGTGGGCAGACTCAGACCCTGGCCTCAAGAGGCCAAGATAAGTACACGTTATACGTAACAGAAACCACCTTTACTTGGCAGTAGCAAGCACACCTCTTCCATTCTCAGCGGCAGTGGGCTGTCTGCACACCAACACGGGCTACCAGCCAAGAGTGTGCAACTGACTGCTTCCTATCTGAGCCAGTGAATTGCACTTCTGCCTGGGTCCTGTTTCTAAGATTCCTGAGTAGGTTCGTTTCTGTGGAAGCACAGGTACACATCCTGGCTCCTCAGTTCACAGCCTCCTAACGCGGCCTGCTTCATCATCTGTAAAACAGAAACCGCAGTAATTCTCACCCCACAGTTATCAAGGAGATTACACAAACCACTGAAACACGTCCAGGCATGTAGTACAGAGCAGCAGTACCAGCTATGTAGGAGACTGAGGCAGGAGGATTGCTTTGACTCAAGAGGTACAGACTAATCAAGGAAACAGCTAGGCCCTGCTTCAAGGACAAAGAAAATGAAGGCAGCTCCAGATGAACAGTGAGTGCGCCTGGGCTGCATTAACACGAAGTGGGCAATCTACAGGTACATCTGTGGATAACTACACGATACTGTGGGGCCAACGGGGTGGCCGGTGTTCTTTGTAAACCTGCTGTGGCATGGCGCACAGGGAGCACAGATGAGTACCTCAACCATACAACCCGGAGAAGGTGGTCAACAGAACACAAATGCCACTTCTCCATTTCTGGTGCTATAAGCAGACCCGGCACTGATTCCCACTCATCACACAAGGGATGACATAAGGAGCAGTGGCAAGGGTCTGGCCTTAGACGCAGAAGCAGCAGAAGAGGAGACACATTGGAACTGCCAGGACAGGCTCCGTGAACAGTGACAAGGCTTCCAAAACTGACAGGTATTTCCTTGGTGAGGTTTGTTAAACAGTAGGCGCTACCAATACATTGAGAGTATCCAATAATATCACGTCTTCCTAGACATGGTTGTGTGAACATTCCATGAAAAATCATAATAGTTACTCCTAGTTATACCTGTATGGAATGCATTTTCCATAAAAATACTCATGTAAAAATCAGTCACTTTTATATGGAAAAAAAGCACTGTGACAATACAAAAAGATGTTTTAATTAGAATCTAATTTTCAAGAGATCAATAATGCAACTCTAAACTTTGGTATTTCTTAAAGAAATAAATGTATACACTTGTTAGATTGAAACAAACAAACAAAAAACAAACAACAAAAACAAACCCTGTGACTCGCTGTGATAGTTAAACTTCGGTGTCAACTTGACCACACCTAGCATTAACTAAGATCAGCTGATATCACCTGAAAAGATTATCTGGATCAATACATTTACAGTACAAAGACCAGCCCTACATCTGACTGGAACTTCCCAGTAGTGGACCAGATGAAAGGAACCACAGAACAGGAGACTGGGAAGAAGAGAGACGCTGAAGCTGGGCTAGAAAACGCTCTTCCTCTTGCTGTCTGTTTTCTTCCTTTCTTCCACCCTCCAGCTCTCCAATCCTCCAAATCTTCAACGTGACTAAGGACTCTCCAGGAATCCTCCAGCCTTCGGCCGTCACCCACTAAGCTACTGGATGTTTTCAGTGATGTAGCCTGCCTCCACCCTCAGCCATCAGCCATGTTGCCTCCACCATGAAACCCTCTGGAACCCTAAGCTAAGTAAATCTCCCTTTCTTCCTTAAGCTGATTGGCTTTGAATGCTCTCTCACAGAAATAGTTAAGAGTAACTTGCTAAAAGTTAAGATAAATTTTCTGGGAATTTGTGACAAATTTAACCATTTCCTACTCGACTGCCAGAAACATCCTGGAAGTTGATACTACACACAAAGCATTAATGCTTAATAAAAGCACACAGGCGAGTCCCGAAGAGGTGGCTCAAGAGCTTCCGCTTACCTTGAACCATGAGCATGGGCTCCTTGGCCCCCCCATGCGCCAGCATCTCCCTGCGGTAGCGCTCTCCGGCGGACCTGGGGAGAAAGAGATTCCGTTACCCACAGCTGCTTACTGGGCCGCATGGCGCCGTCTACCCCGTCCAGTGTCTCTGGGGAAGCCACATGGATGTCCCATTTGAGAAAGCTGCCACCACATGTGCTTGTTTCTAAAGCCCAAGTTCTGATTTTTTAATGTTTCTGAAATTAAAACAAACCCAAGTATGTATGGGCCCAACTGAATTTCCAGCCATCAGTTGGGTTAACAAGCAGTCCGTCATTGAAGAAAGGAATAATTCCTTTGTGCAAGAAAAAAGATGCTATCCTACTCTGTGTAATTCTTAGGACTACTTCAAGGGAGAATTGAAATTACTTATACTAGTCTTTTCTTTCAGGAAAGTAGTTGAGAGTGCATGACACAGAGCAGACTAGCTGGCCTGTGAGGGAGAACAGGTACTGACAGAGGCTGCGGCCCAGCGACCGTACGGCTCAGGCAAGGCTGACGGGCTGCTCATGCACTTGGACGACAGAGGCAAAGGAAGAAGTAGAGCTTGTGCCCCTCTTCCTGTATTCTTCAACAGGGAGGTGCCCCCATGGGACCCTGACTTCTATGAAGAACATCGTCTATGCTAACGTATGAAGACAAATTTTGGAGACATTTAGTCAAGACAGAATCTTGCTATGAAGCCTGACTGGCCTCGAACTCATGATCCTCTGTCTTGGTGCCCCAGGTGCAGGGATTACAGACACGAGCCACCGGCCTCTAGAGACTCTTCAGAGACAAACATTCTTCACATGAACACTATCTGAATATACGGTTACTTAGTGTTTTTTTATATATTCTGCAAAAAATAATCTTTCCAACACAAACTGACCACACCCTGTAATGAAATTAAATGACTTTTTTTGTGGTGCTGGCAACCAAACCCAGAGCGCTGTGTGTGCTGGCAAGTGTTCTAGCACTGAGCTACAACCACAGCTGAGCTCAATTTTGATACTATTTCTACTTCACTAGCTCTATAGTATCTTTTTGTATGCTAGGTAATTCTGTCTTTTTTTTTTTTTTTTAATTTTTTTTATTATTATTTATTCAATTGTGCGTGTGTGCGTATGTATGTGCACGCCACGTGTGTGTGTGTGTGTGTGTGTGTGTGTGTGTGTGTAGAACCACGGACGAATTCGGGAACCACCATGGACGCCTCCACCTCCTTCTGTCCCGGGATTCACAGGCTCCGCCCTACCAGGACCAGAAGCGCAGGCCGCCCCCGCTTCCACCTGGCGTCTATACGTGGGATCTGGGATCCGAACTCAGGACCTTCAGCCTGCAAGGCAGAGGCTTAACCCCTGAGCCACCTATCCAGCCCCAATTCTGTCTTTAATTGGACTTTCTATATGTGTATATCTATATGTGTGTGGATATGTTGCATGCATGACCAGAGGTCAACATTTGGTATCTTCCTAAATTACTCTCCGCCTTATATTTTGACATATTTTTCTTAGTGAACTTGGAGCTCACAATTTGATGAGAGTAGTCAGTCAGTGAACTCTAGGGATCTGCCTGCCTGTACCTCTCCATCACAAAGATTCAGGCATGTACTGCTATGTAGTGCTTTTTATGTAGTGCTGGGGATTTGAACTCAGGTCACTTTGCTTGTGTGGCAAGCACTTTATCAATTAAGTGATCCCTTCAGCCCATAATTGTACTTGTTGACAGCTTGCTAGCATTAAAAACATGGTGGCATCAAACAGTGACCATGGTTATATCCTAAAGCAAGTGCTAAGATCAAATGAGATCTATGTAGAGGTAGCACCTTCTCATAATGGGGTTGTAGAATCAACTCCTGACTTGAGGTGTGTATATGGGGGGGGTGTCTTTTCTCCTGGCCCTTCTCCCAAATCCAAGCCCTCTTTTGGCCCTCCCTCTGGCATGCCTCTGATCTGCAATTCTTGATCATCAATTGAACTGTTCAAGCTGGCTCTTGGTTAGAAATGGGATCAAAAGAATCTTTCAGTGCAGACCTGTAAGCCATGTACGGAGGAGGCTGAGGCAGGAGCAGCCTGGGCTACATAGCACAAGTCTATTTCAATTTAAAAAAAATCAAATCAAAACAAAATAGGAGAAAGAAAAAAGGATCCTTTGATAGAGGTTGGGAATTTCCTAGTCCACTGAGCACTTTTACTAGCTAACTTTTACATGATCATAAAAGTACAGCAGCTACGTGTCTAGGCAAGAATGCACATATAACAAGATATAAATATTTGGAGATATGTTTTTAATAGCATGTGGTTTTCTAGTAAAGTAGAGTTCCTTCAAACAAGATGATATTTTACCCACTTTATAGAAATCTGCAGTAAAGAGTTGCCATCCCCAAAGCTGATTTACTGTAGTCAAGTTTGGCTGTAGATCCTTTGGAAATAATAAAATCTGAAAAGCAGACCAACTGTCTGCAATCTGCAAAGTGGAAGACAAAATAACATGTGGGTACCAGGCTGTAAAACATTAAAAAATTCTATGACATCAGATCCAAGTTGAAAAGATTCAGGAACCAAATGTGATTATTAACTTGTAAGAAAATCCTATCAAACTACAGAAAAAGCTGAGGGGAGAAGAGGGAGCAGAGAACGTCCAGAGAGGGGAAGAAGACCCACAACTTGTGACCCACCACTTGGCCTGTGTCTCACTCAGTTCACAGAAAGCCGGTTCTGCCTGGCACAGGTTACATGCAAACTCTAGGCACTCAAAAACACTGGGGGAGGGGGGTGCTAACTTGCCATAGAGCAGCAAAGACTACAGCCACCTCCTGGAACTGCCTGGGAGGTGTTGGAGATGTCTCATTTCAGTGGTGAGGAGAGAAAGTGCTTTAAGCAACTATGACATCAGGCCATAATTACTGGTTTGCTTTCAAAAGAAGCGCCTTCCAAGGAATCCCTGAGACCAAATCTCAACTTCCTAAGTTCCTTTTGTTACAGGGTCCTGTAAGGACACTAGTAGCAGACTGAGTAAGGACACAATGTAAGATGTCCTGTACTTCTTGACTCTTGCAAAGTCCTCTCGCCCCCTTCTCTACTCATGTCAGTCTGGAAGGGGTCTGGGGAAATAGGACCACCAGCCTTGGGCTCACCCTTCTGCTCTCTGCAGGGCCAATCGTAGCTCTGGTAAGGGGGCCACACATGAGCACAGCAAAGCAGCTGATATTGTTATCTAAATCACGGGGGTCCTGATGAAAGACACATGGAGCAAAGTGCATGGGGCTGCGTCCATGGCCAGACAGCAGGATCAGTGTGGACAGGCAATCTGCAGTCACCTGCACTGTCCAAGTGGCAGTGAGTAGCCACCAGGAAAGGAGGTAAATTGAGGCAACTGAGAGAGAAGACTCCCTCCTCCAGAGAGGGAAAGAAGGCTCTAAAAAAGGAGGAAAGAGGTCAATTTCCAGGAACAAACCGGATGTTCATGCTAACAGATCAAGTTCCCCATAGTGCTCTTCCAGGAGGGGAACAGAACTAAGCCCTGTGTTGGAAGAAAATGTGAGGAGGGCATCCAGGATGTGAACTCTAGGCCGGGAGAAGCAATGCATGTGCAGGGAGTAGGTGGCACAGGGCCATTCTGGTCCCCCACAAGTGAGGTCTCCATGCAGGTCCCAAGCAGAGCCCACAGCTGCGGAGAGAGGCAGGACCATGAGAGGGAAGAGTCTAAGAAGGGACCACTCACAGGACTCCCACTTCCTAACCACATCCAGCGTTCTAGGCAGCTGTGGCCAGAGGTGGTAGGTCCTGCCTTTCTCAGTGAGCCTGTGGCTGGAGGGGGGCACCCGACCCTTGTTACCTGTTGAAAGGATCCTGGAGGAAGCACTCCTTCCAAACCATGGACGCGACAGCTCTGGACATCAGGTATGAGTAGTATTTGGCGCCATACCCCACAAGGTGGCTGAACCTCAGCTGCCAGGCCTGTCAAAACAGAAGCCCAGCACAGATGGTGAGAATGGCACGCGGGGGCCCAACAATGTAGCATGTGAGGAAAGCTGCAAATGCTTCAGGTTACATCTCACCCTGAGGGTCATGACACACGTGGCATTCATGTTTTCATATTTACAATTATGGGTTCAACTTTGCCACCTTCAATTGTATCTTCATATGCACAAGTCCTAAGCCAGTACCTCAGAACATGACTATGTTTGGAGAGAGGATCCTTAAACAAGTGATGAAGGGGCCACGAGATCGCTTGGTGGGTAAAGGTGCTTGCCCTGCAAGCCTGAAGACCTGAGCTCAACCCCTGGAACCGATGTAAAGATGGAAAGAGACAGCCAGCTCCACAAAGTTGTCTTCTGATATCCACACACATCTGCACTCATTTCTCAACTTCCCCACTCCCACACATAGGCACAGACACATACAACGCCACCCAGTCCAGGGAACATTGTTAGGACAGCCCGAGTAGATGAACAAAACATTTAAGAAAACATTATATCTGGCAAATACAATCTTCAAGCACATAAAAAAGTGTGCTCTAAATATATGGCTAATCTTCTTAAGTGAATTTATTTATTTATGCTAATTATATTTTATTTCATATCATGACCTAGATAAAAAGAGATTACTAAGAGTTTATTTATTCTTATTTGATTGGTTCAGAAGCTTTCTTGCTGATGATCTGTTTTAAGGGGGAGGTTTTCTAGCACTAAAAGCATCTACATTTTTGTCATTTTGTTCCACAATGTATCATGTCATTTATGGTAAAACAAAAAAGGCCCAGCACCAAAGAAAAGAATGGAGACATCATCATGCAGTGATGGAGTGTGGTATTTTTAGAAAGGACAGTATGGAGAATAGGATGGCCATCAGCTGCATGGGCTGCGTATGAAAAACAAAAAGGGTAAGGAACTCTTGGGGCTGCTGGCCACTAAGCCCAGCTGGTTAACGCTCAGATGACCCAAGGACACAGCCCCCTGACCATTCCGTTGAGGCTCGTCACTCTGAGTGGGAGTGGACAGAGATCAGGAGGGCACAAGGAAACCAGGGGCAGTGTGGGCTGCCGGGTCAGGCTGAAAAGGGCCTTCTCAGGGGGGCAACTGTTGTTTCTGAGGACAAAGGAGCAGCCATTTTAAGAAAGGCCATAGGGGCAGAAGTGGTAGCAGCCTGCATTTCTGACCTGGAGGACGGAACCTGGGGAACTCCAGGGCAAAGCCACAAGGAGGTAGAGCAATACAGGATGATACTCCAAATCACCTTGGACGTCCACCATGGGCACATGCAGTGCTCTTTAATATATACAGACACATACATACACCCCCCACGCACATACACAAACAATTAAAAAAAGAAAACAAGGAAAGGCCATGTGGGCCTTTATGTAGATTTTTCTACTAGAAACTTCTTTACCTACCAATACTGCTCTTTCTCTGAACCACAAGAGAAAAATACTCCAAATGAGACAGGTGGGTGGGAGGAGAGTCACCAAAGGGGAAGATGCATCATTGCAACACTGGGCAACAGAACTGGATGTGAATACTGTCCTCCAAGGACACACTTAGGCTTTTAGTTTGCTGAAGCAAATCTGACAGGCAGTCATCCATTTCCTTTATAAGTTCTACCTGACATTAAAGGTTTAAAAAAACCAATCTGGAAGCTTAAGAGAAATCATCATTCCCTAGCAAATCCTTTAACTCCCTTGAAATATAAATCCTTACTTCAACTTGACAAACTAGATGCACACAATTGCACAGTTTATTCTGATGCATGCTTTATCTGAGCTTAAATTAAAACAAAACAAAGCTGGTGCACTGGTCAGTGAGTAGAGGCATTACCAATTACCACCGTTACTAAGCCCAGATTTGCATGTAGATGCTGGGGATGCAAACCTAGGTCCTTGTGTGACAAGCACTTTACAGCTTGAGTTATCTCCCTGGCACCCAAAAGTGGCAGGTTTTTTTTTTTTTTTTTTTAATAGCAATGTCCCGGGACTATTTCTGGTCAAATTTCAGTAGAGCAAACTGACTGACTACATCTTTAATCAGAAACTCGAAAATCCATTTACAACGTGCACAGATGTGTTTGTCTTACTGAGAAGAGGGTCTTGCACACTTTCATGTCCTGGAATATTTAACCACTTGCTTGCAACAGGAGACCATGGGACCTTCCTCATAGCGAGCAATGTGGATGTGACTATCACACCTCTGGCAGCAGAACACAGTTCTGACTTAATGGTTCTTCCCCAAGACACTGGTTCCAGTGTGAGGCCAGCAGCTCACAGGAGTAGTAGTAGTCAGAAGGGCTTTGCCTTCTGTCTTCGAAGTGTTCCTTCCTAGTGATCTGCCAGCACTAGTTTGGCAGTCCTTGAGAAGCAGAACTGTTGTGTTGTTTAGAGCTGAGCTGAGCATAATTTGGTTCCATTCTGGGAGCAGATCTACTCTAACAGTGGTCTGATTAAAGCTAAGAAATGTCTTGGCTCCTTAGTTTCAAACACTCACGAGTGAGTCCCCACATAAACAGAGTAGTAAAAACTTGACCTTCCGGAACTGCAGAAAGAGGCACTAGGGCTGCACAGGGAACAGCCCTGGGTCACAGTGTGGACCATCTGCAGGAACTCTCCCTGCTTGCTCTCTAATTACAGGCTTGCTTTCAGTACCACACCCTTCCTGACCTCAAGACACACTAGAATTACATCCACCTGCCCCCTTTCATCAGAGGTTGTAAGCTCCTGGCTCAGACCTGCAATTTCGCTGCTGTTAGAACACAATTGCGGAATTCCTGCTAATTCAACCTAATATTAAGTCCTTGTTCCCATTTCATTCCTTCATCTGAAAAAAATGAAAGATATCACTTCAAGCAAAGCTCTGGAATTCAGCATTGCTTTCCTTTTAAGTTCTTAAGAGGTATCTGTCAAAGGAAAAACTTTTTTTCATTTCCTTCCATGTTGCAAAAAAGCCTTTGCAATGCCCCAATATTGTGGCTAGTGCACCCGCACCGTCTCAACATGCCCTGCTTCCTTGTCTTGGGTATGCCTTGGCATCCCGCATGAGACATCATGTGGAGTCGTGGAACAGTCACCAGAGCATGGAATACTGTGGCTTGCCTTAAGGACACAGAGCACAGGCCTGGACTCACGTGTCCTGCTGGAGTGTGTCAGGAATCCAATGGTGCCTCTCTGACCAGATGGCTGCATTGATGGATGGTTGACACTATGTGTTTCATTCATAGTTATATCAATGTCACTTCTTTCCTGCATGCTTCTGATCAATTCATGACCAAACGGCTTAAGGGGAATGAGGGTTTTATTCTGACTTATGATTGTCCAGTCATATTTCTTAGTATTGCTCGGTAGGAGAACTTATGGAACTGACCACACCATAACTACAGAACTGCTGAGAGAGGGGGCAAATCCCACTTGCCCGACAATACATCTGTCCAATTATGCCAAAAAATGCCAACCTACTCAGGGAAAATTCCCACCCACCATGGACTGGATCTTCCCCATCAATAAGACAGTCTCCTGCAGGCTGGCTCAGGGTTTAATTCAACTATTAATTCTTTATAAATTTGTCCAGAGCTTGACTCTTCAACTATCAAGGAGATTCAAAATTATCAAATTCCTGCTATGATGCAAAAACAATTGGTTTGTTAGAAATAATTCTCTGGTTGCATTATTTGTAATATGCATGACTTGCCATTTGAGACAAGGTCATCATGTTCCTAGAATGTCCTGCAACTCAACACCGAGGAAGACCCTGTCTCAAAGAGGGTGAGAGCACTGGGGGAACCATTCAGCTTCCTGCTTTGCTTGCGGAAGACCTGGGATCAGTTCCCAAAACCACATTACACAAAGCCAAGCATGGTGGTGCGTGTTCATAATCCAAGCACTGGGGAGGTGGCGCTAAATACATCATTGAGGCTTACTGACCAGCCAGCCTAACCTACTGTCTTCTGGCCTCCACATGCATGTACAGACATCGCCATGGACACACATGAACACACACAGACATGCACACAAGAAACAGACAGGCAGACAGAGACACACACCTGGACCTTCTGACATTTCACCAAAACTCATAAAATAACTGTACAAAAACCTAAGAATTCTCAGTTTGTAATTCAAGGCAATGCTAAATGGAGAAGCTGTTCTGTTGAACTCACAGATGGTCCCATAACTGCCCTCCTAGCCAAGCCTTTGTGAAAACCCCTAAAGTGCAGACACAATTTATTCTTTGCTTCCAAACAACTGAATATGGCAACAGTTTCTTGCTCTCAGACTCATTCCAGAACCACCCCCTACCTTAGCAGCTGGAAAAGCAGCAGCCATGATGGGTAATCCTATTGCCAAAGAAGTGGGAGAGCTCAGTAACCTGCCCTGTAGGAGGGTGATGTCTTTAAAAATAGTGTAAGAGAAATAAACCCCTAAAACAGAAGAGATTTCTGTATGGTTAGAGATGTATCTGAAAATTTCATGTCTTCATGGAAAAATCCAAGGTAATTATTTTGATAAACATGTTAATTTACAAGTACTTTAACAGCATACATTTCACGCATGGACTTGAAAAGAGTAACAGCACAGCTACTGGCAATGACTATCAAGTGTTCCCTCTTTCCCTTTAGGAACAGATCACCCTTGTCTGGGTTAGTGTGAGCAAGGGTCTGGACTCCTCTGGCCCAGGCACATGGCCCAGGCTGCCCCGAGGCTTGGCTGACTTTGCAACTCTTAGGACTGGGTATGAGTGGAGCAGATATGTACAACTGGTCTTTCACATGGGAGCAACATACCTCTTTCACCCTCCTCCCTCCCCCGCACTCCTGCTAGCCAGGAAAAGGTAAAACCTGGGAGTGCTACTTTGAACTCAAAATAAAAGAACATGTTGAAAAGTCAGTAGGTCACCAGGCCTCTGCATTTGGCTTGTGAGGCAGGGGGAACCTGTAGTCACCACTGCTATGTCTAAGTATTGACGCCAAAACAGACTCCTGGGCTGCTCTCCATGGGCATCACACACTTCAACCTCATTTCTACTGCACTGGCTAAAACACAAACCAAAACATCCTTGCATAGCTGATTCTTATGTAAGAATCCCATGGCTTCAGATGTTAGCACTACTGTCCAGTATGTAAGAACCAAAGAGGCCCATATTCTCTCCATATGAACCTAAGCAATTCACAAAAATACCATGTACAGAAGACCCTGGCGGTGGCAATCAGAAAATCTCTCCTGTGGCAAAGGCAGAACAGCAGCCTGTTTATAAGGCAGGCTGGAGTCAGAAGATAAACTCCTTTGTGGCCCCAACCTCTCTGGTGTTCTTCAGCAACACAGCCGGCACACCATTACCAATACACGGAATCCTAACTAGCGCGCATCTCTTCAGTACGCCAACATCATCTGCCAATTTTGCAAAACAAAAAGACCTTGGAATCTGGACTAGCACCTGCCACGAGTGAAGCTATCTACAGCACGAGGCTGTGAACAAGTCAATGGAAGTGCACTTCTCTATCATGGAAAGCTCCTTAAATCTTCAGCTGAGAGAATGAACGAACGCAAGCATCCAGACCTGAACAGGTCACTTTTCTTCTTCCCAAGCAGTGTCTCTGTTGTTCATATCTCAAGAGAAAAAGGTAACTGACTGTCCCCTCATTCTGAAGAAATTACCTTCAGGAAACGCAGAAGGTGGGGCAACTGTGGCCAGGAGAGCAGAGGACCTCTGCAGGAGCAGTGTCCAAAGGGCCAAGCCACCCCTAGACGTCTCTGGGCATCCCAGAAACCAGATTTGTGGTGTCTATGTGCCAAAAGAGGGCTGATGGGCTAGAAAGATGGCTCGGGGGTTAAAACCTTTGCCTTACAGGCAAAGGGAACTGAGCCTGGATCCCCTTATAGGAAGGGAGAGTGAGATTTTCCCATCACGCATGGCAGGCCCACCTCTAGAAGCAGGCTCGTCACTTGTAGAGCGTGCGCAGATGTGTGAGGGAAGTAGGAGTCAGGTGCGACAGGCCATCCACTCCTCACTCCACATGAGGTTACTGCAGGATTTCAGTAGCAAGGTTGTCACCTGCTTCAAGGCCCCGGCTGAGCATCTGTCCTGAAGGATACCAGCCCACCAATGATATTCAGACTGACTAACTGTCAAGAGGGCCCGCCAACTCTGGGTTTGAAAAGGACACAGACAACCTTGCAGTTTCTTCCCTGGTCACTTGCAGTGATGTTCTTCCTGTCTCTCTCTCCCTTAGTCTCCAGCCACATCTCAAGGCAGTAAGGGAGCCCCTGATGTTTCCCAAGGTTCCTGTCCTCATACTAACTTACCCCAGTGTCTGTGTGGTTCCCTCTCACTTTCTTTAATGTTGGTTCATATTAAACATGAGCAACAACAATAACAAAAAAACCTGACTCACCCCTCCCCCCTAACAAAAGTGCCAGGACTGCAGTGCTATACTGCTCATTCTGTGCCGAGTTGTGGCAGACTGTGCCCTGCCCACAGGCAGTGGGCTGCTTGCCCACCACAGGTGTCATGCTGGTAAGCACCCACCAAGCACAGCTCTCTGAACCTCTGGGGCCCTGTATCTTCCAGTTTTCACAACTTCTCTTCACCAGAGAGAACATGTCTGCTTCCCACCAGTCTTGTCAGCCAGGATCTGGGATTATTTAGTGGGGCAGTTACTGGAGAAAAAAAGTGGGGTCCCAGTACAAGTGAGTTTTTCTTCAGCCCTTACAGCTTTTTTAAAAAAATATATTTCTGCATATTTTCCTTTTTTAAAAATTTATTAGAGAGGGAGAGAATATGCATGTCACAGTGTACATGACTGGTTCAGAGGACAATTTCTGGAAGTCAGTTCTTTCTTTCTATCATGTGGGCTTCTGGAGATTGAACTCAGGTTGTCAATTCGGTGAGCAGGCGCTTTACTTGCCGAGCTGTCGCACTGGCTCCCCTTAAGATCCTCATAGAGAGATCAAGAGAGGCCATCTAACTCCTCCTGGACTCCCAGAACCCTCAGTATCTATACAAGCAGCGGAATCCATGCTGCCATGCACACGGTCCTGCCTCCCTCTCCTTAACTCGAGTCAGTGTCTCCCAGCAAACCCATATTGCCCATCTCTCCACAGTCCATGGAACACTCAGGCATTCTGGTACCTGGAGACAGAAGGACTTCTGTCATGGCCACGTGGACTACTGGGGACAGCATTAGATAACCGTCACTGTGAGACCATCACCAGACCCATGACTTGCTAAATCCTCACCTTGCAAATGTGAGTGTCACACTTGCCTCACAGAACTGCCCATGGTCAGGAAGAGCATAGGAAACCAGCACTGCCCTGGTCCCCAGGGTCGGTTCAGCCTGTCATCTACCAGCCTGGATAGGCGGGGAGCATGCTGGCGACTCCTTGCGTATTGTGACCAGCACAGTTAGTTCAATACATATCCACACATGTGATAATAAAGGTTTAAAGAACTAGACACAAATTATTATGATTTACATATAATGTACATTTCTAAGTCCAGATTCTCTTCCTGAAAGTTGATAATCACATAAATGACAAGAATGCCCAAAAATAAGAAACTGCCGAGCTACTCAGCACACTAATGACCACACACACACACACACACACACACACACACAAATTTTTGTGTGAAAGGCCAAAATTAAAACAATGCCACCATCAGCGTTTCTGAATTTCTTGTGGACCAGGCAGGTGGTCCTGAAGGATAGACCTCATCTGAATCCTGAGACCCAAGGTCTTTAGTCATGCCTGTGCTTTCCTGCTCCCACCTCCCAACTTATGAACAAGTTTAAATGATGCTCACAGTCTCTTGGCCGGGGTAACTTTTCTTCTCTATCTTCTAATTCTGGTGAAAGAGGCCCTGGGCCAAAGCTCAACACACAATCAGGAGCCACATTTACCCAGGCCTGTGCTCCCAAGAGATGAGATTGAGTTAATAAAACAGTGAAAAGACTCTCAGCCCCAGGAGTGCATAACTACTGCCTCCCGCCCTGCAATCCTAGGAAGACATTCCAGAAGTTTATTAACTGCACATTCTCAAGCATTGCCCAGGGCGGGCAACGGTCTGTCATTTCAGGTCCTGTTACCACCTGCATTCCATGTGGCAGAGCTGGCAGACATGAAACATGCAACCACCCCGCTGAGATTACCGGGTAGCCTGCTGTCTATCAACCTGCCATCCGTCCTCCCCACTGTCTCCTCTGAAAATTCCAAAATTCCTGGTGGAACAACTCCTAGCTTTTTTTTTTTTTTTTTACAAAATTAAAAACTGAAACTTAGAGGGAATGTGAGTACTGGGAAGGGCAAGGATTACTAGAATTTAATTTTAAAAATTGTGAACTAAAAAGAATCAACACCATTAGGTAAAATCAGCACACACATAAACGTCATCATTACAACCACTCATGTGACAATAACACCAACTAGCATTGCAATGTTATAAAACTATAGTGTTTTGTTAGATATGGATTTTCTTCTGCTATTGCCTACATTTGAAGGCCTCGGATATAATCTGCAGAAGGATCAGCAAGTGAAAAAAGAATTGCTTAAGGCTGGCATTACTGTGGCCTTCTATTTCCTCCTAAATCTACAGGTTGCAAGTCAGTTCTTATCCCTTGTACTACTAACCAGCAATCCCCTTGGAGGGAAGCTGCTCTCTGACTTCCACAGCATCTCAGTGTCTTCCCCAAAGGGAACAAACTAAAACCATCAAGTGTTCCACATCCAGTGGGACACAACATTGACTGCTAATTGAGATGAAAGCCACATCTCCATACTCACACTTAGAGAGATCCTAATTCACAAGGTCAGGCACCAGCTGTCATCATCCAGGCGTCTCTCATTCTCCATTCTCCCTCCCCCACCCCACAACTACTTCACTCTTTCCTGTCTCTATGAAGTTACTTACTCTAGACTTTTCATAGAAATGGGATTGTATAGAATCCCTTTTGCACCTGACACATTTTTTAAGGATCACCCATGTTGCAATATGTGTCGACACCTCATTATTTCATGACTAAACAATGCTCTGTATCATGTAGATATACCATTTTCATATCTACTCATCCATGTGATGATGAATTGCTTCTTACCTTTGGTTACCATGACTAATGTTGCTATGAAGACTTTGGAGTGGGCATGTTTTCAGTTCTCTTTAGCAAAATTCCATTCCACCTAGGAGTGTCTAGGCATGGAACTGCTGGGAATCTGATAACTTGTTTAAACTTCTGAGGCTATTTTCCAAAGTTGTTGCACCCTTCTACATTCCCACTGCAGTGCAGGGGCGCTCTCACTACTTCTCATCACCAACTCTTTCCTCTCCGCTTGGTTTGAATATGAAATGTTCCTCATAGGCCTACACATGGTAGTAAGACTGGGTGTTGGGTGATGGGCTTTGGGAACATGACTGGTTCCTGAAGGCTCTGACCTAACCAGTGGACTAACATGATGGCATGACTGAGAAGTGACAGTAAGCGCAGGTGACAGGCCGGGCTGGAGACAAGAATCATCAGCAGCGTGCTCTGGAACGGTGTACCTTGTCCCAACCTGACTGCCTGTGCTTCCCCTCTGCAGGAGGCGAGCTCTTTGCTTTATATCCTCCTAGATGCTTGATCTTGCCACAGCCCAGAAACAATGGAGCCAGTCAGCATAGATGGAAACCTCTGACACCAAAAGCCAAAATAAATCTCTCTTTGTTTTAAGTTGTTTATGTCAAGTATTCGGTTGCAGTGATAAAAACTGACTTACACACTACTCCAATAACAGAGAAATGGAAGCTGATCGAGGTTTTAGTTTGCACATCCAAGACAAATGACATGGAATGTTTTCTGTATATTTGTTGTCCTTCTATATTCCTTAGAGAAACAGTTCAAACCCTTGGTCTATTTTTTTTTCCCCAGTGGACAGATGGTGTATATATATTCTCATGTGGGTGTGTGCGTGTGTGCATGCATTGAGGCGTGTTCCTCAATCTACCTTCTACTTTGGTTTCTGTGACAGGGTCTTCAATTGAACCTGGAGCTCATGGAGCCTGTCTCCAGCCCCCCTGCACTGAGATTACAGACGTTTAATTACAGACCACTCATGTGGCTGCTGAGAATCTGAACTCTGGCCCTGGTGCACTTCACTGACTGAGCCATCTTCAGCCCCCAGCCTGCTGATTGTTGCTGAGTTCTTTGTAAATCCTAGAGATTCAGCAAGCATCAAAGCGTTCCTCCAAGTCTGTGTTGCCATTTCCTTTCCATGGGGTAAGCTCTGAGCACAATTTTCTGAAGTATTAACAAGGCCAAATCTTGTCTCTTTGGTTGCCTATTGGTGCCACAGGTAAGAAACTATTGCCTAATCCAAGGCAAAGAAGATGGATATCCAGGTCATCTATAGATTTTTGCTTTCGGTACTAAATTGAGGTTTGTAATCTGTCTGGAGTAAACTTTTACATGTTATTCCATAGGAATTCAATTTCACTTGTACATGTGAAATCTGATTAGTCCAGCCCATTCCTCTAAATTTGTTATCTTGTTATGTATTTTGGGTATCTGTATATATGCACACATATTTGCATGTATGTAACACAGGTGTGCAGTATGTGCAGGTTTATGTTGGGGGGTGTCTGAAATTGATGTTGGGTATTTTCCTTGATTGTTTTCTACTTCATTTATTGAAAAAGGGTCTCCAAATTGAACCCAGAGTTTGCTGACTGGCTAATCTAGTTAGCTATTTTGCCCGCGGGGATCCCTTATTATGTTCCCCAGAGTGCTGGGAATACAGGTAGAAGTGATGGCAGCCTAGCTTTTACATGGGTTCTGGGGATCCAAACTATAGTCCTTATGCTTATGAAGCACACGTCTTATCCACTAAACCACCAGTCTGGCTGACCAAGCATCATTCTTTAAAGGACAATTCTTTTCTTATTAGTTCTCTTGGAATTCTTATTAAAAATCAATTATTCATAAATGAATGGATTTTCCTTTGGAACATTTTCTCTAGCCCCCCCATTCCATTTGTGTGTGTGTGTGTGTGTGTGTGTGTGTACGTGTGTGCATGCTTATATGCTCACACTTGTGTATGGAAGCCCAAGGTTGATATTGGGAATTGTTCTTGCTTGTTCTTCCATCATATTTGTTTTTGAGACAGGGTCTCTAGCCAAATCTAGAGTTTCTGGTAAGGTTAGACCGGCTAGCCAGTTTACTCCAGAGAGTTGTAGACTTTACCTTCTGAAGCTGAATTAAAAGGAAGACTACCATACTTACCTGGAAATTTCACATGCAAACTGGTTAAATTAAGCACT
The DNA here is from genome assembly GCA_023101885.1 of Typhlomys cinereus. Lineage (NCBI taxonomy): Eukaryota > Metazoa > Chordata > Mammalia > Rodentia > Platacanthomyidae > Typhlomys > Typhlomys cinereus. Next base: position 1,328,972 of record JALPQD010000076.1, read on the forward strand.
TTAAACACTGGGCCACACCCCAGAGATATTTCTGAAATCTTAAATGCATTCCATTGACTGATGCATCTATCTTAGGATAGAACCATGCATTCTTGATTACTGAAACTTCGTATTATATTCTGAATTATATTATAGGTGGAACACACCTGTAATCCCAGAATTTAGGTGATAAGAAGCAGAAAAATGAGGAGTTTAAGGTCAACCTCATCTGCACAGCAAATTCAAAGTCAATCAGTGTGAGGTAGCATAAGTCTTTCAATCCATGAGCATGAGATGTCTTTCCCATTTATTTAAATCTTCCCTAATTTCCTTCAGTGTTCTTTTATAGTTTTGACTGTTACAACTTGCAGACTTTTCTTACATTTATTTATTATCCATACATATTTCATTCTTTTTGATATTATTAAAAATAGGACCATTTTCTTAATTTAATTTACTAAATAAACTAAAGAAAATAATTGTTTTCCACATACTGATCTTATATCTTGCAGCTCTGCTGAGCCTTTTTATTATCTCTCATAGATGTTTGTTTAATGGATTCCTGAGGGGCTTTCTATACAGACCATTCCATCTGCAGACAGCTCATTCTAGTCTTTCTTCCCAACGGGCAAGGCTTGCTTTCTTCTTCTCGTCTTGTAGCTCTGACCATAGTCTCCAGTGGCAGACAGTTGTCTTATTCCTGCCTTAAGATAAAGTTTTCAGTCTTCCATTACTGAGGATAATAACTTGGGCTTTCCTTAGTGCTCTTATACACTTGGGTCATGGGTGAAACTTGATTCTTATCCCCAATTAATGTCAATCGATCTTTAAATTCTAACAACTGAACATAATCATGTGATATACAGTTGTTGCCCAGATTCAACTACTACTCATGACTTACCCACACTTCAGAGACCTGCAGGAAAGAATCTATTCTCTCTCTTGTCTCTCTCTCACACACATTCCCTCTATTCCTCTCTCCCTTTCACTTTCCTCATTTCTCTCTCTCTCTCTCTCTCTCTATCTATCTATCTATTTATTATCTACCAAAAAAGCTTCATGCAATAAACAAGATACTATAAATAAATAAAAAATAAAGATACTATGAAAAATGAAGAAGAGAAGAAGAAAGAAAAATATGACTGCAAAAAGCAAAAGCAAATGAAAAAAATAAAAAGGAAGGGAGATAAAAATCAAGGCATTTCTCTCTACCAAAACAAAACGAAGCAAAACAAAACTTGAAGAGAGAAGCCAAACAGAGGAACAAATGTTTTTAAGAACTCTCCTGGCCTCCTGAATGAAACAATTAAAATAATGGGTAAATATATTTTATAATGTCAACATTATATTGTTGAGCTAAGAGATTAAAATATAAGAAACAATCTTGTAGCTCACTTTTACAAATAAAAATAGTAAGGATATGGTAAAATTCACTATATTTTCCTATTTTTCTTTGTTGTACACATACATTATAAAAAATCCTGGATTTCATTACATTTCCATGTGTAACATTCACTTTAATCACATTCACCCCATCATTCAATGTTCCTTCCTCCCACTGAGCCCCTGCCTTTGAAATTCTCCCTGTTCCCTTCTACGTCTGCTTTAGTACAGCACTGGGAAGGATTCTTTCTTCCAGCCCATCCTCCACAGTGAAACCACAGCTGTTGCCCCACTGCCCACACCTGCTGCTGCCAGGATGCTGCTCATCAACCTTCAACTTCTAAGCACTGGGCACAAGCCCCTCAGCAGACAAGATCTCTCCACCACAGTTTAAGCCAGGGTAAAACCTGAATTAAAAGAGACTATGCTAGATGAAATGTTGTTTCTGACCCCAGGAAGCAAAAGCAAACCTTTCCCTACTTGTAACAGAGTTCTCAGCACCACATTCCATCACTTCAACACTAACCTGTATGTGCTTACAGTCAGTCACCTGTTCCCGAAGATGTCTGTCAAAGGGCAGACACAGGAGGGAAATGGGAGTGCTGGATCAAGTAGGAGCCGGGGTCTGCTGTTCTTAAGAACTTAGTTCTAAGACTGGTCTGAAACATGATTAATGACTTATAAGGGAAACAAGAAAAAAAAAATATGGGCAAGATAGATTAGCATGCAATCTTTGAACTGTAGATTATTATCCAATAGCAATTTATGAAAACCAAGTAGGTCATGTCCATACATACTACAGATAAGTCACAGAAGGGGAAATAATTACACATTCTCTACATAGGAAGACTTTTGATCTTCAGTAATTTGTTTCAGCATTTGATCCACATACACGTGTGCCTGCTTGTATGATAGGTCATAAAGTAAAATAACTCATACACATATACATGCACATGTGAACATTTGTATCATAGATCATAAGGTAAAATCACTCACGTAGGATAGATCACAATGTAACATGCGCTTCTCAGGAAGGGTTTGGTCAAAATCCTTAAACATCAGATAAGCTAACAGTTGAAGGTCAAAGACAAGAAAAGCTATTCCAGTAAAGAAACAGAAACCAAGATACAATCACAGGCTAAAGCAACACTGGTGACCCGAGAGCACAGAGGGATTCCTGTCTGGCAAGTAGACCTGTTTCAGAGCAAGGGCCTCAGCAGCTCGCTGCAGGGAACGCTTCAAACACACGTGTTTTCCTAACACTCTAACAGGATGCAGGGGCTAATCTCTAGGTCTACCTCTTGCATGGCTGCAGGCAATTTGGCCAAAGGAGCTGCTTGTCCTGTTGGTTTGTAAGTCAGTTTTATCTAACAATCCTGACCTGTGCCATCCTGGACACTAAGACAGCAAGCTCTGGAAGTCATTATGATGAACTAATTCAGACTACCGTGTTGGCAGTACCAAACCAAGATCAGGTATCTGGATTTGACAGCAAACTGTGGCCATGAGAGTATCATCAAGAAGCTGGGTTAAAGGAACATGGGAATATTGGGCCATTTCACAAAGAAGTTATTAGAAGATAGATGAAAATGCTGTGTGGATTCTGAAGACCCTTGTCACAAGACCACTCTGAGATGCCACAACACGATGGCTGCTATTCACCAGGGAGACAAAGCAACTTACAGGTAAAAGTTCTTATTTCAAACAAGTCAGCTCTCTAGCATCCAGCCTTGTTCTTTATGTTCTCCATGGTTCTGTAAACTTAGACTTCAACAGAATATTATTCTCCAAACTCCTTCCAGGCACTTCCTTATTTAACTCAATACAGGACTAGTTCAACTGTTTACAGGAGGAAAAATGAGTCAGAAAAGGTGGCTGCGAAAGCATAAACTATCCGCTGGTTTAGAGACACCACTGCTCCCATTTAAAGGGCTCAGCATGTGGAAGTGTTGTTTAGACTATATTCTGACGTAAGTGGAAAAAAGTTACTGCTGCAATCGTATATAAATCATTTCAAGTACTGTTTGATTTTGGCTTTTAAGTGTCAGAGTTTTTCTAAATGTTCTGAGAAAGTTTGGTTCACTTTTCACTGTCCATAAATCACAGAGTATTTCAAAGCTTCCCAGAGACACAAAAAAAATACACACGTGAAAAGACAGACTGCATCACCTCTAAGGCAGGAGTCTGAGAACAGAGTGCACCAAAGCAAGTCACTAACTCTTTCATATTCGGTCAACAGACACATGGGCAGTCACATGTCATCATGGAAGGCCATTAGAAGGGAGCTCAAACAACAAGCTAGATAAGCATTGCCGTGGGAACTTGTGGTGGTCTGGCAAGTGGCTCCTTGAGAAGTAGGGGTCACAATCAAGATTCCTGATGGCAGCATGTCCAACTGATGAATTCTCCTCCCACCCTCCACCATTTTTAGTGGTTAAATTTCTCTCTCAACCTCTACCCCCAGGTATTATACTACCAATAATGATAATGCCTAGCATCTGTCAACTGTATACCGGCTAGCACTGGGCTCGGGCCTTTGATAAACATGGTTTCATCTTGTCTTAGCCTCTTTTCTTGTTGCTGCAACCCAATAGTCCAGAAAAGCAACTTGAGGAAGGAAGAGGTTACTCTGGCTCGTAGTCTGAGGTTATGATCCATCATGGTGGGGGGACATGGTGGCATAAAGCATCTAATCACATTACATCCACAATCAGGAAGTGAAGAGAGATGAGAGCTGGTGCTCAGTTTACTTTCTTCTTTTCATTCCACCTGGTACCCCAGCGGCTAGAATGGTGCCATCACAGTTAGGACAGATCTTACCCCTCAATTAACCTAGTCCACAAGCTCTCTCACTAGACAGGCCCAGAGGCTTCTAGATCTCATCAAGTGAATAATATTAATCACCACCCATGTGGTATCCACAATGCTCTGTAGTCAGACATTACCATATTACAAATGAAGATTGGATGCTTGAGATTCGACTAAGGTCATGCATTCGATTTCTCCTCACTACATGACTTCTACATTAGCCATTGTGCCTGACTCGGCTCACACTCAGGAGCTGCCTGTGCATGTGCTGTATGACTGCTATGCCCAGAGCTTCCCACCTACATGATCCTGACACCACATGCTACCTTCCCACTTTTGTTTTTGGCATTTGGCTATGCTATTCTTTACTGGAATGTTCTCTCCACTCAAATATACCCAGTAGTTCACTTTCAGATCATAGATCCAACTAGAAACATTCTACTAAAACCCCAAACAAAACAAGGACAGTCACCATCCCCATTATCAGTTAAGCTTACTTTAAAAGTTTTAATTTTTTTAGCTATTGTCTAAACCAGATGAAACCCAGTGAGCCACACATGCAAAAAGACTTGTACATTGGAGGAAATCTGGCAGGGGAGAAGAAGGGTTGTAATGGGCAGAGGGGGGAGATGAAATTGGGGATTACAGTGTGAAAAATATCACAAATTCACTATATTCATGTATGAGATACTGAAAGAATTTAAAAAGTGAAGATAAAAAAAAGCTCCAGCCATTGTTCAAGGTTAAAATAGCTGGAAACATGCAAACACCAGAAAAAGGCAACGAGAACATTGCTTTCACTTTGAAAGGATTGTTATCTAGAAACCCTCTAAAGTCTGGTTACTAAGCAACAAAATGGCAAGTGTTTACCCAAGACTGTTAGAGAAAGTTCCCAACCACAAGACCACCCCAAAACCAGAGAATGACATTTCAGAAGACCTACAGGTCCTTGGTCATGGTGTGTCTGCCTGTTTAACGCCAGCCCTGTGACCAAAGGTGAGAGCTTCACGGCAAGCTCCGGGCGGCCTGACCTATGTGGCGAGTTACAGGCCAACCCGGGATGTATAGCAAGACCTCAAAACCACAAAATATTCACAACAGTAACAATTAATAAATCAATGTCAGCTGAGGGACTCCTAAGAAGAACATACAAATCACACAGACCATGAACCTGTTTGGGCAAGATCCTCTGATGTGGTGAGCTCAAGAGACAAAAGGAACCTTCGGTCCACAAGAATTCCACATCTGGGCTTGAAGGCTCAGGGGTTAAAGCCTCTGCTTCACAAGCAGAAGTACCTGAGTTCAGATCCCAGACCCCACGTAAAAGTGCTGGGTGGAAAAGGCAGCAGCCTGCAAATTGGCCCCTGGAAGGCAAAACATGGAAAAAGCAATAAGGTGGTAGAACAACACGGGGTGGCTTCTGATGTCACCCTTGCGTCTCTGCTGGCACTCAGATGGCCCCCTGGTATACAACACACACACACACACACACACACACACACACACACACACACACACACACACACGAAGAATAAAGAACTTCAAATCCGATCAAGAAGACCTATGTGAACACATGGGAGAACATGGGAGAAACTGAGGCTAGTTACAAATCTCACACCTCCTAACACCTTAGTTTAAATACAGATTTGAGAATAAAGAAGTAAAATCATACGAGTACCAGGAGAATATCTAGGCAAAAGAATATGACATAAATAAAAATGTCTTTTTTGTGTTTGTATGGTTTTGTCTTGTTGAAATAGGGTTGTGCTATGTCAAAAAGTACTTTTTGAGCATTATGAACTAAACAAAAAATCTTGAAAGCTTTAATGAAGGCCAAGATGATACGCGGAAACCAACAAAAATGCAAATTTTTCAATATGAGAAAAATATGAAATAAATTTTGAAGAATAAATAGAAAATGGGAAATATATTTCTAACAAAGATGACATGTATACATTCTTATAAAAATCAATAATAAAAGGAAGATCAGTACAAGCATGGGAAAATTCCAAAAACAAATGTTCATACTCCTTTACCATGTAAATACATGGGAAAATACTATCAGGAAAGATGTTAATGTTACTAATAATAAAATACTGCAGAAAAAAAGTTACAGTATTGGAAATAATCAAAATTAGTGATTAGAGCCACAAAGGAAAAACCTTTGTATTACAGCTTTGCAATAACGAATAAAAACTGAGTGCTCCTTGCATGCATAAAGGCATATGCACCCACAGTTATCTGCAGACTTTCTATAAAACTAGAAATGAGCTGAAGTCAGAACGAATGTGGATACCAAGAGAATAAGGTTCTGGGCAGGGTTGGGATAAGGGGAGTACAAAGTTGGTATTTAGTACAAGAACAGAGGAGTCTTGTAAAGAACAGTGTGACTCACCTTGACATGCAGATAGATAAATACCAACACATGGGATCCTGCACACAGAGTAGAGGCTCCTCAGAACTGTGTGAAAGATGTACTTAAATTTCACGCCTTAGTCTTCCCAGGCTCCCTAGCAAAATTCCAGACTCTGGGGTTTCAAGCATAGGAATTGCTGGGGGAAATGGGGGGGGGGAGAGTTTGAGATCAAGGTGCTGGCAGGTCCCACGGGAGGACACTGCCTTCTGACAATATCTTCACACAGCAGGCTACAAGGGAAAAAGGACAGCAAGTTCTCTTCTCACTAAGCCACTGGGGTCTTCAAGAGTAAGCCAGCCTCATGATGTGATATCTCAGAGGCCCCACCTCCCAAAGCCCTCACGCTCTGGCCAGGGCTAATTCATTTTTGCTTGTTAATTTATGCATGTTTTACCCAGGTCCAAGATAAAAACTGTATTCTACTTTCCTTAATGCCTTCGCCAGTGCATTTCTGCACTCTGGTGAACAGAGTAGTTTTATGTTATAGTTAAGCACAGGTGTCAACTTGACTTTTGAGGGTTTGAGCTCTGGGCACAGTTGTAGAGAGTTGATGGTTGAGTTAAGCCCAGAGCAAACCTGAAGGAGATTGTCTAGCTGCTGGGGAAGACCCAGCCCATAGTGGGTGGGATTAGGCCCTGGATAAATCACAGAGAGCTGGTTGAGAGAGTTGGCATCCTTCTGTTCACTTGGCCAGACATGGTGTCTGGCAAGTAAGGATTGTCCATCTCTCAGCCGTTATGCAGTGATGGTGTGGCCAGTTCCCTCGGCCCTGGTGTTGGTGCGTGCTCTCCCGTCAAGCTGGACTAAGAACTGTAACCAGAAATCGTAAGAGAATAAAACCCTTGTTCCCTTAAGCCGTTTGATGGTCATGTATCAGCAACCATGCAGGCTGACTGCAACACTTTAGGACACAGTTCTTCTAGACAATAGGAGTTTATTCAGCCTGCAAACTCTTACAGGAGAGGGAAGAGGGAACTTTGACTCTGACCTGGACGTATGCTGTATGCTGACCCAGCATTACAGGCATTGAAAAAGCCATGTGGCAATTTAGCACTTCAGTGAGCCCTGGTTCCCCACTGCTATCAGCACTCGGAGGAACATCGATAACTGAATGCCCATTCACTGGACGACAAGCGGATGAGGGTGCTTTCCCTTTGAGTTTAGAGGATTTAAATGTTCATTAGCAAAAACTGAAATGCTACCCAAAAAATCATCTTTTTGCCTTTTCCCATTTTCATGTGGATGTGTGGGATGCATGTGTACTTGCATGTTTTCATGTGTGGGGGCACACGTGTGCAAGTTGCATGTGTGTGTGGACACCCAAGGCTGACATCAGGAATCATCCTAAATTCTTTTCTTTTTTGACAGGGTCTTTAATAAACTCAGAGCTACTAGACAAACCTAACCTGGCCAGCCAGTTTGCTCTAGGGATTCCCAGCTAGAATTACAGGGCCACCCAACGTTTCACAGGGATCTACACTCTGATCCTTTTGCCTGTGTGGCAAGTGCTGTAAATCCCAAGCCATCTTCCTGTCCTTGACACTCATCTTTAATCTACCACGTGGGATAAATCTCTATTAATATTTAAAAATTCTCTTCAGTTTCTTTTCAAAAGCTAAAACCACAGTCTATAAATATGTATTTTTCACTAAACTGATCTTAAGAAACATTAATACGAATTGTGTTAGTCAGGTCATACCAAGTTCTGATCCAATAAGATAAATTGGATAATCTACTTGCCTTTCTCAGAGTAGTAATCTAGAAGGTCACCTTTGGTGTGCTGAGGAAGGACACATAAGCAGGACAGTGGCTATGGCCTAGGTGAATGATGGGCTGGCTCACTTCTGTTCACACACTGGCTCAAACTAGTCACACAGCCACAAGTGGGCGGGACAAGGAGGTGCAATTACATAAATACATACTGAAGAGAGCAAGCAAAACTATTACTGAGTGGGCCTAACAACAGCCCCATAGGCACGACATTGTTTACATCCCCTCTTTCAAAGCCAGGTCTCTCCAATGACCTTGTACACACGCGACAATCAAGTGCAAAGCTTGTCTTGCCTACGAACATCAAGGTGTTCTAAGGACCTGATTCTTCCACCTAAATGTTTGGTCTGTTTGGAATTTATTTCAGGACAGTAAATCAGTGTAAGTCAAGCTCTCGTCCAAGCACAAGACCCAGAGGTATCACCACACAGTGAAGCAGCTCTCTCCAATCACTGCCCTCCAGTGGCTCCCAGGACCCACGTTCTCCTGCAGTTTTTTCCCACCATCTTGCTTTCTTCCTTCAGTTTTCTGATGATCCCCCTGTCCTCCATTTTTCAGCCTTCTAGAAGCCAGCTTGCCTCGCAGCCTATCACTTACCTATGTTGCTTCAAATCCACATTCCCAGACACAGGGACTGGCCATGTCTACAGAGGTGACATTCAGGCAGAGGAAAAGTGATTCAGAGAAAAAGTTCTCAGACTGAGGAAACAAGGACCAAGAACCTATTACTGAAAAAAAAAATTAAAAAGCAAGAGTGTGCTGAGGGGATGAAGCCCCTCTGAGCAGACCACGCAAGGCCTTCAGCTTAGGAGCAGTGCCTAGAAGGACTGTGAGGGGAAATGTCCCTGCCAGCTCAGACCTGACCCTGAAACAGCCTGTCACCATGCAGTAGCGTCAGCCTGTCTGGGAGGAAAATAGGAGCTTTAGGAAAGGGGCTGCTCAGAGCTGCAGTGTAGAGGCGCTTGAATCTGTGGCTGGCAGTCATGAGAAAAAGGTGAACGGAACAGAACACATCACAGTGTTGAGCTCTTTTATACCTTAAGAATTGTTAATCAAGTGCATAAGTTACATCCCAGGAAGCAACAAAAATATCCAGTTATTGCGTCTCAAGGAAGCCTTCCTACAGAGCCAAGGTGGCAGTTGGTGCCTTAATGGTGAGAAGTCCAGAGGTGCGTGGACACTCTGTGCCCATCACTTCTTGAGCAACACTGAGACTCATCCGCTAACATCCTGTGGGTGAGACTGATGTTCCTCAGGGAGTCACCAGAGAAAAGCTTCTTAAATGGATGGACGTGCACATCACTTAAAGTACAAAAACTTGCCTGGTGAAAAGAACTTCTATCATTCTGGAGGAAGCATCAAACTACCACCCACCCCCAGCAGAAAACTATTCATGAAAACCAAGACAAAAATGACCGCTGGTGACTTGGCTCAAAAGACGATTATAAAAACAACTCAGTCTGGCTCAAGTAGGCAGAATCCAGAGCTGCAGCCGTCCCATGAACTGAAGCCATATAAATTTTTAGAAAATGAGTTAATCACAAGATTAAAGTTTCAATTTATAACACTTCTGTGTTTTGGTTAAAAAGTCATAGTAAATCTAGCATGTCAGAGAAGGTAAACATGTTCTGCGTTGTTTATGCAGCAGAAGAGGAAAGGAATTTAACACACCATTAACCACTTAGGTGTTTCTAGATATGTGCCAGGTGGTCTTTGTATGGAAGATAAAGGAAAACAAAAATAAATAAGGACCATGCTCTTTAATCTAACATTTGCAAGAAACATCAGATACTCTGAAGTAGTCCTGCCCCAATGCAACCTTCCCTCCATTTGCAGGGCAGCTGGGACAGAGGGATGGAAGGAAACAGGACTTCATGGGAAAATATTCACAAAACTTAAACTGAATACTCCCTGGAAAGAAAGAAGAGTGAACATTTAATTTCTCCTGGGATCTTGTCTCACTGGTTAGTAGAATGAATGGACAGACAGACAGACAGACATAGATCAATCGATCTCAAGCTGGCAACAGCTTCCCAAATGCTAGGATAATGATTTCTTATAATATTCACCAATTCTGAAATAAAAACTTTAAAAATAAACTCATTGCTTATGCTGCATGAGTTCAGTGAGCAGTGCTGCCAGTTCCTGTCAGTAAGAAAGCTGCAACTGTGCCAGGCAGGTTTGGGGAAGAGCTCAGTGCAGAGTTCACTGTGCACGAGGCGGCTCTGGGTTCCATCCTGTGCACTTCTCCGTTTATTCAGTCATCTGTGAAATTGCCTATGAAAAGTTTTATATATTTAGAATTTAAATATAAAATAATTTTAATATGCTTTAATAATTTTAAATTTTAATAATTTTAAATTATTATAAAATAATTTTAATAGAACTATATGATCTCTCTCCATGTACTTCTTTCTATATATATGGCCATGCGTATTCATGTTCCCATGTTTTACATAACAAGATGGACTTCTAAAAATGGACCATCAAGTGAACAGTAAAACAAAACAAAACCAAACAAAAAGAGCAACACACTACACTCATGGTTGGGTGTGGTGGAGCATATCTGTAATTCCCATACTTAGGAGGCTAAAACAGGAAGACTTTGAGCCTGGGGTACAAAGTAAGACCCAATCTCGAAAATAAATAAATGCATAAACTGGTAATACTGTATCAAAGCCTTAAAACTCAAATTATACATAATTGTGCCATTTTCTCATGAGTCCTTTTTTTTTACTTTCATGTGTATATGTCAGGTACATGTGCTCACACGGATGGAGGTGCACATACATGTTTATGCACATGTCTGTAGAGGCCCAAGATTGAGGTAAGGAATCATCCTTGATCACTCTTCCACCTTCATTCTTCTTGAGACAGGATCTCTAATCAAACCTTAGAACTCAATGATTTAGTGCTAGTCTGGACTAACCAGCTTGCTCTGGAGATTCTCAGGCTCCTTGTCTGATGCTGGAATTACAAGCAGGCGGCCACACCAATTTGGTATTTTACAGAGGATATGGGGAGCTGAACTCTGGTCTTTTTAGTTGAGTGACAAGTGCTTTAACTGCTGAATCATCTCCCCAACTTCTATTTTTCTTGTTTTTGAGACTGTGAAAGAAAAGGAACTTTACAGTGAAGTCAACATGACCCAGCCCTCTTAGAAACCCTCTGGGCCTCTATGGAAATGACTTCCTCTTCCTGCTCCACTAGGCCTTGGGGTCAGGAGGGCTGGGCTGAATGTGCAGCCAGCCTCAGTGCCAATGCACGCTTTCAGTCAGCAAAGGAGTGGCTACCATGCTTTGCACAGATAACATGGCCTTAGCAATGTCAGCTAAGGAATCCATTTTTCCTATCGAGCGATCCAGTGTGGGAAGCCCTCAGATCACACAGAAACCGTATGGTAAGCCTTCATTTATTATGTGTTAGTAAGAAGTCAGAGCCCACATTTAAAGCAGGCATTCTCTAAACAATGTTCAAGCCGCAATCCTGCCAGTGTAACTCTACCATAATAAAGAACATAAGATTACACTGTTGTGACTGTGGGAGTAGAAGCAGAAAAGAAAATAATGTTTAAAGTTTGGGGTTTTGCTGATACTTCAGAAATGGCTGTTCCCCCCAACTAATCATGCTGGCTGGGCCAGTATGTGGCCTTCGACAGACAGACGTTCATGCCCACCTGAGGCTGCATCCGTTTAAGGAGCTCCCTTGCTGCCCCAGCAAGACTACCCTGGCCAATGCTGACTCTAGTTCAACTTCTTGTACTTTTCTAGGCAGTAACTCCCAAATCTACACAACTCCCATCTTGACTCATGCTCTGGAATCATGCCCACAGCCCAACGCCTGGACATTCTATAGCTGTGCTGAACCAAACTCATCTCCATATGCCACAAAGAAGACTCCTCTCCTGGACTCCATGTTTCCCAGGCTGCCATTGCTGACCCTAGGGGCCCAAAGAGTTAAAGCAGTGTCATTCCCTACCCCTGCAGTCTCCAGAGCACCAAACACCCAAGTCTGGCTAACAGTTCAGCTGCACTGCAGAGTACAGTCTTGTCCTGACTTCTTTTTTTGCGGGGGGGGGGGGGATGTATATGCATATCAAGAGTGTGTACATGTGTGTATGTGTGTTTGCATGTATGTGAAGGTGGGTGCGGGTACAGTGCATGTGTGTGCGGATATAATCTGTGAAGATTGGCACAGTTAGGAAGTATGGGGCCTATGTTCATCTGTATACTGTGGATTCTGGATGGTTGCATGGGAGAGAACCAGGTTTTAAAGCTGGTTAAAGCAGTGTTTCTTCAAAGATAGTTGATAAGATACTTTATTCCCAAAATGGTTGCTAACACATATGTGTTCCTAACATATAACTGTTAATTAGTTTTTAATTTTTCATGGAACAAAATTATTTGATATAGACACTTTTTGGAGATGAGTGTCTAAGGAGCACTATAAAGTCATTATGACTTTATGTATGTATACGTGTGTTATGCACTTGTATGTAGGATGTGCACATATGGTATAGGTACAGCACATGTTATGTGCACATGTATGTATATGTGTCTCTGGGTGCATGTGTTTGGTTTATAGGGTGTATGGGTGCAGTGTGTACAGATGTGGGAGTTATGTGGGAGTGCACATGGCATGTGCACATGTGCGGGTGTGTGTGTGTGTGTGTGTGTGTGTGTGTGTGCGTGTTCATCTGTGTGTGGATTCACCTTTCTGTGAGTGCAGGTGTCACAGGTTGACTTCAGGGATTTTCCTCTATCACTGTCCACTTTATTTTTGAGACAGGGTCTCTTAAAAAACCTACAACTTACTCTTTCAGCTAGATTGGCTGGCCAGCAGGTTCCCAGAGATCCATCTGCTTTAACCCTACAGCACTCCCAATAGGAGTTACAGGTACAAGTCACCATGCCAAGCTTTTACATGGGTGCCAGAGATCCAAACTCAGGTCCTTGTGTTTGCATCCAATGAGCTCACACTACAGCTCTTTCATCTTATTTTTGGGGACAGGGTGTCTCACTGTACTTTGAGCTCACGAATTTGGCTAGACAGATTAGCTAGTGAGTTCCAGAGATCTACCTGCCCCTGTCTCTCCAGCACTGGGACCACAGGCACATACTGCTGAGTCTGGCTTCTTAAGCAGGTGCAGAGAATCGAGTCATCATGCTTATGCAGCAAGCACTTTACTGACAGTTACCGGTGTATAGTCAATGCTTTTTGCTGCTATAATGGCACTGTTAAAACTCTTAAGTTTGGTGGTCGTAAGTGGACTTAATTTTAATACATTGCTTGTGCAGAAAAGTTGCTTATCTTCCTACTAAAATTTTACCACCATGCCTGTAGACACTCTGATTTTCTCAGCAAAGAATGAGTTTTGTTTCTTTCTTTCCAACATTGGCATCTGATGAATGTAGCACTCAGGAGTGGCAGTGAGTGTTCTGGCCTTCCTTAGTCTTAATTTTCATGGGAATATTTTTACAAGCTTAATGAATGAATTGGCAAACAGATGAAAAAATGTGTAAGTTTCTAAGTAGGAACAGAATATTTTTGAAAATCTAAATAAACCCCTAGACATTAGAAATTAAAATATAAAAGAAAAACTTTAGCTGGGTCTGGAGGTGCAGATCTGCAATCTCACTGGCTATGTGGAAGTCAGAGACAAAGGATAGCAACATTCTAGGCCTGTTTGGGCTACAGGATGAGTTCAAGGTAAGCTTGGGCAAAAAAGAGGGTTGGGAATACTATACCATACTTGAAGTCAAAACCTTAAGTTTAATCTGTGATATGGAAACAAACAAACAAACAGACAGACAGACATGTCTTAAAATAGTATCTTCTCTAAGCATGGCTATGTTTCTAAAGACCTCTTAAGATAATTTCCACATAAAGTCCAATGAAAATGATTGTGGGAGCTAACTCCAGGGAAGAGTGGACCTTCACACTTTCTCAGAAAGAGCTAGGACAAGAACAATAGACTCCACATCATCCTTCATAGCTTAAAAATTTGGTTCTGTGTCATTTTGCCCTTATAATATTAAAAAAACTACATGTGGGAGAAACCAAGGATGAAAAGGAGACTGAGTTTTATGAAAGGCAGCACAGCAACAGAGCTGTGACTAAATGAAAATCCATAAACTGTTTCATGCCACTAGCTTATCTTTTTTAAAAAAGCATACTTTAGGGCTGGAGAGATGGCTCAGGGGTTAAGACTCAGCCTCACAAGCAGAAGGTCCTAAGTTTGAATTCCAGGACCTATGTAAAAACACCAGGCAGAAATGGCAGCATCTTTCACTTCTAGCCCTGATGGGCAGAGCCTGGGAAATCCCAGAGTGAAGCAAAAAGGAGGTAGAAGCAATCCAGGATGATGCCCAAAGTCACCCTTGGTCTTCCACAGGTACATAGTGCTCTCCCCCCACCCACACACACACAACAAATAAATAAAGTTTTTTTAAAAGCATACTTTAAATTTTAAAAAATGAAATAACGAAAGGTAGCAAGAAAGCAGTCTGGATCACTTCACTTTAGTTCTGTGGCTTTGGAAGACACTACAGTTGGGTCCTGATCTGGGTTTTCTATGACTGTACTGTTCAGTGGTTATGTTGTAACTCCACAGAGTTTAACACCATTCAGTTTTTAAAACAAGCAAATGGAATGTTAGATGAACATAAGAAACACACAAGCTCTGAAGTCCATGACTCAACCAAAACTAAATGACACACAAGAGACCGTTGTTATACATTTCCTGGGTGAGAGTACGTTTTCTGGGAACTGGTAATGTGCTCAGTGGGTAAAGGTGCTCACCACATGCCTGTTGACTGAATTCTGAATCTTGGGAGACCATATGGTGGAAGATGAAAACTGACTCCAGAAAGCTGACCTCTGCTTTACATGCATTTGTATACATGCAGTGTGCACACATACCTATACACCCATACACACACACATAAATACATGCTCTTCAAAATTCCTATACATTTCTACTAGCACAGATAATCGAGAACTCAACAGTTCCTAGTATAACAACAAATTATATGTAAGATCAAAAATAGGCAGTAATTAGGACCAAGGTATAGCTTAATGGCACCCTACATGGTTAGCTTGTACATGGGCACCTGCCCCATATGTGCATACACACATGTGCACGTGTGTACACATGTTCTTTGTGTGATTGTGTTCAGTATATGAAGGTGACTCAAGCTTTAAGGCAAGAAGAAGCTATTGACAAGTATTATTATAAGATAAATGCCTCTGCTATTTGGTACATACAAACTATTCCCACACATGCTCACACAGGAGGAGCCAATGATCTGCTGGACAGTTATATCCAAGATTAATGTCTAGCACAATATTCTGTAAACCATAAATCAATACCTTCATACCTTCATGTGTCATATATTTTGCCTCCTACAGTTTATTGAATTCTCGTATATTGGCTCCTTATTAGACTGACTCAGCAAGAAGGACAAAAACCAGGACTCAGTGGTAACTATCTTGCCTTCCAAACACAGGAAATGAAACCAACCAGAACCACAGAGCTCAGAACAGGGAAAAGAAACACCTCCAACATTACTAGGGACTTAGCTCTAGCTTGGCTGGAACAGATACACACTGTTTCTGCCAGATATTAGACTCCACAGATTCTCTTTGATGCTTAAATCACATGAGTTGGGATTCCTTTGCTCACACCTGAGTGCCCTTTAGGAAGTATCAGTTTTCTTTCCACAGGAATCTGGAACCAGAGGAAAAAGTCTGACTGGCTTTCAATCCCAGGACAGCCACAGTAATTTTGGGCAGGACTGTGGGTGTGAATCTCCACAGAAAGCCCAGTCCAGGATATTACCCCAAAAGTTGGGCTGCTTAGAGAGTTAAGATGGAGATAATCTCCCAAAGCAACGAGGTAGAGTCAGGCACCCATAACTCAGTAAAAGATGCAATCCTCCTGCACTATGGCCCAAAACAGCACTAAATGAGACAGGATATAAAGCAGCTTGCATAAATCCTAGTATAACACATGATACTCAGTGTTAAGTTTTTTTTGCAATGGAAACTATTACAGAGTGTTGTTATTTAAAACCAAACAAACCTAAAGGGAAGAATTCTGACTACTGTCCCTTTCCAAGGACTGTGGGAAGACACAGCAATAAGAAAGAAACTAAGGCATAAAAGGATGCCTAGAGCATGAAGCAAGTCAGGCAGTCCCCAGCATCTGGCCATGTGAAACAAGAAGGCTGGTTTCCCAAGATATCTGAGGAGAAGTGTTGCAGCCAAGAGAACACAGCAGAGCCATCCAATAGTATGACAGGATCGAAAGCAGGACTCACGGTATTCGGAACGTAGGGCAAGCCGTAAAACTGCTCCTGGGTTTCCTTGAGAATGTCTGTGGTTGACTTCCTCAGAGGGTGCTGGCCATGGTAGATTTGATCCAGGGCGGCATAAAAGACCTAGGCAGATGAAAACCTTTATTTAGCTTTTGGTAGTCTGACCTGTATTTAAGATGTGGTCAACCAAAGATGTCATAAGCGCACCAGAATGGCAATTGGGAGCCATGGCTGAAAATATTCAAAGGTAAACATGCATTACTTGAAACATATTCTGTACCACATGGATGGCCAGTCCTAGATTTAAACGAATGTGCTCGACCTTTTCATAATTAAGGACACTGAGTGATTTTGAACCTCATCCATAGGGTACTCTTCATGTACAATGTTAAATTTGTGGCCACAAAACTGGAATCAAGAAAAAAAAGTTACAACTTGCGGTCCCCCAGATCCAACAAATCCTGGAGTCCTGGTGGATCCTAAATGAAGAGTATGAAGAAGTCAGAACCCTGGTTTTGTTAGCAGAGGAGAGAGTGGGGCAAGCAACAGTGAGGAAGAGGAGGGAACAGTGGCCCACGTGGCTGGCGGGAGCGCAGGTGACCAAGTACTACATCAGACCCTACATCAGACCCCACACCAGAGGCAGGAGGTGCCAGCGAAGCAGCTGTGCTCCTCCGGGGACCAGGAGACAAGGACCCCTCCCTTCTGAGGGGAAATGAGCTGGTGAAATGGGGAGTGAATCATCAAAGGAAATCTGAACATGAAACCTGCTGTTCAGAAAGTACTGAGGACTAAGTTCCACAGGAAAAATCTCAAAAAGAATAAAGGCCTTTTCAACACATTTTATTAACATGACTTGGAATTTACCTGATAAGAAAGTTGGAATGCTTTATTTAGAGGGGAATTTTGACAAGTAATCATGCCTCTGAGGTGGATTTTTCTGGTCCAGAAATGAATCTCTGTACAGAATGTGCAGTGTTGACTTGAAAGAAGTGAGGATTAGTCTGGGTAAAAGAAAAAATATAAATGACCTCTAGCTGCTGGCTTCACTTACATATAGAATTATGGCCCTAAATTACAAAACCAACTTTAGCCTTCCCAGGGAAAATACAGACATTCTCTGAATAGAAATACTACACTACTCTAACCAGTAATCTAAATGCATGGCTAAACACAGTTCTCTCAATTCTATATAATGACCAGCAATGTATAAAGATAATCAAAGAAACCAAAATGAGTACTCTGGATTGTACCAATAATCTCACAGAGTAAATAATTAGGACCTGAAATTCTTAATTCTATCCTGCACTGAGGTGGGATGCTTCTTGTCTCACTCTACACACAAGTCAAAAGTTACAGTTTCATCTCTTCAATTCTGCTTTTTCAAAATGATATTCACATGAACTTTCCTGAATTATAAAAAGCAAAATGCTTTTCATGCTTATTTTCATGAAAAACAAAACAATTTTAAAGTCACTGGCCTATCTGCCCAGTCGATGGTAAGGTTATGCATTCCTGGAACCAAGAACCTCAGTGCCACAGGAAAGTGCAGGGTCTGCTTTTTAAAATGATGCATGACAAAAGGAATTTCATGATTTCTAAAACAGCCCACACTGCCCCAGCAAGCTGAAACAATCCCCTTCCTTCCCACCCATAGGTCTGCGGTGCAGGGATGTAAAAGAAAACCATGGCAGCTCCACAGGCAGGAATCTCTCTCCTCCCTCTGGAGCTTATTCTTTTGGGATGGGCAGGAAGAAACGATTGACTTCTCATTTTAAAAGAAAATCATTGGAAAAAATGTACAGAAAGAAAGCTCCACTTCTAAAAGGGAGGTTTTTTTTATAACACACACCAGCAAATCAAGAGACTTCAGTGTCAGAGGTGTTGGCACACGCCTGTCATCCTAGACTGGTAGGCTAGGTTCAAGGCCAATCTGGAAGGCTTACTGAAAACATGCCTGGAAATCAAAATAAAATGCAAAATAAGAACAAAAGCAAAAGATACTTTTGACAAGTAACATGATTTTCTTTTGGTGTGGTATGTGCATGTTGCCTGCACATATGTATGTGCACATGGTTGTATTTGCTAACACAAGTACATGTGTGTGGAGGCTCAACATTGATGTTGGATGCCTTCTTCTATTGCTCTCCACTTTTATTGTTAAGTCAGAGTCTCTCACTTGAACTCAGAGCTCTCCAATCGGCTTGGCCAGCTAGCCACTTGCCCTGGAATTCCATCTTTGTCCCCTGAAGGTTGGGATTACAGGCAGTCGGACACACCCGCAGGGATTTAATGTGGGTTCCAGGGATCTGAACTCTTGTCCTTACTCTTTCCAGGCAAATGCTTTACCCACATGTGTGGACCATAAATAACTCAAAATAAGTATAAATTCATGGTCGAGTGACTATAAGCCTTCTCTTCACTGAAGAAGTCAGTGGTGCTGGGGGTTGAACTCGGGGCCTCTGCCTGCTCTATCACCACACCACACCCCAGCCGTGAAATACATATTTTTAAGATGCAACAGAAGCAGAGCTCACTGGTCACTCTAGGAATGGAATTTTAGCAACTAAAAAGCAAGTAAAGAACGGATTCCGTGTGAACAGTGAATTGGTCATTATAAGGTACTGCTTGAGATGACAGACAAACATGCAGGCATTGCTGACAGAGTTCTAAGAACTACAGACAGGCAGAATCCCATAAACAACCTCAGCAACGACAAACATCTGGACATCTGGAAATGCAGACTTGGCATCCAGATGGCTCATAAAGTTTTTCTTGTCTTCATCTGGTAACCCGGGAACTTGACTTTGAATATTATTGAAAACTAATGGTAATTGCTGTTGAAACTTCACGTCTAAAAACCACAATTTGTTTTAAGAGATACAAAATGAATAGTAATACATGTGGTGGGGTTTCCAGCCTTAACTTGGTTGTTGACATGTGTGACTCAGAAGTTCTGTCAGCCTTCTAGGCTTTGATTTTCCCGATAAAACGGGAATGACCCTATTTCACATGTGCCTCATGGGGACAGTGTGAGGAGTTAATGAGCCAATTTTGAGCAAGTTCTTTGAAGCCGGATGAAAGATGCTTCAGAAGCATAATTATTGTAATGAATGTGCAGTACTGGCAAGAATTGAAAGCTATGTATTTACATGGGTAATAACTCTGGAAACCATCAGTACACACTTACCTGAAGCTGCATATCTGCGGCTGCACACACCTTCTTTGACTCACAGAGACGAGACACCATGGCTTTCGGCAGCGGCTTCAAAAACAAAACAATGCACACGTGAGTGAGCTGCTTAATATACCACTGTGCCAGGGACACTTGAGAGTAAGGAAATTTAAAAATAACACCAAGTGGGAAAAGGCAGGGCAGATCTCCTTAGAGTTTAAAAATAAACTTCAAATCCTTCAGTTGACAAGACGAAATGAAGACATTCCATTTGATTTCAAGAAGTGTCACTGTCAAATCGGGTTAGCACATGAAAAAGCAGGATTACTAGGAGTGAAGACACTGGCGCTGATCTTTCAAAACTATTCAAACCCCAAAGGGAATGTTTCTGTTCCTTTGTTTCTAACCAGATCTGCTCAAGTGCTCTCTTAACTTTCAAGCGCACATAATAAGTGACGATAGGCCTCAAAGATTAAAATGTCAAGAAAGAAATGCTGATCCAGGTGCCAGCCAGCGGGGAAGCTGACTGATGTCCTACCCACAAAGGAGATCGTGAACTTCAGGTTCTTACTTTTCCCACTTAGAAGAATTAGAATGTGGGCACAATACTATGTCCCTGAATGATTTGTGGCTTTCTCTGTGATTCCTGTTACACTTAATCCTATAGCATACACATCCTCACAGAAAAACCTAATAGTGTAGTTGGAGAGAAGAAGCATTTTACCTGCTCATTAGAATCATCACTACTGATGTTTTAAAAAGAAAGCTGCCACTTTCTATGCACCTGTTTATGATCTAGATTAAACTAAAGCTCATCTGCAAAAGAAACATGTTATATAACAGCTCAGTGGCAGGTGACTCAGCAGTCTAGTCATTTGCCATGAATGAGAATGTGGTCTCATTAATGAGTATTGATACCTACAACCCCAGGACCCAGAGCTGGGTCTGCCACACAGAGACCTTGCTGCAAGAGTGAAAGACTACAGTAGGAAGTGATTCAAGACACGAATGTGCAGCTTTTTCTCTTCCACTTGCCCCTGAGCAAGAGCGATGGCTCCTGTGGTAAAATGCTTGCTGTACAAGACTGAAGATCTGTGTTTGGTCCTCACAACCATGCTTGCACCTGTCATCCTGGCTCTTGCTGTGAGGTGGGTTGGCTAGGAGCTCACATGTGCAGCATGGCATCTTGAACATGGAGAGATCTTGCCTTCAAAAGAAGGTAACAGAGGTGAACTAGGCTCCTGAAAAGTTGTCCTCCAATCTCTACATTCATCCACACAAAGCTTTAAAAAAAAAAAAATGCCAACCAGACTTTTGGGTAAGAAGGCAAACTCAAGCCTGCCTTGGTGCGAGCTGTTGAAGATGTGTCAGAATAAGACAGAATAGACACTGTTCTGGAGAAAGAAAGAAGAGCGTTGCAAATGCACCAAGGAAATGGAAAGGCTACGAAGTACCAAGAACCTAAGAGAAGCCAAGCTGGATGCAGCTCTAGCAGCGGGAGAAGGGGAAGTAGAATCTTTATCCAAACAAGTCAGGCAGTCCTGGAGAAGAGACTGGCAGCCCTTACAGCCAGGACATGCCACAGCCTTCACTAGTCTCAAGTCCAGTTGGAGATTTTGGTAAGCTAGTGATTCCTCAAGGAGTCAGTCAGAAGTGGAGAGAAATTCTGTTCTGTCACTCTGCATGACATAGAAGAAGGGGTCAGCATCATTTTATTTAAAACTGAGCAGCCCCAAGGCCTGAGAAGAGGGAGCAACCGTGAGTAAGAGAGTGTAAGGGGCAAGAGGCTGCTCTGGGAGCGGTGTATTGTGTGAGAGCCAGAAGCTAAAACATGTGGGTGGCAGGAGGCAAGCAGTGAAGTACATAAACCTGTTCATCACCCAAGAAAGACCCTGGAGTTGGACACCTGAGCAAGCCAGTTACCTGCCATTTGATGCTGTAGAGTCTAAGACCCCAAGTCCGTCCCTCCAGCAGAAGGATCAATACTTAGGAGACTGAAGTATGAAAATAGGTCCTCGCCCTGTGCTGATCTCAGTGCTGTGGTTGCTTCCCATACACCTAACACACTTCAGAAATACACTGTGCTAGAACGTTATCACTTACAGGGAGTGATGCCATACCACATTATCCATCGATCTGAGGAGCCTAGAGAGTCTGGTAATCTATAGACTGAGAAACTAAATGGGTCCAGAAAAGACCCATGGTTCATAAAGAATGGAAGCTACTGAAGTGAAGATAGCACTGGCAGGTACTGCTCTGAACCAGCCTAAGTCACAGAAAGACAAAAGGCCATAAATTCAATACGCATCCCTCCTGATGTGCACAGAACTGCACTAAGTTTTAAGGACTCAAAAGGAAGCTTCCAACATTTCGTCTCCCCTCTCCCACTTTTTATTGCTTCTTCAGCAATTATGAGCTCTTGCTCAGAAAACATGAGGACCAGAGTTCTGATCCCAGCCCTCTTGAAACAAGCCAGACATCCACCTTATAACTCCAGTTCTTAAAGGGCAGATACAGGAGGATCACTTGAGTTTGCTGTCCCCCAGTCTAGCCGAGGCATGTATCCAAGTTTCTTTAAGAGACTTGCCGCAGAGGAATATGCAGTGATGGTAGAGAATAACCTTCTGGTCTCCATGTGTACCCAAGCACATGCGCCCCCGTGTGCGCATACATCCACACACATCTAATCTAATTCCAGCTCCCTCGTGTCTACACATAAGTTAGTCAGATACATTGATGCATATCTGCAACTCTAGTCTTGTTAACTGATGAATCCTAGGTTCAGTGTTTCAAAAAATAAGATGGAGAGCAATTGGAGAAGACACTTAAGGTGATAAAATATCACAAAATCAGCCACATGTTTTATCAGATTCACCTCCAACCCCTATAACTTTCAAGATAGAAAATACTCCTCCTGTGATCTCTAGATGTAGGTACATACAGCTTGCTGTCCTTCTCAGGATAAAGACACTGCTGTACTTGCTAGAGTTTAAAAAGGGTCTACCCTCAAGTCAAGGACAAAGTTGACATAACCAGTTAAGGTAAAGGATGACTACGCAAGAGATGTATGTCACTGTTCTCTTCTGATCACTGAAACCTTGCTTCCTTATTACCCACTGCACCAAAAATACCACTGTCTGATAATAAATGCCAAAGTTGACTACAAATTTATGAGCTAAAGTCTTGGAGAAGTGGTTGGCTACCCAGCCTAAATATCCAAAACCTTTTCCAGGCATGAATGAAAAGTCCTATTTCTAGAATTTAGTTAAATTATTCATCTCATAAACAATTATATATCTATCAATGAGTTCAATTTAAATTTATGCGACCACACCAAACTCTGTAAGTCAGTCAGCCATCCTGAAGTAAAGGGTGTCTGTCCATATGTGGGGTGAGAGGACTCCCATGGGTAAAAACACCAGCTGTGCAATCCAGATAATAGGAGCTGAATCCCCGAAACTCAGTCAAAAAGACAGATGAGGTGGTTTCATATCTATAATCTCAGTACTCCTACTGAGAAATGGAAAGTCAGGAGAACCAGCTGGAAGCTTGAGTATGCAATCCGACTGCAGGAAGAGGAGAAACCCTGACTGAAAAACAATGTAGAAGGAGAGAATGAACTCCCCCAAACTTGTCCTCTGACCACTACACACGCCCCTATGGCATGCATGTGCCTACATACACACATGCGCACACAGAGACACACACATAAAGCAAATCTTTGCAAAGAAAAAGGGTCCTGACGGCTCCCTGGTTGTGGAGGTGCCACCCTCTGTGCACTCAATGCACAGAGTTCTGTCAGTGCCCGCTCCCAGCACTTGCCCTTTATTCCTCCCTAAATGCCAGAATACAATTAATGGTCAAAAAGGAAAATGAAAGACTATAAAATTGACCTTTCTTTCATGGGACAAAAGCAGTCTGGTTTCTTGGGCAGAATTATAGTTTCTTAGTCTAAATATGAATCAAAGAACAATAATTACCTAACTGTGAGGCCCAAAGCAAGTAGGGACCAGCAGCATCACAGCTTCTGGTAGCTTCTTGGAAAAACCTTGGCCTCAGCTACATCCACTAACTCAGGAGCTGCTATTGGTCTCAGGTAGTAATAGTGACAGATGTGCCAACTTCCACAAGCACAGCCATCACTCTGAGAAGTTAAGGGAGCAAGAGAAAAGCTCAATCTATGGCAGGAAAAGCCCATAGGAGGTGATTATATGACAAGACTGCTCTATGCTGTTTATTTGCAAGGAAACCGCCAGGGACACCCTGTCCACATTTACAAATGAGGACAAAAATCCTGTATGGTAAAATTAGTGCGAAGATTCAGGGAGAGTAAGAATCCAATCAACTTGTGGGACTTACTAACTGGGAGCAGTTGAGGTCCTTCCACTGACACCTCTCTGTTGGAATGCTGCCATGACGCCAGTGACCACACCTGCTGGTGGGCTTGACGGGCTGGGACACAACTGAGTCTCTCACTTTCCTCCTGACCTGGGCAATTGACACACCTTGGTATTAGCTAACATTCTAAGCCAAACACTCTCAGCTTAATTATTAATTATTACTGTTCTTATAATGCCAGAGTTGGGACTCAGCTCTTAAATGTTGGGGCTGTAGCAAAGTGAAGAAGCCATCCGTATATGTGTGGGATAAAGAATGCCAGCCGTGGCTGATCAAGCACATGGACAAAAACACTAGAACAGTATTAGCTTTTCTGTTATAGAGTGTAGCACAACATGCAGGAATATTTTAGACCTAATATTTAAAAATCGCAAATGGTTTAAGAACTTGGCATCTCTTTGAGCTTGTAGAATGTTTAGTCCAGATTATGTTAAGTACACAGACTCATTAATTTGCCAGGCATTTTCTATCATTTTACAGTCTCACTGATCTAATTCAAAGACTATGATGCTGCAAGTTATCAAAATGTTACAGAGCCCAAATCGCCATGATAACATACTTTGATTTACTTATGACTATTGAGGAAATTTGTTATTGCACAAGCTGCATAAATACTGAAGGTAAAGGCATTGTAATAGTAATTACTCGGCTCTTCCCGGAAGTCAGGAGCTCCTACGTGGAAGGCCACTGAGCCAAATGACATAAGAGTTGTTGAGACATGCTCCTTGGACTGGGAGAAGTGATGAGCTAATGCTGTCCAGGCCACAAGTGAGCGACTTCCTTTTCCAGCATGATGCTGCCCCACCCCAGCCATGGGCGATCGAAGTGACTCTATTTCTGTAGATGTAAATAGTTGGGAACAGCCAGGTCACAGCACATTTCAACTAGCTAGTTTTGAAATGCTGCTTCCACCTAGTCATGATGTCAGGCCAAAACCCACAGGAAATTCTCCCCTTCATATCTGAGGGGGAGATTAAAAAAAAGTCCCTTGGAAATGCTTAAGATGTATCGTTGTGGGCAAAAGACAGAGGGCTTGGAGTTTTATAGGCTCAACATTAACCATTTTAGGGATTAAGAATGTAGCTCAATGGCATGTAGAGGATTTTGGGTTCAATGCCTAACCTAAAATAGCAAAAATAATAATAGTAATAATAATAAAAATACAAACTGTGCTAACTAGATATAGGTGTCAACCTAACAACTGAAGACTGAGTCCTAGTCACACCTGTGAAGAAGCAGGAGCTGAGGGGAGCCCTAAGCAGGCCTGAGGGAAATTGGTCAGGGTAGGAAGACCCAGTCCATGATGGGTGAGGCCAATCACTGAGCAGGAGATATGGTGGAGGTTGCTGGTTCAGTACTTTGGCATAGTTCTGCCAACCTGTCTCTCAGCCATCCCTGGGGACATGGGGTGGCCAGTTCCCTCGGCTCCTGGTGATGGTATGAGCTCTCCTGCCAAGCTGTACTATGAACTGTAACAGAGAATCATGAGCGAGATAAAACCCTTTGCTCCCCTAACCTGTTTAGTGATGAATTTATCAGCAATATGCAGATAAATGGCAACATCGATTCATGTTTTTATATGTGCAAGAGGTCTTTTTCCATTTTTTTCGAAAAACGTCAATTACTACCATGTTTTATAGTTTGTCTCTGTATCTAAAGGTACATAAATATTATTAAATCTGACTAACAAAAATGTTTAATGGATGCATTATTTTTTAATTTGCAGATGCTTGATTTTTTTTAAAGCTATAAACAAGCAGTGGAAAGCCAATGGCTGCCGTGTGTGCTGTGTATAGCAGAGGGCAGGGAGATCATGCCCACAGCTGAGAAGCACTAAAGCTGAAGCTAAGAGGAGTCCTGCCACTGCTCCACTCCAGTATCCTGTGCTCCACCTCAGTCCTTCACAGCTCACGCGGGTGGGGTAGTCTATGTGTCTCCTTGGTAACAGAACTCCAGGTACCTGGCCTTAGACTGATTTTCTCAAACTCAGTAAACAAATTAAATCCTATGAGGACGCAGGACAGGGAAATTATGGAATGAAAGCCCTGGGATATTACCATTCTGAAAATAACACTGCAGTGAATATTGATCTGCATTTCTCCGAGACATGCTATAAGGAGCACAGACTCTTTCTTAATATATTAGAGATTTCTCATGAGGAAAAACTGGATAAATAAAGTAGTCACATGGATGCTGGAGCTTTCTGGCCAGCAGTCCAGTGAACTTATGAACTCTAGGTTGAGGGAAAAACCATGTCTCAAAAAACGAGGTGGAGAGCAGCTGAGGAAGACACCCAGTGTTGATCTCTGGTTTCTATACAAACACACACCCACACAGACACGTGTAGACATCCATATGAACACATACATGTAATGCATGCCAGCTGTCCACATGGAAGAAATGGTCATAAAATGCTATAACATCAATTTAATCAACTTTCACAAATTTTAAGGGAATTCTCACAAAAAATTAATAGATATCTGTGATAGTTAGACATGGGTCAACTTGACAATTGAAGGCTCAAGCTATGGGCAATTTGTAAAGAATTAGTGGCTGAGTTAAGTCCTAAGCAAGCTTACAGAGATTGTATAATTGATGGAAAGGCCCAGCACATGCAAGTGGGACTAATCCCTGGGCAGGGCATAAGATGGAGGAAGCTGGTCGGGAAAGTTGGCATTCTTTGATGTATTTGGACAGACATGCTGTCTGGCAAGAGAATTTTGCCCTTCTCTTAGCAGTCAGATCTGTGGATTTGATGTGGCCAGTTCCCTCAGTCCCTGGTGTGAATTTTCCTGTGCTACTTGTCACATATTTTTTAATGAATTAAGAACTGTAGACAGTCGTAAGGAAGAATAAAACGCCTGTTTTGTTGGCATCATGCAGGCAGATAGCAGCAATCTTGCTGGCCCCATATTACTATCACTACTCTGTGGCCTGGGAAATTACTTAACCTGCCCAAGTCTTGGTATCTGCTCAGTAGGCAACTAGGGACTGCTTCACAGATTGCTACAGGACTAAGAGAGAAGACACTCATAAAATTGTATTACCTCCATCACATGATTCAATAGTTTGTGAGGAAGGTAATTAGAAAAAGCATGCTGCTATTATGGCTAACAGACAGAACTATACAAAAATAATTAGTAATGTGGTTGGGTTTTCAAAGTGGCCAAGTAGCATGCCCTGCACAATGTCCAACACACTACTGACCCCAAAAGTTTAGTATTTGCTAAAGGCACTAAGATCCTTGGAGGCAAGGGATTGACAGCCACAGTAGTGTTCCTATGCTTAAGGGGAACACAGGAAAGGATTCTGGGAAATGCCACTGGGTCCTTGCATCTCATCGGAGAGGAGGACCCAAAGGAGAGTCTGGCATGCACATTAAAGGATGCTCCAGGGATGGGAGGGGGAGGCACTGGGGGATGGGGAGGAAGGGGGGAGGGGAGGGGGGCACAGGGCAGTGAGAGGTTGGAGGGAGGGAGGGGACGGGTGTACCTGTTAAGTTTGTATGAGTGGAAATAAAAAAAACAAAGTGGCCAAATAAAAGATTTTAAAAAATATGTGACAAGTAGCTAATACATGAGGAAGGAGAGGAGGGAGGGGAAGAAGGAGGGACGGAAGGGAGAGGGAGGGAGGGAAGGAAGGGCTTATTAGGAAGTTATAATGACTCTGTGCCTCCATGTATCTAACAAAAACAGTCTCGAAATACCAAGAGTAAAAGCAGACAAGACCAAGGGGGAACACACAGCTACTTCCTAGCTGAAGATTTATACCTCTAAACTTTTGCTAGGCAAAAAGTTAGTTATACATCAAAGATCTAGACAACAGAATTAAAAGATAGATATAACAGACTCAGACAAAATCCCAGACACACAACTTTGGGAACATGCAATCCACCCTGGCATAGATGGAGTACTCCTGAAACAGCTCGCACATCAGCACATAAAATAAAATCAACAAACTGCAAAGAATCACTAACAAAGAGACCACTTAATTACCTACTGGTAACAAAATGGAAACTGCTAGTCCTGGTGGAATACAGCCGTAATCCCAGCACTTGGAAGGCTGAAGCAAGAGGACGGCAAGTTCAAGACTGGCTTGGATTGAAAATTCCAGCCCGAAGTCACTGAACTGTGAGACTTGTCTCTAACTCATGAAAGGACAACAAACTTTTTTTTCATTTTTCTAACAACAAACATTTTAATGATACTTCAAGCCTTCAAGATCACAATGGAAATTAAGAACACTATAAATATTTTATGCTGAAATTACAGAACACATCTAAGGCATCATGAAATTTTAAACTTAATACCATTAAACTTTAAATGTGTGCGTTACATAAGTCTGAACAATTAGCTAAGTGTCCATTTTAAGAAATCAACCAAGTAGAGGAGACAAAAGGAGGAGGAAGAGAATAATAACAAACAAAAACTACTAGTGAGCTAAAACAAACAGAGAAGACAAAGTTAACATTAGTTCTTTGAAAATACTAGTAAGACAAACTTCTGCCAAGATTAAGAGAGGAAAACAATACTGAATGGAAATGGACATAATTACAGATCAAGCTGAATTCGAAACATAAAAGAATACTATAAATAACTAAGTCAATAAACTTAAGAACATGGATAAAATTTCTAGAAAAGTACAACTTAGCAAAGTTTATAAAGAAGAAAGGCAGGCCTATGGAGTCCAACTAGAAAAGAATTGCTCTTCTAAAAAAAATTTTAGAGAGAACAAATCACAATAGGTTTCATAGATGAACTTTGAAAAAATTTTAAGAAACAATTACGGTTTTTTTTAAAGAATTATTTATTTATTTAATTGTGCGTGTGTGAGCGTGTGTATGTATGTGTGTGTGTATGTATGTGTGTGTGTATGTGTGTGTATGTGTGTGTGTGTGTGTATGTATGTATGTATGTATGTGTGTGTGTATGTATGTATGTATGTATGTGTGTGTGTGTGTATGTGTGTGTGTGTGTGTGTGTAGAACCACGGGTGAATTCGGGAACCACCATGGACCATCTCTGCCTCCTCTTTGTTTACTCTGCCCCGGGATTCACAGGCTCCGCCCACCAGGACAAACCGCAAGCCACCCCCGGCTTCCGCCCGGCATCTATATGTGGGGTCTAGGATCTGAACTCAGGACCTTCCGCCTGCAAGGTAGAGGCTTAACCCCTGAGCCACCTCTCCAGCCCCACAATTACAGTTTTTTAAAAAGAACACTTGTAGAGAAGAGAAAAAGAAAGAACACACAAACTTAGCAGCTCACTTAATGAAATGATCTGGACTTAACACCAGCAAAACACACAGGACAAAAAACTCATTAGATAATCTGGCTCATAACCAAACTCCTCTTTTCACAAAGTATTAGCAATAAGTCAGTTCTGGACTAAAAAAATAGAAATTCATAACAAAAGTAGTTTAATCCTGGAATATTATGTAAATAAGCCAATGGAAAAGAATAATACAGTATTTCAAAAGACATGAGAGAAAATCTGATAGACAATTTTTAGAAAATCCCAAACTTTGCAAACTGAACATAGGAAAGAATTTTCTTTTCCTGACATTTCTACCAGACCTATAACAAACGTCTTCCTTCATGATAAGGTATTAGGAACATTTTTTTTAAAACTCAGGATCAAAGCAAGTCATGTTCACATACAACCTCCCCTCAAAAAGCATATGCAAGGACAAGAAAAAGAAATGAAACCTATGCTAGCTGGAAAAAAGAAAACGCATCCAGGCTTAAGTGTGATGTTAGTGTTTGCAATCGACAGGATCTGGAATCACCTAGGAGACAAACCTCCCAGTACCCTGGGAGGAGCCAGGAGGGGCCCACCCCACTTGCTAGGCAAGTGTTCTACCACTCAGGTGACTCCTCAGACATGGAAAGAAGACCTTGATCAAGTAACTGAGGTAGGAAGACCCAGTGTAAAAGCAGGACGTAGCATTCCTACGGTTTAAATCCTGGGCCGCACAAGAGGAAACCAGCTGAGCCCCTTTTCCTTCTTGACTACAGATCCAGCATGAACAGCGGCTTCAGGTTCTGTCTGCCACTTTAACGTCCCCACAGTATTTGGCAACAGTACACCAAAGAAGCCCTTCTTTTCATGAGTTGTTTTTGCCAGAGTATTTTATCACAGTATCAAGACAAGTGACTGAGACAAAAAGGAAACATTAAGAAACTTTTAAGATTCCATATGTAGGTTATTAAAAATAAAGTTTAGCAACGATGCTAAAAATAAAACTGAAATATAATAAACACAATATTTACAGCAGTATCAAAAGGTAAAGCTTTTAAGAATTAAACCCAATGAAAGGTGAACAAGGACCTAGGAAGAAAGCATTAAAATTTTATTCAAAGACTTTTCTTCCTTTCTTCCTGTGTATGGTGCATATGGAGATCCAGAGCTGGGACTGGGACTCATCCTCAGCCACTCACTCTTCTGAGGCTGGGTCTCTAATCTAAACCCAGAGCTTGCTCACAGAGCTGGTCTGACTAGCCATTTTGCTCTGGAGAGTCCCAGGTTCTGTTTCCCTGCAAGGAATTACAGGTGTGATGCCACACATATATGGCACTTTTGATTGGGACCTAGACTTCAAAAAAAACCTTTCAGTAGTCAGTTATCTCCTTTGACTATGTGGACTCCAGGGACTGAACTCAGATTGTCAGACTTGGCACAAAGGACCTTTACCTGCTGAGCCGTCTCACTTGCTCTAAGTTCCTCAGAGCAATCTGGAAGGGGCAGAAGGTTGGAACTAACAAGCATAGAGAAGGAAAGTTGCCTGTGTGCCCTCGAATGGTGTGTGTATGTGGGGGCAAGGGTTCTGCCACAATGCTGATGTTCATGAAATGTGAGATAACAGCCTCTAAAATGTGTCATCCTCGACCTGAGTTACTGACTTTAAGATCAATTTGCACGAAAATAACCTCAGCATGGATGCTGCTGTGACAATGACCAGGCTCAGATGCTCTGAACAGCACAGTTCTGACTCTCAGACATGCATCTCCAGCACGTGTGGCCTGACCTCTGTGTGGAACCTGTGGATCTGACAACTGGACTTCTAACTCTTTCAGCTCAAGAAATTCATTGAATGTTTATTGGTGTTGGTAAATTCCTGACTGATCATCATAGACTCTCTGAGAGCTTACTAGAACACACTTTGTAATGAAAAAAAAAAAAAAATCCTTTCCTGAAAGGCAAAGAAAGGACAGGAAATTAAGCATGAAGACACAGCCCTGTTATTTTCCGTATGAGCTTAAATATCATTTATTTACAAAGACTTAGTTTTTAAGTAATTGATTTCTCATCCTTAAGGCTAGCCTTGCCCTGAAAATGAAATAAACAACAACAAAAAAAATCAAGCCACTTGGTGTCTTAATTAGAACAAGAAGAGGCAGGCCGCTGTGAAATTTACAGCATTCCTAAGGCTCTGGCCTTTGGGCACACTTTCTGTTCCCCATGAAATCACTAAATTACCTTAAATTCCTTAGAGACCATGTCTGCAAGTCCCTTCAGGGCACCAGCAGGCTTCTGCTTCTGCATCTGAAGGGAATTAACTCAAAGCGCTGAATGCTTTTTTCCAGCTCATCTATCCTGGAGTGGGTTTGGGACTTAATACTCTTTTCTTGTAACTATCAGTTCAAAAGCACTCTTCTCATCCACCTGCCCAGGCTGGCCTAGAACTCCTGATCCTCCTGCCTTCAGCTCCTAAGAGCTGAGGTGACAGGCCTGCACCACCCCACAAGCTGTCCAGAGTCTTCTTAACTAAGTGACTTAGCAAGAACGAAGAGCCTGGAGACCTCACTCTTTTTTTTTTTTTTGCATATTCCTTCTTCCTCTGAGCTCTGGCCCATCTTTGCTCTCTTGCTTGCTCTATAAGGAGATGGTCATGTTCTAAAATTGACATTGGACATTGCATCCTCCCTCCACTCAATCCCTCCTTCTGTCACAGATAAATAGAAACCACTGAAAAGACAGGGTTTCCAGGATGTGACTTCCTGCTGAGACTCTGATGACTTCTCTGAACCACTTATGTGCAAGACTTAGCCCTTTGCCCTCAGACCTGGCAAGCCCTCTGCCTGTCCTTCTCCCCATCCCTGCTCCTTTTCTGGCTGCCCCACTATATTCTAGTCTCCCAAAAAATCTGTGCAAGAACTTCTCCAGGTCTTTTGTGGGCTTTTCCTTCTAGCCAAAATGACCTGTCTTGGTTCAGCCTTAGGAACTAAAGTCAGAATCCCTGGGATGTGGCCTGGCTTCTTTGTGTCTGATGTGGAGACTGGCAAACAACACAACCCAGCAGAGAACTGCTGGCTAAAAATGGCGCATTTTCATTTTTTAACTAAACAGACAGGAGCTTACTGGCAGCATCCCCTTTCTACAGCCCTTTCCAAGACCTTGTGCCTCGCCAGCCCTGCCCAACCTCTCCCTGCCCCCTGGGTATGGGGGCCTGGCTCTACTCCCCTAGTCTTGTGCAGGGAACAACTACTAAATTCCTGATCATTCCCAAACCCCAACATACACAGCCAAGGATGGCGAAGTATGTGCTGGAACACCACTGACCATGTTTACATATCTCCACAGCAATCTTGGCAGGTGATGGATCTGACAGTTAATTCAATTTTGCCATATTAATAACTGAAATGGATCATGAAGACTCCTTCACTTCAGTTACCTAGGAATTTATCTATTATTCTGTAGTTGACAATAACAGAATCAAATGGAAAAAATCACATAACCATTATTATGTGCATGGAGATATAACCAGGAAGGGTTACAAATGAAGGTGGTGCCAATCCTTTGTTTTCTTTTTCCATTTTCATGTGTGTTGGAGGGATTGTGCGTGTGTGTTCACATATGTGTGAACACTCAAATACATGTGCATATGGAAGCCCAAAGTTGGTATTGCAAACCATCTTCCTTATTCTTTTGATGTAGAGTGTCTAATCCCGTCGAGAGTTCCCCGATAGGGCTAGTCTGGCTAGCCGGCTCACTCTGGGGATTGATTCCTAATCAGCATCTTCTGAGGCTGGAATGAAAGACAAACCACCACACCCACCTAACAAGTTAAGTGGGATCTGGGGGTCTGAACAGTCCATTTGCCTGCAGCAAGTGCTTTAAACACTGAGCCATCTCCCCAGGCCAATCCTTTGCTTTCTAATCCTATTCACGCCTTCATTTAATTTCTTTAAGGTTTATTCTTTTCTCTTTTTGCACTAGGCAAAAGTTTAGATCCACATAAGAATATAATTTACACTTGCAACAGAAAAATACACTATAATTGGGGAACGTACCAGCAAATGTAACCCAAGTTCCTGAGAAGGGAAGAACATATTTCCAATGTTAGGGACAGTTAGGCTGGGAATACAACTTAGTGGCAGAGCACAGGCTTAGCATGTGCAAGACTGTGCCCTAGAGCCAAGGCATCAAAAATAGACTAAACCAAACATTTATAAATGGCAACATACTAATAGCTATACTAACAAGGAATCTCTCCCGTTAACTTAAATGAATTAAAAAATACAATTGAGCCAAGAGAAGGAATGTCTAGGAGCAAAGGCCCTGTGAGGTGACAGTTTGAATGCCTGCTCCAGTACAGCACACTTCCTCCCCCAGAAAGCAAGAGACTGGGCTTTCCTTATAGACAGTGATGGGGACCAAAGAGAGATTACTGGCACTGAAGGAAGGAGATGCCATTTCTCTGCATGTGACAACATGCTGGGACTATGATTTGATAACTTGAGGAGGGGATCAGGGAAAAAAAAAAGATAAAAGGAAATAAGTAGGAAATGTTCAACATTATTCAACAGACCATAAAATCAAAAGAACCATGTAACAATACAGAAGTATCAGTAAGGAGCACATATCCAAAATGCCTGGGACTACAACTATTTCAGACTTGGGATTTGTTCTGATTTGGGAACATTCACATGCACACAGCTAACATGGCTTTAGAATGGGACACAACTCTTGATGGGAAATTCAACTAAGCTTCACAGATACCTTACTATATGCATGCAGCAAAAAAAGCATTTTTACATGATATTTTTAACATGCCTATGCTATGACCAAGATTTGCTGCATGACTCAGGTGTGGAATTTTCCAGGAGTAGCACTATGTTAGCATGAAAACCTCTGGAATTTGAACTTCTGGATTAGAGGTGCATGAGCTGAGTTGGAGGCTCCTACCTGTCCAGTCTGATAGTGCCTGGCAAACTGGTTGACCACTCTGAAATCATTTGAGAAGTACTCCATCAGAATAGATGGAACCTCAGCAAAATCCGTGGGGCACCTGGTACCTAAGATGGGGAGAAAAGAAAAAAATATTCATGTAAGTTAAATCGACATCTCTACCTTTCAATCTGTGTAGACTTTGAAAACTTGCATTTCTGATGAACTATGATAAGCTTTAATTCACTGAATAAACATTTTACTTCTATAAAATTATTGTATATATTTATAGAAAAGTGTATGATAATCCTATATATTTTCCTTTATATCAAAAGTGAGACAGAATATTTGCACAGCTGCTGAGATGCTTTCCCAGCTATGGCACACCCTCCACAAACAGCCCTTTGCTATGCTGGCTGGACTCAAACGCACTGCTGAAACATTCTTACAACTAACAAGGTATTTATGTTTAGTTCTCTGAATCCCATTACGAAATGTGCTCACCCTTCATTTGTTTGAGAAGCACTTTATTTCATGGACATGGAGATTTCATAATGAAGTCCATTCTCCAAGTTCCTTAAGGCAACAAGTCCTCTAAGAACTTCTTGGTGACACAGTATGATTCTGGTCAACCCACCCATATTTTTTCGAACAACTTTTCCTTTCCCAAATTCTGTGTGTGAGAGGTTAGGTAAGAAGCAACAGATGCCAGCAATTTACCAGTGGTCACAGGCTGAGCCCTCACTGCGGTGAGCTGGAGCCCTGCGGCAGCACAACCAGGTGTGGCAGGCAGTGCATCTGTAACCCCAGCACTTGGATGGAGGGAGCAGAAGTTCAAGACCAGTCTCAGTTATACAGCAAGTTAGAGACCAGCCTGGGAGACTTGCCATCCAGTCTCAAATACTAAACTTAGAGATAAAACAACTAAGAGGAAAGTCCAAAATATCAAATGTAATCACAGATCAACATAAAAATCGCATAAAGCAGAATAACAATTTTATGCAGGAGGACAGCATAAGACGAGTAAGCTATCGTACTTTTAAGACATAACTGACTCTGCCTTGTTAACAAAAGACAGAGTTTTACATTAAATGAAAGAAGCAGTATTTGTCCACTTTTTAACTCAACAGCTGTGCCAAGTACATACAGATGTATTCTTTCAAACACAGCTGCCAAATTAAGTTCCCTGTGAAGCTACCAAATGTAAATAAGCAGACTCTGATAAGGGAGACTTGATCCCCATGAGAGTAACTAGGGAAGACACAAAACAGCATGAAAGGAAGAGGTATTTAGAGTATTGAGAAGAGTCATCAAGACAAAGGACCACTGCACACTAGAGAGCTGTTGCAGTTTGCCTGCATGATTGCTGATAAATGACCATCAAATGGCTTAAGGGAATAAGGGGTTTATTTTCTCTTATGATTAATGGTTACAGTTCATAGTCCAGACTGACAGGAGGGCATGCACCAACACCAGGGACGAGGAAACTGGCCACACCATCTCTACGTAACAGCTGAGAAAGGAACAATCCTTACTTGCCAGACCAACATAATCTGGCCAAGTGTGCACAAGGATGCCAACTTCTTCAACCAACTCTCAGTATTTATTCGCCTGTTCAGGGCTTAGTCCTATCCACCATGGGCTGG
The DNA here is from genome assembly GCA_023101885.1 of Typhlomys cinereus. NCBI lineage: Eukaryota > Metazoa > Chordata > Mammalia > Rodentia > Platacanthomyidae > Typhlomys > Typhlomys cinereus. The sequence goes on from JALPQD010000076.1 coordinate 1,365,034, forward strand.
ACCTTCCCCATCAGCTAGACAATCTCTTGCAGATTTGCTCTGGGCTTAACTCAACCATTAATTCTCTACAATGTGCCCAGAGTTCAAACCCTTAACTGTCAATTTGACACCTGTGCCTAACTACGACAGAAAGACATGTTTTCTACATAACAAGCTTTAGCTGTGACCTGAAACAGACCAGAGTCCCATGAGGATTCTGATAAAGAAAGGTCTCTTCATGGCTTACCTGTGACATGTTGGTAGCGAGTTCGTCCCAGCATAGAATGCATGGCATGGCCCATTTCGTGGAAAAGGTTCTCCATCATCCCAGGAGTTAACAAAGTGGGTGAACTCCGTGAGGGATGGGGAAGGTTCAGCATAAGAACCACGACTGGGAGCTGGTAATCCCCGTCTTCCTTCTGTCTGCCTCCCCGGATTGTAAAGTGGCAATCCTTAAGATTCAAAATACATCCAAGTAGACAAGTGTTAGTTAGGTATGTTAAAGTATAATAAAGTTTTGCCGAATTTAAAACTGTACAAAAACTAAAATGTGAGCTAAATTTTCAACTTATTCTATCATTCTGTATATATACTTAGAGGCTCTTTCTTAGTCAATTTTTTCTATTCTGCTAAAATTTAAAATTTTAAACCACTAATAATGCATTGAACTTGTATTGAATTTATTCATCTACTCCAAACATGCCCTGAACTAACATTCATGTCCAATGACAGGAACAATGAATGCATCAAAGAGCCCAGACCCAAACTCAAGGTGTTTAAAGGGAATGGGAAGGGGCACTAATGTATCATGCGGTGAAAGACTGTGCGCCTGTTCTCATATTTCAAAATAAGGACTTCTGAGCTGGCACCACACTGAGCTTTGCAGAAACTGGTCACTTATTTCTTCCAATGACCACAGGAAAAGGACATCTCTCACTCCTGGTGAGACACCTGAAACTGAGCCTTGGAAATGCCAAATGCTGGATCTGTAGACAGGAGTCAATTGTGCCACAGCCCGGATCTGAACCCAGGCTGACTGTGAGGAGCCAAGTTACAAATCCTTAAACTGTCTTCTTCGACAGCCCCACTACTCAGGAAAGGGAGAACCCACGATTCAGAGCCTGATGCCCTGCACGTTGGTACCCTATGCTCTCCTTGGAGCACGACTGCCCCAGCCTATCCACAGAATGGGGAAAACTATGTACTCCCATCCCAACCTTGTGGCACATTCCCCAAGCTCATACATCTTGTAACTGATAACCTGGAGTCTTGGCATTTCCCACCAAGCTGCATGAGCATGCCAAGGTTGGCAGATTAAGCTGGTGTGGAATGGAAAAAAAAATCAAGTCTCCAATCAAGCTTTACGTTTCCCATATCACAAGCTAACTGGTGTGTTGTGGCTTCTGTATCAGCACCCATTTAACCTGCTGCAGTTTTAAGCCTGGATGCTGGACAACATGGAGAGGAGTTGAGAGCTAGGAGCTCTGTCAGGATGTTAAGGGTTAAGTCATAGCACTACCTGCATGCTTCTGGGCAAGTATAATCTCTCTGGCCATGGCCTCTTTAGATAGAGCCTAGTTCAAAAGACTAAGGCAAACATTAAACTGTGTGTGAGGAGTATACAAGGTTCCTTGCACTGGATGGCTTATGAAGTATTACTGGCCATTATTAGCTTCATTAATACCTTATTCTAGAAGTAGTAACAGATACAGATTAATACGATTCTTTTCATGATCTTCACTATATTCGAATTCTTTTTGTATGTGTGGGTATGTGTGCATATGTTGTGTGTGTGTGTGTGTGTGTGTGTGTATGTGTGTATCAAAGCGTACTATGTATGCCTGTAGAGGCCCAAGGGTGACTTTGGGAGTCATTCTACATTGCTTCTACCTCCTTTTTGCTTTGCGTTAAGATTTTTCAGGCTCCAGGGTTTCCCAGGCTCACTTCCAGAGCCAGAAGTGCAGGCCAACGCCCTTTCCATCTAGTGTTTTCACATAGGATCCAGTATTCAAACTCGGGTCCTTTTGCTTTTGAGGCAAAGCCTTGATCCCCAAGCCATCTCTCCAGTTCCATGTTGTATTCAAATTCTACCCTATTCTCAAATGTATGCATTCAGTAACTATCTTTAGTGCCTTTAAGTATTATGGAACACTAAAAATAATACATTAAGTTCACAATAATACAAATAAACCACAGGTCTATGCTAGACAAGCAGCTTGAAAGGAGGGGTTACCTGATGTGGCTTGTTTGCTCGCTGGAAAAAATCACAGTAAATGTACCCCAGCAATCCTTCAGATTCGTGGACAACAGCCTAGAAAACAAGTTGATACTTAGAGGTGTATGAGCCCACGATAAACTCTAAGTGTGGAAGACATCCCTGACACAAGGTCCTGCTCTTCATCATCCAGAGCCACAGACACAGATACCATAAGGACTTTCTGCATTTCACCTTCCTCAAGATGCTCTCCATACCCACCTTCCTTGGCTTCATGTCAGGAATCATTTGGGAACCCTGGACCAGAAAGAAGACTGGCTCCTGTGTCCAGCCTTTCACAGACGACTACCCTCAAAATGCCCAAGAGTGTTGGGAAGAGGTGCTGGCTGGATGATTTCAATGGCAAGATTCTTTTTTTTTTTTAATTTTTTTTTATTATTATTTATTCAACTGTGTGCATATGCGTGTGTATGTGCGTGCGCGCGTGTCTGTGTGTGTGTATGTCTGTGTATGTGTAGAACCACGGACGAATTCGCGAACCCACGGACGCCTCCACCTCCTTCTGCCCTGGGATTCACAGGCTCCGCCCTACCAGGACCAGAAGCGCAGGCCGCCCCCGCTTCCACCTGGCGTCTATACGTGGGATCTGGGATCCGAACTCAGGACCTTCCGCCTGCAAGGCGGAGGCTTAACCCCTGAGCCACCTCTCCAGCCCAAGATTCTTTTTCCTCCTACTGATATGATGATACATGCTCTTGAAGGCAGACAGTGAAATGCAGCTTTCAGTTTCAGACACAGCTGTCAGATAGCATCTTGACTTTTTTTTTTTCTGAACTTGGGGATTCTATTAGAGAGAGTCCCAATTTTGTGCTTTAAAATTTCAGGCAAGTATATATTCACTCTCTTATTCATCCACTCAACTAACACTTGCTCAAGACATCAGGAAGATAGCAGTGAGCATGGTGGGCCCAAGTTTGCCCAGGAAAATTCCGGTTTCCCTGCAAAGAGTGAGGACTCTATATCCCCCCATCTCATCCTTCTGTTCCTCCTCTTCTTTTGACTGAGTTTTCCTAACCTCTACCATTTAAGAAGCCAGTAACATGCAAAGGGATAATTAGTAGATAACAGCAGAGATGAAAGATCTCCTGACCTTACAGTCCTCCCACCTCCTCCATGCCTAGTGCAATGACCACAGCACAGCTTAGAGACAAGGCAGCTAAGTAAGTACATAGTGGCTGCACCACGAACCCTTCGTGATGAATAAATATGGTATTTAAGGAAGCCTCAGTACCTTCTGAGGAGAGATTTAAAATATTCATATCCCAAGCCAAGTGGGACCTAATAGGAAAACAAATTCCAGTTCTGAAGTTATTGTCGAGGAACATGGGATATAAACAAGCCCACTCCTATAGCATGGAAGGGGATTAAAAAAAAGTAGCCATGAACTGGGGACTAATTTAAATGACACGGCACTAATGGTAAAAAATGAATAATAAACTTTCCTACAGCTGGAATTTGTAAAGCTATAAAGGTGCATAAATGGAAATTCAACCTTTTATCGGGTTCCTGCAAAAGTTCGTTTTAGAGAACTAATCCAGCTGTTATCTATTGCACAGGTCCTAAGTTAAAGTAGCAGTTTGGAATGCTTTTGAAACAGAAATGAGTTGAGAGTTGAGGGCTGACAAGATGGCTCAGTACAGGTGCCTGTGTGTACACCTGGCCATCTGATTTCTATTCTGGTGCCCATAGTGTGAGAGGAGAGAAGTGACTTCTGAAAGTTGTCCTCTGTTCTTGTCCCTCCACCCTCTTTCTCAGAAATAAACATAATATTAAAAGAAGGAAGAATATGACGAAAGTGAGACACCTTTTTAGACAGCCCTAAATCAGAGAGAAACTGCTGGAGACTCGATGACTGAAACCAAGAACCCAGTGGTCCCAAGCAGGGAGGCTTACCAACTTTCGGACATCTGTACACCACACCTCTCCTCTTGCAGGCTGCTCGGCATATAATGAAACACCCAACAGTTTGCTAAACAAAATATTCAGGCCTTCCATGCAAGCTCCAAGGGAGAAAAACGGGCAATACAAACTAGGCTCAATATTATACCTAAGAGAAAAAAGAGAGGTTCAACAGTGTTACTTCAATTTCTGAAGGCGAGTTGCACTGCCTGCTCATCTAATATTTAGGACTAAATATTTAGCTAAAATAGGATTAAAAAAATAAAAGCAGTACCAGCAACATGGCTCAGTGGCTAAAGGTGCTGCCTCTGAGCCGCCCATGAATCCACATGAGGAGAGGAGAAAACTGACTTCCACGAAGTTGCCTCTGATCTCCATATATACACAGTGGCATGTGTATGCAACATACATACATACATGTACAAGATTAATGAACATTCAAAAACAACAAATGCAAAAACATGACTAAAAAGCACGCAATGGCCATCAGTACACCCAGCTTCTGCAAGCATGGATTCAATGACAACAACAGAAAGCACTTAGGAAAAAGAAAAGCATCTGCTGAATATGTACCAACTGTTTTTTTTTTTTGTTTTTTTGTTTGTTTGCTTATTTGTTAATATTCCTGGTAATGACCATTTACACTGCATTATATATTAGAAACAGAGCTGATTCAAAGTCTAGGGAACAACATGTATGTATTCTATGCAGATATGAGACCACTTACATAAGGAACATGCCATTCTGGATATAAGTGTAAGAAAATACTACAGAACATGTGTGGTGTTGGGTCATCAAGGTCGGCTGCTTGATGACCTCAGTGAGAGAATTAATCTGTAAAGGATAAGATTAGAAAGGCTGAGTCTACCCTGATGCCTAATGATGCCAACACTAGAAGACCACCATTTACTGAAAGAACGTGGAGTACAAATATTCCTCAATGGTAAACAGTTGTCTCTGAGTCTTCTCTGGACCTTGTCTCCAGCAACCCTTGTGAATATCAAGTGCCATTGCCAATGCTACTCTTCCCTTTACCATACATATTCTCCAGAATGTGTGACCTGTCACACATATACATTAAGCAAAAAACCTAAAAAACATTCTTTTCAGAAAACTCAGAGAATTCAAAATTCTGATAAAACATCTCTGTTTCTAGGGAAAAGTCTAGAATATGAGCAATCAGATAGTATTACATCTACCAAATGACTATATATCTTAAACTAAAGACAATATAACTGGGAGGCTTAATAATTTTCATCCCAAAATAACATATTTGTGCCCTACACAAAAAGCAGTTCCAAAATACATAATTTCAATGCTCATTTTTGAGCCATTATATCTGTCTCTTAGAAATTACTGCAAACAGACCACAAGATAGGTGGGTAAGGAACCTCTTGACAACCTGGAAACCTGATTTTGATCCCTTACCACTGAATAAAGTTCAAAAAGTACTTGACTATTTGCTCTAATTCAGGATGCTACAAACAGAGTTATAAATATTCAACTTTCAAAGTGGCAGAAACTTAGGAAAATGGCTCAGATATGCTTACATCATTATTTGGAACAAAGTAATCTGAAACTGGGGTAGAGAATACATGTCCAACATGTCCCATTATCACAAAAAAAGGAGAAAAAAAACGGAGCAATTCATCAAAACCCCATCAAGAACACCATAGTTATAACACATGCAAAGCCAAATCAGTAAGAAGTTTTCAAGGGCAGAGTTTTTCATTCACTCTAACTGGACTTTGGAAACACGTATCACTGTCCATACATCCCTTGAGTCTGACACACGTGGACTTACAGTAAAGAAGAAACCTGGAAGCTAGGGGCAGGAGGCTGAGGCTCAAAAGTTCCAGGCCACTCTGGACTACATAGTGAGGTCCTGGAGAGGGGCAGGGAGGAACATCAGAAGGAGAAGAGGGAAGAACAGGGAAAGGGAAAGGAAGGGAAAACTTGGATTTTATTCCCAAAAATCCACTTAGTGAAAATGTAAGATACAATTTAAGTGTGGTCAATGGACTTGGGCTGATACCCCAAGCAAGCAGAGGTTCAATGTCACAGTATTCACTAAGTGACCACCATTTTCATCCCTGCGTAGACCCTGCAGAAACAAAGATGCAAGAGAGCAGTTCCACTGCCATCCTGGAGCAGCAGGGAGGTGGGCCAGTGTTTGGGGAAGGGGAGGGGAGGGAAGGTAAACAGAGTAAGAAGACCACACGAGTGACAATGCCTGTCTCAGGAACAAGGAGACCTCTGTTTGCAACTGTCTCCTGCTCAGTCCTGGCTGCAGAGTGCAGGGATAGGGATGCTGAACTGCTGGAGCAGAGGAGGTGCTGACTGTTCTACCCATCCTCGGCCCCTTCCCAGCTCAGGGAAGCTCCTGCCAGAAGTGGAGAAATCACCACCTGCTTCTGCTCTGAAGGAAAAGCAATGTATCTCATTACTGGGTCTCCTGGGGCAAACTGCCGAAAGCCTGCATTGAAAACTGAGGTATTGGGGCTGGAGAGGTGGCTCAGGGGTTACGCCTCTGCCTTGCAGGCGGAAGGTCCTGAGTTCGGATCCCAGATCCCACGTATAGACGCCAGGTGGAAGCGGGGGCGGCCTGCGCTTCTGGTCCTGGTAGGGCGGAGTCTGTGAATCCCGGGGCAGAGGCGTCCATGGTGGTTCGCGAATTCGTCCGTGGTTCTACACACACACAGACACACACACACACACACACACAGACACACACACACACGCGCGCAGGCACACACGCGCAGGCACATACATACGCACACATGCACAATTGAATAAATAATAATAATAATAAAAAAAAAGAAAACTGAGGTATTAAAATGTTTTGGTGCATCTGGCCGGTTTGGTAATCTCCCAAAACGTGTGGAATCAATGGAATTCTGAGAGTTTTAAGGGTACTTTCAAAAGGCAGAGCCAAAAGACGGTCACTGGCCATCACTTCAGAAAACTTAAAAGTCTCACTCTGAAAACTGGTTATTGGAAAGGAAGAAATACTGTTTCAGGCAGGGACCATTGAAAGTTAAAACCATGAGGACTAGAGGGACAGTGGGTGCTCCCACGCTGTCAGCACTGCACACTGCGTGCTTTCCAGGTAGGAGGGGGACCCTGACTTCCCTCACTCTACATAGGGTCACTGAGAGCATGACCAGTGGGGAGGAAGCACCAGGTATGCCTTAGGATGTGATGCGATGCCCTACGCAGCATCGAGAGTCCTGCCAAAGGGATAAAGCCGCAGAAGAGCACACTACTCGAAGGACTGTCAGCAAAGGAGAAGCCAGTGACTCGAAGCATGATAGCTGGATAAGTCCACTATGCAGAGACAGGACTGGCCCTCAGCAAGAGACCCTGCTACAGTAAATAACATGGAGAGCAATTGAGGAAGATACCCAAAACACCAGGTCTAGACTACACACATGTAAACACATGTACATATATATGAACACACACACATGTAAACATGCATACATACATGTGAACACATATACACATACACTACAGTAAAAATGCATGCAAACAAATTTACTTTAGTAACAGGGAAAGATGGGCAGATAGAGAAAGGAAAAGCAAAACAGAAATTAAAGAAAAAGGGGACAGATTAAACAAAGCCAGCAGAAACCTTACTTGCTGAACCCAAGAGATGAACACAGGGAGACTATTTACATTACTCCTTCAACTTCTGTTTATTTTGAAAATTTTCATATAAAGGTTCATTTAAGAATAATTTAAAACCCACCAAGATCACTATATCTATACCAACAAAGTCTACACACACCATACAAAAGCCCGTCTGTGGCAGTCCATTGTTCTCTTGAGCAACTTAAAATGCAAAATGTACATTTTGTCACATGAATGCTCTTGAACTCTTGAGACTCTACCTTAATATGAAATAAACAATACTGAATTATGCTTTCTTAGAACATTTCAGTGTAAAATAACAATAAATTAAAAAGCAGGACTTCCCAAGACTCATTAAGAGGAGATAACATTCCCCAAAACATTGAAAGCAAAACCCAAACACTGACTGGATAGATTAAAGGACTTTGAAACATGATCATGAAGATAGAGGCAGAAAGGGGGAGGTCAACATCTCTCAAGGAGCACTTTTTAACATTATCAAAACAATGACACCAAACCACTTGAATGCACTGCCTATTTAAAAGTAAATTTTAATTTCCAATTTCATATTTCACATGGCTTTTTCAGATCTTAAAGAGTTAACTTTGCTGTTCTATGAGGAATATAAAACCTGAGAAAGAAAAAAGCTGCCCTGTGAGATTAAGGGACAGTGCTCCAGCCCAGTCACTCCTGGACCCTCCTAGAACAGGCTAGACTCTCCTAGAACAGGCTAGACCCTCCTACAGCATGCTAGTTTTTCTGTCTCCCTCTACATAAGTCTTTTTCTTCTTTAGGGAGATACTTAAAAAACCTGAAATAAATCTAAAGTACTTAACATAAAAGCAAACAAGTCCCTGTGGTAAGCTTGAAGAAAAGCTGAATTCAAAGAAAACCTCTTTTATTTTTCATTTTGTGTCAAGCCATACAGCTAAGTCTTTACTTGGAAGCAGGTAGCTTTCAGGAGGATTTAGATTCTCACTTTGTCCCACTCTCCTAAGCACAAACCCAAACTCTGATATTCCCCTTCCTTCTCATCCATCACCTGCATTGCTGTGCCCGCTTCTGTTAATCCACACTATTGAAACTAAAGCAAGCTCAATCCTGAAAATACTTGAAATAGATGACATGATGAAGCAGCCAGATAAAGTCAGAGATTGGGAAGTGGGGTGTGTGTGAGTGTGCACTGATATGTATGTGTATGTGCACATGTACATATGCTGGTGTATGTGCCCATACACACATGTGGAGGTCATGCTCTAGTTCGCTCGGCCTTATTCCTTTCAGACAGGGTCTCTTACTGAACCTGAAGCTAAGCTGGCAGCCCACGAGCCCCAGTGTTCCTCCTGTCTGCCCTCACAGCAACCACGCCCAACTTCATCTTTTTTTAATAGGTGTTGACAATTTGAACTCAGGTCCTCGTGCTTGCGTGGCTGTACTCTCATTCACTGAGCCACCTCTGCAGCATGTGGTTGGAAATGCTTTCAGACCCCGCTGGGCCATTTCTATATCCTTTCCCTGCCTATTTTGCTGAGTTAATAGTCAAACAAATGAGCTGGGATGTTGAAAAGTTAATTGAAATAAGCCGAAGCTCCCTTTCCTCCCAGCTCTCAGGCATGTCACCCTGTTCCCAGGACAGCTGGTGATTTCAAAGCCAGTGGAGTTAGGGACTGGCAGCTGACAAGTGTGATAACCTAAGGCCTACACTGCTCTAAACGGACTTACTGGGCTAAAAATGCCACTCAGAGCATTATAGCATTCTTTGTGCCCCAAATCTCATTATCTTATTACTTTCACTAGTTTAGATATACATTTGGATAATGTCTGTAAAATATGTGCTTCCCTTAAGCCCAGTGTAAGTGCTCCTCACAGTTTTACATAATCGACGCTCAGTGAGACAGCAGCATATCCACCAAAACAAGGACACAACAGGAGCCACCCAAGAATGGAGCTGGGGGATGAGCCAAGTCCTGGAGTGTGAGAGAATCACCTGCGAGCAGGGGCTGGAATGGCAGAGGGACTTGTCCACAGGAGACAGGTGCTGCTGTGCACAGCTGACCTGTAAAATATTCTACCCACACCTCTTCTTTGTCACAAAGGTAGTTTTTGAAAAGCTTACCTCTCTGCACGAATCACACCGCTATAGTAGGGGGTGTCCCATGGCATTAGTTCCTGCAACACAACAATACACTGTTAGCAAAGCTATTGCCTAGCTAATGATTTTCTATCAGTGTCAGCTTATTCAATGTAAAATGGTCACTGTTAACCCAAATCAGAAAAAGTGTATGAAGATCTAATATAGCCATGGCTTGTCAGAACTTAATTTCTTTGTAACTGGTAAATAGATATAAATAAGGAAAAACCCTATAATTAGGGGAGAAGGTAAATGTCATTCTAAAATGTAAATTCAGAAAAGCCAACATCGATGGGTCAAGTTAGGATGAAATTTTTTTTCCCAAAGCATGACCCATGCATTAATCCACGAAACACTTTGCAGATATGATCAGGTTACTAACATATGAATAAGGCTCCTTCTAAATCTGAGCAGGAAACTCAGGGCAGATCCCCAGGGTGAAAGCAATCATTAAAATATAACTGAGGCGGAATTAACACGTCACAAAGAAGTAGTAAGACAGCAGAACATGAAGGCTCAGGCACTCTGGAGGCTGAGACAGGAGAAGGATGGAAAGCTCAAGACCTGGGTAAGATCCTGACTCAAAAAGCCAAAAGCAAAACAAAGCAAAAGAAAGCAGAATACTGGAAGAAGGGAGAGCTTAAGCTCCAGAATGGACAGCCCTCCCCCAAGACCCAGGCGACAAGAGCAGTTAGCTAGGTGCCTGTGCTCTGGTGTCATCCTACCAGTCCACAGGCCACAGGTAACTAAGACTCCAACTCTGCACAGTGCCCCCTGCACAGTGGCCACTCAGTGAACACCTACTGATGAGTCAACAGAACCTTCCCCACAGGACTGCGGCACACATGTTATGCACGACAGCTGACGCTGGACAACAGCTCAGAACACGTAGCTGCTCTCCCACGACCACCCATTTGGGTCTTGTAGGAACAGATCACGTGACCATGCTTTAAGCATAAGATGTGCAGCAACAGGATAGGCAGATTCACTCTTTTCCCCATAAGCTCGCGAAAGGCAGTGTCCTTGGGCCTCTACCCCCACTGTCCAGTTACTACCCACTCATCTCCTCCAGCTGATAATTATGCATCATGGGTAGATACCAGAGTGCAGGATCCCAACACACACACACACACACACACACACACACACACACACACACACGCGCGCGCGCGCGCACACAAACATGACCCTTGTGGCATGGAGCTGAGGGTCTTGGAGTGCAAAGTGACACACAAAGAGGAGCACAGCACGCAAGGTTGTGCTGTGTAAAAACATAGCACATGATGGGGCTGGGGAGACAGATCAGTGTACAAAGTGCTTGCCAATCTAGTGTGAGGACCTGAGTTCTATCCCCAGAATTGGGGAGAGAAGGAGAGAGGGAGAGGGGGAGAGAGGAGGGGGGGGAGAGAGAGAGAGAGAGAGAGAGAGAAGAGAGAGAGAAAAAGAGAGGGAGGGAAGGAGGGAGGGAGGGAAGAAGAAGGGGAGGAAGGGAGGAAAGGAGGGAGGGAGGGAAGGAGGAAGGAAGGAAGGAAGGAAGGAAGGAAGGAAGGAAGGAAGGAAGGAAGGAAGGAAAGGAAGGAAGGAAGGAAGGAAGGAAGGAAGGAAGGAAGGAGGAAGGAAGGAAGGAAGGAAGGAAGGAAGGAAGGAAGGAAGGAAGGAAGGAAGGAAGGATAGTACCCACTTGTAAACTTAGTGCAGGGAGGGCAGGGATAGGAGGGTCCCTGAGGCTCAGTGGAATTTGTGAGCCCCAGGTTCAACAAGAGGTATCTCAAAAACAAAGGTGGACAGCTCCTAAGGAACAGCACCCAAGGCTGACATTAGGCCACTATGCGCACACAGCACATGCATATGCATCACACATGTGCAAACATGTAAACATGCACACTCATGCACACACACAAAACTGCAGTCCACAAGAAGGGCATTTTTTTAAAACAGGAAAAAGAACACCCACACATAAGGCACAAGCATATTTGAACCTGAGAAGGGTTACAATCACAATGTGACATCAGGGACTGTTTCAAAGGAAGAAAAACCCAAATTAAGTTTTGCAAGGCAGAAGTTAACCCAGAAGAGAGAGGAGAGAGGCCTTCTTGAGTGCCGCACAAAGGATGACCAGAAGAAGGGGTCTATCCTTCTTATTTACGTGGCTGGCATATAAAGATCAGTGAGAATTAAAGAACAACAACAACAGAAAAAAAAAAAAGCAAAGCCAAAGTGTGTGAAGAAATCCATGACATGCCAGGAATCCACGGAGGGCAAAAACATTAACCCAATTCAGAGGGGCGGCAAAAGACAGCCAGCCCAAAAGAAGGGCTTGAGGAAGACATAAAGGCATTGAAATGGAAGCTATCACAGGCAGCTAGCGAAGAATTTCAAAAGATATAAGCAGATCTGCTCTGAAGGACAATCTGCCTAAAGACAATACATCTTTCTACCCATTTATCCATCCACATATGTCCATCTATCCATCCATCCATCCAATTACTGATTCATTCACTCACAATTAAAATAAGTGCAGAGTATCTATTCTATGCCAAACATAGTGTGTTGGGTACACCACTAAGAAGTCTGAATCTAGCACTGCTTTGAGGGGAGCAAGAACAAAAAGCTAGATAACACACTAGCAACTGTAATTAGGTGAGAAGCAATGGCCCACACAAGGCTGGGACAAACAACAGGCACAGGAGGTAGGCTAGAGGTCTTGGGAAGGTCGCTCCGCAGGAACACAGAGGAGCGAGACCACTAGGAGGTCACAGTAAAACAGGTCACAGGTCTAGAACCAGAGGTTTGGATCAGCACGTGGGGCTGCAGGATATGTCTTTCTAACAAGACCCTCAGGGCTCTAAGGCATGGAATCCTGTCATTTTCAGGGCATGTCAAGCATTCAGCACTCTGATCACAAGGACACTTGATCTACACTGCAAGATACATGCTCATAGGACCTTGTGACTAAAAACAACACGGTTAGGTGCATTTAGGGTACAGTAGCATTTGGCAGATAATACTGTCCTACTATATCAAACACCAGAAATTTAACAAACAAATAAATGAGCACATAAATGGTAAGGTTCACGCTGATGATTCTGTCACATGTTTGATCAGTCCTGAGCTTCATCAAAGGCTGCCTCAAAACAAGAAGCTATCTCTGTAGAAGTATCACTTGTATAAATACATGCCCTTTCTGTCAATACTCATTTGTGTATTTGTATCTGTATACACACACACACACACACACACACACACACACACACACACACACACATAAACTGACAAAAACGCAGAATTTCTAGGCAGCATCAAATTTAGGCTGTGTTTGAATGTGTTTCCCCTACAGGCTCATGTGTTGTATCCTTTGCTGATGTTACTGTTTGAGGAGGTCGTGGACCTATAGCAGGTAGAACTTGCTGAAAGGAAGGCGGTCACAATGGGCAGCCCTTAAGGTTTTGTTAGCCAAGCCCTACTTGCAACTTTCTCTTGTTCTCTGTGCCTCCATGACCACTGCTGTGACCTGAGCCGCCTCCAGCTTCTGCCACCCACCATGCCCTTTCTGCCGCCCACCATGCCCTTTCTGCCGCCCACCATGCCCTTTCTGCCGCCCACCATGCCCTTTCTGCCGCCCACCATCCCCTTTCTGCCGCCCACCATGCCCTTTCTGCCGCCCACCATGCCCTTTCTGCCATAATGGACTGTATCTCCCCTCTGTAGTATAAGCCAAACAAATCTTCTTTTTGTCCCCTTAGCTGTGCATGAGTTGTCTCTCAACAGCAGAAATAAAGATTGCAACATTATGCTATCAAACACTCCAGTACTTGAAACAAGACCTAGCATTAGAAAGATGACTCAAGGGGCTACAGAGATGGTTCAGGGGTTAAGACTCTGCCTCACAAGCAGAGGGTCCTGAGTTCAGATCTTCCGGGATCTGAAACACCATGTGGAAATGGCAGTGGCCTGTACTTCTGGTCCTGGAAAGTGGAGCCTGGGAAACTCCAGAGTAAAGCAAAAGAGGAGGTAGTGCAATTCCAGAGTGATTCTCAAAGTCACCTTTGGACCTCCACAAGCACACACAGTGCCCTCTGATACACACAGACACACTCATACAAACACACACACGAAAATAAAAGTAAAAACAAGATAAAAGTTTAATAAAAAATAAAATTTAAGAAAAGATGACTCAGGGCCAGCAAGATAGCTCAGTTGGTAAAGTTGCCTGTTTCCAAATCTGGCAACCAAGAGATAGTGCTCTCAGTAACATGTTTTATATTACATATATTCAAAAAAAAATCTAACATACTTACTTACAGAATTTTGAGGATTGAGTTTCATTTTCATTCTTCGCATCATCTCAAAATCTTTTACAGTTCTGTAAAACATGTTAGGAAAAAGTTTTAAGGATTACAATAAGAAATAACTAGCTTGCTTATATTATTTTCCAACAGTCATGATCAAATTAGATGTGTCGTTAGTAAAACATGTTTAAGCTATCAGTAACCTAACTTCTACTAAGGTGTTATAAGAAACAGACTATGCATCAGAATGTCACTGCAAGTGCTAAAAGCATGGTGTACATACATGTTTAGAAAGTGCTAAAGCTTGGAAGACCCAAAAACAGGTCAAGCATCGGTCAGCAAATTTAAAATCACCATTTGCCATATCCTTGAAAGGTTAACAACTAGTAAGCTACTGTCTATAAAATTATCAACAAAGATTATATTTACAATTGTGAATCATAATTTTCCCCTATTGAAAAATTTTATCTTAAAGGCAATTCCATAAAAACTCAGTATTTATAGAATATGGCATCTTTTAGAATTAACTTCTGTATATCACTACAAAATTACCAAGAAATGGTTGCTGAAAGTATAATCTACCACTCCATGCACATGGAGATTGCTTAAGACAAAAGTGGAAGAATTTAATTTCATAATTAACATCCCTTCTTCTTATAACAGATGCAGTGGTTCACTGGGATTGAAAAGATTTTAGAATTGCTAAGCAGAAGTCAAATTAGAAAGAAAGGAACTTGAAAACACGCCGCCTTTAAATCCCAAATAGAAATGTGGGTTGACTCTGAAAGTGCTGTTGGAGTACAAAAAGGCAAAGAAACTCTAGACAGTGCCATACAACAGACGGGAGCCAGCATGGCCTGGGTTCCCAAACCATGGCACCCCTGTTCCAGGAACCTAGCTACCAGGGCAGGGCGGCCTGCCCGGGCTCCGAGGGCTGAAAGAGTGCCAGTTGAGGGCAAGGGCTCAGTGGAAGGGACTGGGGCAGGAGGCGAGACACAGCAGGGTATCAGGGAAGATGACCCAGCACACAATTCACATTAGCCTGGCATCACAAATGCTCTGGCAAAGCGTTCTTAACCCACCGCATCCAACGGGTTGCTTGTTTGTAGCCCCAAAAGAGAATGTTATTATGCTTAATGAAGTTACAATAAAATTAGTGCTGCAGATAAGAATAAGTCGTTTCAAGGAGGTTCTGGAAACACTCTTAACTTGGACATAAATGAAGGGTTGCTAAGACAATAAGTTCACGGGGGTGGGGGTGCTACCTACTTAGTAAGACTGGTGCCTTTGAGGAGGGAATTGGCTGCTTTCAAAGTACCTCTTACAGGGAAGTCTCTGGCCAGCTAGTCCCCTCACATTCTTTTTTTTTTCTTTTTAATTTTTTTATTATTAATTTTTTATTCAATTGTGTGTGTATGCGTGTGTGTGCATGTGTATGTATGTGTGTGTATGTATGTGTGTGTATAGAACCACAGACGAATTTGGGAACCACCATGGATGCCTCCACTTCCTTCTTGTTTACTCTGCCCCGGGATTCACAGGCTCCGCCCTACCAGGACCAGAGACGCAGGCCATCCCTGCTTCCGCCTGGCATCTATACGTGGGGTCTAGGATCCGAACTCAGGACCTTCTGCCTGCAAGGCAGAGGCTTAACCCCTGAGCCACCTCTCCAGCCCCTCCCCTCACATTCTTAATAAGTCACTTCCTAATTTTTTTAATAAACCAAATCACTTTAAAAAAAAAAAAAAAACTAGCTGCATAACAAAAATACCAAAGAAAATAAACACTAACCTTTCGGAGAGCTTGTCAGAGAGTTTCTTAAGGAACTGCATGACAGTCTCTGAAAGTGAAATCCAAAAGAAAATACCTTCAATCATGTGAAACAACATGGATGGACACATTCAGGTTGCAGTGTGAAGATCTCTCCACACCTAGCATGTTCCCTAAAGTGATGATCCTCTTAAGGAAGCATATGCTCAAACCATATGCTCTAAATAGGGTCAATATTTCCAGATGCGGATGATCTCGTCATGAGAAAAAGGAATTAAACTGGCAAACTAACAGTCCAAAACCTTAAATTATACCCCACTGTTAAAAGCATTAGTGGAAGGCAAAGGAAAAAAATTCAAAAGTTCCATACATACATATATACATACATACATACATACATACATACATATACACATTAAAAAAAGCAAGCATGTCTAAATTTTGCTAAGTTTCAAGATAGCTGAACTGGTTTGACTCTGAAAATGGTGCTTATAATCTTAGCACTTGTAATGCTGAGGCAGAAGTCAAAGCTTCCAAGTCAGTCCATGTGAGCAAAAGTGAGACTTTGTTTCGAAAATGTCCAGCATTCTTGGGCTAAGCTCAGTCATCTTGCCTGTCAAGCAGGAGGACTAGTGTTTGGATCCCGAGACACTGTAAATATCAAGTAGGCAAGTCTGTTGCCTATAATTCCAGCCTTGGGAGGCAACAAGGTATTTCTCAGAGCATTCTGACCCCACTAGTGGGCACTGAGTTTAATTGACAGACACTATTTTAAGGAATAAAGTAGAAGACTTGATGATTCCTGCCTCTGTATGTATGTGCCCACACACATGTGAATGCATGTACACACAATGAAAACTAAAAAATTCAACATCCTTAGCCATTGGGGAAATGAAAATCAAATCTACAGTGAGATTCCATCCATCAGAATGGCTATTACTGAACAGACAGCAACAAATTTTGGCAAGCCAATTCACTGTTTAAGAATGTAAACTGGCACAGTCGCTATGGAAATCAGTATGGGGTCCCCTAAGAAAAACTAAAAATAAAACTACTATATGAATCAGCTATGCCAAAGAAACTGCCAGCATATCACAGAGATAACTGACATTCATATTTACTGATACATTACCACAGTAATCAAGCTATGGAAATGACCTAGAGGTCCACTGACAGATGCACAAAAAAAAAAGTCACACACACACAGTTTGGCCATAAAGACAAATAAAACCATGTAATCTACAGGAAATGGATGGGATAAGAGATCATCAAATCAAGCAAAATCAGTCAAGACTCAGAAATGTAGAATCGCCTTGTGAGACCTACATTTTACATATTTATATATGGATATGCATCCACCCACCCACCCCACACACAAGGATATACACAGCAGAAACAGGAGGATTAGAAGAAAAAAGGGACCAGGTGATGGGAAAACAGGAAAATGAATAACGTCAAAGTTTGTGATCTTCTTTTAAAAAAGTCACGAAATACATCTCTTTGTGCAACAAATATATGTTAATTTTTAAAAAGTACCAGTTTGGTTTAGAAACATGATTTACCAAAAATCAAGTTTTAAGCAGTAATGTCTTTTCTGAGTAACTACTGTCATTTTTACATATGACTACAGAATGACCTACACTGTGTGAATACTAAAGGAAAACAACAAAGCAAGGGAGTTAGAAGTTGTAGCAGAACTGTGAGCGCCTGTTAAAAGACTTCAGCTACAGACTTCGGGTTTTTAAGCCACAAAGGTGACTCAGTGAACTGCCTACCTTCCCCTGAAAGAAGTATCTTGCACACTGTTTCATGGTGCACATCTGTTGCTAACTTGTGTGTACAGAGCTTATGTGCATATTTTACTTGGCCACAAACACCGATTTTATGTCTTCCAGATGATCTTTTATATGGTTTAGTTTCTTGCCCTCTCTTTAAACTATCTCCTTTCTAAGTGAAATAAAAGGCTAAGAACTGGGTTAACCCAAGCCGCAAAGCCACAAGGTTTCTCGCCACTGCCGTACTTAACAAGTCTTGGGCAGCCTTGGTCTGACAATACCACCGCATGTGCCAAGTTCAACGGTGTGGGGGAACTGCAAGATGACAGAACTATTTTGTATGTAAATGTGAAACAGCATGTCATTCCAGATATCATGTACAATCTCCATGTATGCTTCCTATTTCTAGATAACCATGTTTTTACTACCAGTCACCTTTTTATTTTTTCTGCTGGCATGTGAAGAATCTGCCTCAGTTAATCTAGCTGGAAATATCATATTAGAAGGAATGAATGTGGGGCAAGGCAATGACTCAGTCAGTAAAGTGCTTGCTGTACAAGCAAGAGGACCTGAGTTCAATCCCCCCAAATCCAGATACAACTGTATGTACATGAAACGCAGAGCTTGGGAAGGCAGAGACATGAAGACTCCTGAGGCTTGCTGTCGCCAAGGCTAGCTGACTCAGTGAACTCCAGGTTCATTCCTCAATAGCAAGGTGGAGAGCAATTCAGGAAAACCCTCAGGCCTCCATGCATGTGCATACACACACACACACACACACACACACACACACACACACACACACACACACGACTGAAATCCCCTCAAAACATATTTCACTGGCTATAGTCACTTCTAGTCCACCCAGCACATGAAGGACCATGTTAATCTCAGTTAGCTTCTCCTGCTGCCCTGCTCTGAGAGGTGTCACCATCTTTCCCAAGTACCTCCAGTGTCACCTCCTTCCAGACTCACCAGCCATCAAGTCAGCTGAAAGCATTCTACTGCTAAAGTCCTACGTGCTGCTGCTGCCTCTGCACTGCTCCCCTGGCACTAATTCTAAATCTTTAAGGACACAGGTCACAGGTTATGCCCTGCACACATAAACAGTCTCCCTACCATGGCGATTGGGGCACTTTGCCACTAAAAACATCTGGTGTGAACTGCCGCAGGCTATGTGAGACTGGCAGAGGCCAGTCTCCAGTCCTCTTTATACCAACCTGCCCATGACTTCGGAGCCCTAAGGACTCTACTCATGGCTCTCCAGAGGACTCCGTCTGCTCACACTCCTGGCTCACTGCCCGCTGCTCCTCAGCAGCAGCCATGCTCCTTCCTGGAGCAGCCTTATCTACCTGCCACACTGCCTTGTTCCTGTCACCTCATCTACCAGCCACACTGGCTTATTCCCAGGGCCAAGGAGAATAACCAACAGAGAGAAAATGCTCGGTCAAAGTTCTTGCCTTGAGCAATGAAAACCGTAGAAGTGGAAGGCAGTTCACACATTGGTTCTCACTGGTTCTCACTGTGACTTTCGAGGAGTGTGAGGGTTCTAATGATGCTCCTAACCTTCGCCCCCTCATGATCTGTAACGGTTTCCTACCTCACAGGGCTGGCGAGAACATGACACAATGACAAAGCAAACACCGAGTGAAACTCTGACATTATTTTGCATAATATAAAAGTGAAAATACTGCATAACAATCAAACTGAAGCTAATCATGGCTACAGAAAAAAAAATATTGGACATAGTGGCACATAACTGTTATTCCAGCACTAGAAGGTGCAGGAGGCTCAGAAGTTCAGTTATCTCTGACTAAAAAAATGACTTGGAAGCCAGCAAGAGATAAAACATAAATAAAAAGACATATAATAATACATAGAAGCTATATGATATACACTTAGGAGTTAATTTATATGAAACCAATTTTAAGAACTGGCTTGCTCAGTGACAGAGAACATGCCTAGCATGTGTAAGGTCCTTGATTCTGTATCTGACTCTAAAGGTCCAAGCACAAAGGAAGTGCTGCAAATACAAGCAAGAACACCTAGATTAAAATCAGAAAATGGAGTATATGAAGAGTGAGAACTGTGACTGCAAGGAGTAAAGGAACTATAGGGAACAGAGGGGCACACACAGAAGCAACCAAGAGAGAAGGAAGGACAGGTGCTCCCTTCACAGTCCTCCCGAGTGCTCCTCTCTGTGCTGCCACATGTGGGTGGCCCCCAGAAGCCCTGCGCTGTTTCCTCCACCTGCATCCTGAGCACATCTTAAATTGAAATGGCTCCATCCCACTCAACAGCCAGCAGTGATTCACTGCCTAAATGGTAATTGTAATATTAAAACATCTTTGAAAAGACTTATTACGCACAGTTATATTATTAGCTTTGTATAACATCTTTTCTTAGATGCCTTGAATGGAAAAGACCTTGGCAAAGCTCAAGTTAAGTTTACTTCAAACCCAAAGGAGGACATTTCCCCTGTTCACCTATAGTACAAAGCTTCCTATGCAGTTCTTTCCTTGGAAAGGTTCATGGGACTGTTTGTATATGAGCCGGCCTGCCTTCAACCTTGACCTGAGCAAAAACACTGAACCTGCATCTTCTCACTTCATCCCAGCTAATTAAAGACAATGGTACATCAAGCAGTTGAGTTAAAATGAAAATAAGTTATCAACAAATTTAAGAATCACTTACTCTCCACATATAGACTAAATAAAATATCCTAACCAGACACAATATATGCCAGATTATTAGCAATAACTAAAGATGATTCCTATCAAAAGCTGTTGAAAATCTCAATAAATGGCTCTCTGAATGTATTCAAAAGAAAACACTGTTAGGTATGGTACCTCATGCCTACAATGCTAGCACTTCAAGACTGATGCAAGAAATCATAAGCCCAGGGAGCCAGCGAGGCAGATCAGCGGGTAAAAATGTTTTCTGAGTAAGCTGAAGACTTGACCTCAGTCCTCAGAACCCACATGAAGCTAAAAGGGAAGAACTGACTCCAAAAAGTTGTTCTCTGACCTCCATAGGAATATATGTGCATGAACATGTGCACACACACTCTCACACACTAATACTAGTAAGTGTGTGTGTGTGTGTGTGTGTGTGTGTGTGTGTGTATACTTAAAGACCATGAGGTTGAACACAAGTAGAGTTACATGATAAAACTTTTAAAAACTTCCAAACACCCATTAGTAAGCCTCCATCTAAATGCCTCTCGTTTTATCTTTAGAAATAAAAAGATGTCAACACTCAAACAAGATGCAGTGGAATGGGAAGTGCAATGGAAAAACAACAAAATAGACAATAACAACCAACCAGAGTGCAGACCACCGGTGACCCTAAAACACTCACCTAGAATCACGCCAACCAAATCTCTCCCCATCCTAAGGTTCAGGGAATCTTATAGAAGAAGGGACAGTAAGATGGGGAGGTTCATGGCTGGCCAGGACATTCCACTCAATGCAGGGCTGTTGCATCTAGAAACTTACTGCAGTAAGACTTATCCTCACCAGACTTACACTATGACTGACTTATCAACATCCCCCCCCCCAGTCTAGCAAGGAACTCAGGAGAAATAATTATATGCAGGTGGATCTTAGGGGCTACGACTAGACAGGTGAAGGGAAGTGCCCCTATCAGTGGGTTTACCCAAGGAAGGGCCATTTCATCTGCCAGAGGCCTGAGCCCCTAGTAAAGCAGACAACCCAAAGGAAATCTTGGGGCCCACACAAACAGAAAGGCGGGAGGGAATGAAGAAGAGGGATGGATTGGTAAAGAGAAGAAGAAGGTGGAAGAGGAATGTGGAGAGATTGGGGGGGGAAGGAAGGGAGACAGAGACAATCACTCATCACATTTATAAAATTAGAAAAGTAAAAAGTAATTTAAAAATTCGTTTATAGCTACTAAATATTAGAGGTTCAGGTTTGAATAGAATGCCAAAGAAATAATTCCTGTGCTTTCCATCTTTGTGGTGGTCCAGACTGAATTGGGGAGTACATCTGTATGATAAAAAATTTTTGTGCTCTAATACAAACAACACCGAATGCTGAGGAGGATGTGGAGAGATGAGAACCCTCATAAATCGCAGACATATACAACCACTCTGGAGATCAGTAAGCCGATTTCTAAAAAAGTTAAGGATTGAAATGCCATATGACCCTGTTATTCTACTTCTGGAAATAATCCCCCATAATGCAGAAATTCACTACAGTGACACGAGCACAGCCATGTTCATTGCAGCACTATTTACAATAGCAAAGTCATGGAATCAAATGCCCAACAGTTGACGAGTGGATAACGAAAATGTGGTACATTTATACAATGGAATACTAGTTAGCCATCAAAAAAATGAATTAATAAAATTTCCTGGGAAATGGATGGAATTAGAAAAAATTATATTGAGTAAAGTATCCCAGACAGAAAGTTAGATGCTGTATGTACTCTCAAATAAGTGGATCCTAGTTCCAGACCCACTTAATGACATATTCAAAGGTAAATCTCTGTAATACCCACTGTAATCACAAAAGATTATAAACAGGAGGGAAGAGGAACAAGAACCTCAAAAGAAAGGAGATAGGGGAACACACTTCAGTAGAGAAAATAGGCCATGGTCCTGTACGGCATATAAGTAGGAAGACATTTGGTGCAGCTCACTCTCACTTCCCTTCCTGGTCACTTGCAACTGAACAGGTTTGACCTCACCAATTAGGGAGGGTATAGGGACTAGCAGATAATGGTACCCATCTGACGAATGGGACACTGACCCTCCCCCCTCCCACTGCTGTGTCCTACTCCTATTCTTCCATCTACCTTTGAGTCTCCTCTTATATTAAGATCTTCATTTAAACACTCTTTTATCTTTGGTTGGCAGATGACCTTCAATAACAACTGGGATGCAGCCAAGGGCAGTGCAGGAATAGCAAAACTGCAAATATCAACAAACCATAATTCAGAACACTAAAGATCCAACATTATTCACCTGGAACCAGACCAGCCAAATCTCTCCCCATCCTAAAGCTCAGGTAACCTTGTGGAAGAGGAGGGGATGACAAAATTTTAAGAGCCTAAAGATGAGGGAGGACCAATGATATGCAAGATACTCCACACAATTTAGGGCTGCAGCAGCCAGAATTGGATTTTGCCTGACCTGCACAATGGCTGACATGTTGATGATTCCCCAAAGTCTAGCAAAGATCACAGGGGATAAGTCTTCAGGCAGTCAGATCTTTAGAAGCAAGGGAGGTTCCACGCCCAAACACAGATGCTCCAGAAATGGGAGGGAGGAAGGAGGGCACCAGGAGATAGAGAGGGAGGGGAGTGAAAGAAAGGCGGGAAGGAGAGAGAGTGCAATGGGGAATGAGGGGGGAGGGGAGAGGACAGGGGTACCTATTGAGCTTGTACGATTAGGAAAAAATAAAATGTTGGAGAAAAAAATAGAAGAAAGTTTTGTGCTCAAAGTAGGAAAAGATGTTAGCGAACACGATCTTTTTTTACATTAATAATTGTGCAATTACTTGGGATATGTCACCTGTCACCACAAATGGCTGGTGTTTGTCATCATAATAACAGTAGGACTCTAGAGAAATAGGCCTGATGTCATCTAGAGTTTTTATTTTGATCATGTTTTATTGGGAATGGAGGTACTGTTTTTAAGAGAGGAAAACAGTCATACAGGTTATCTAAAAGTAAAGTGCATTTAAACTTGAAAAAAAAAAACCAAAGTAAATAAACAAAAATCAGAAGTTCAGGGCTGGGAATAAAATACCCTAAGGTCAATCCTCACCATTGCCAAAATTCATCTATCCATCCATCCATCCATCCATCCATCCATCCATCCATCCATCCATCTATCCATCCTTCCATCCATCCTTTCAATCCATCCTTCCATCCATCCAATCAATGAATGAGTTCTCCTTTACAAAATCCTATTTGGTTCCAAAAAGCTAGATAAACGGTCTTACCTGGATTCTGAGCTATGGTTCCCTGGAGGGCCCTGTGGGAAAATGTAGAATACCCTACTAAATTAGCCAGAAGGTCTCTGTTGCTGAGCAATTCTTCTAAACATTTCAACTGATCAGCACTGGGGTAAAGAAAAACTTTATAAGCAGCTTCTCGAACCTATATTTAAAAGGTAAAAGAAAAACACAAGTCACAAATCCATTGCCATGACACAAAGTCTTTTTCAGTGCCACAGCTGGCTCCCCACTTTATCTTCAGATGCCAGTCACTTTCCAAGGAGGTGTCTCCAGGACATGATAAAACAATGGACAGGGCTCAGGGTCATGCTTCAATGCTTTTTCCCCCTTGGTCATAAAGTAGCTCATTCCAGAGGGGAAGTAAAAATTATATGTATTTCAAAAAGATTCACAGGAACCTGAAGTGTCAATCATTGGTATTTATCATATTCTAAAAAGTAGATCTTAAGAGACATGGATTTTAACCATTTTCATTCTTCAAAGCATTTGTGGACTAATGATGTCACAAATTAATTTCTCAGAGCTTGGAGAAAGGACTTTTAAAAATAATATATTGCCAATGAATTTTGGGTGAAAACAGCAGCAACACACGTGGTTTGTTGTTTAGATGGGACCCAGACAACACGGAGAATGAAGGGTCATACCAAGTCATCTGATGCTTCTGCATGTAGACCATCGACTATCACATGGCTCCCATCCTGTGCAAAGTTGTGGCGAATATGTTCTGGTAAGAGATGCTTCCGAATCTTGTTGGGAAAGTTGGTTCCCATGAGAAAAGAACTGCTCAAATCCAAGATTTTAACATTCAGATCCACTGCTCTTCTACGCTACATGTGGGAGGAGAAAGGAATTTAAAGGCACTGACACCAGAGTCAATCCATGGCAGTAGGAAATCAACATCATTTTGTTGACACAGAACATGTAGCATTCTGACTTTAATAACTGATAATAAAGACAAGGTTTAATGATTTTAAAATGTTCCTTCAACCTAAATTTTATGCAACCTCTAGGGTTCTAGCTTATGTATAAATTATATAACTAATATTTTAAAGTGAAACATACAGTACAGGATCTTCTCACACCCCAAAAAAACCTTTATTAAGTGAGCCAGAAGAAAGTGGACTGGTTGGATCTGTTAATGGCATTTGTAAAGTATTTTTAGACTAAGAAGATTAAATATCTACATAGCAGATCAGAAAGAAGCTAAATATGGGCCAGAGAGATGGCTCAGGGGCTAAGCCTTTGCCTGGCAAGTAGAAGGTCCTGATCTCTGATCCCAGAACCCACATAAGAACCCCAGGAAGAAATGGCAATGACCTCTACTATTGTTCCTGGAAGGCCGAGCCTGGGAAACACCACAGCAAAGCAAATAGGAGGTAGGAACAAACCAGGGTGATTCCTGAAGTCACCCTTGGGCTTGCACAGGCACACACAGTGCCCTCTGATACACGGAGATGCACACATACAACACATACTTGTAAAAATAAAAATGAAATAAAATAAAAAGATGTTAAATTTTAAAAGATTAGACTACAAGGCAAAGTCTTGTTTTATAGTTATTCACAAACAACAGTAAACATCCAACAGGGAGCCCACTTCAAAAATTCTGATTTGCACATAAGCTGCTATTATAAAACGATGGCAACAAAGTCATTAACAGCATTCTCAAGCAGGGCACTGATGACTCACTGATCATTCCAGCACTCAGGAAGCCAAGGTAAAAGGACTATGGATTTAATGTCAGCCTAGGCTACAAAGTAAGGCCCTACTCAAAAAAGAAAGAAGGAAAAAAATTTGGTTGCGGGTCACAGTGAAATCAAGTTGGAACAGTCTGGGAAACTTCCTCCCTGTAGGCTAGCTTTCACAGTGCCAGAA
Organism: Typhlomys cinereus; assembly: GCA_023101885.1. Classification (NCBI taxonomy): domain Eukaryota; kingdom Metazoa; phylum Chordata; class Mammalia; order Rodentia; family Platacanthomyidae; genus Typhlomys; species Typhlomys cinereus. The sequence continues at coordinate 1,390,644 of JALPQD010000076.1, forward strand.
TGTTGTATGAATGGAGACAGCTGCATAAGGAGAGAAGACATCAGTGGTCATACCCGGTATTATTCCCTGCTTGCTTGCAATACTACCTGCTATGCAAGATATGCCCACTGGTACAACAGTGGCATGACTATCATGGGGATAAGCAGCCACTTTCTGGTTGGATTAGGGACCTGATCCACCAGAGGGAATCTAAGTCTGGTATTGTAAATATAGTGAAAAGGCCACGGCTGGAGAAGCCACAGGCCCTGGGCAGGGGGGAGGAGAGACTCTACTACTGTTTTGCTAAATGGACATGTTGTCACATAGTCTTCTAAAATATTTAGGTTTTCACTCATAAATCAGTGCTGCTCTCAACCTCAGTCAGAGAAGCTTCTTTCTGCAGAGGATAGATAGCAACTGTCACGGTCTTCTAACTGGCCAAATGCAGAGACTTACAAGTGGTCAAAGAGCTAATAAGAAATGTTTAACCATAAATGGGACATGTACATTAATCCCTGCCCCTAGCTCAGGGCAGGAAGGGTTCGTAAGAGTAAAGGATGGGGAGCAGTGCTGTAAAACACTGTCTTCTGCATGTAACATGGCTCTGGCTGTTGTGCTCATGAACTCAGAGCAGCTGTGGTTTCCTGGCCAAGACCTGCACAACATCTGGCCAGTCAACATTCTGGCATGGATGGGAAGGTGCTTACTAGGTTTCACCCCTACCTAAGGAGCTAGTGACAACTGATGGCTGCTGGGAAAAGGAGAGTCATTTTTCTTCAGACTTACAGCTGCTGATTGGCTGCCCACACTCTGGTAGGGAGCAGCACTAATGGGTTACAAAGAGGGCATGAAGGTGGAAAGGTAGGAGGGGAAATATGTTTGGGGAGTGTAGTGATGGGAAAGGGAGTAAGGATGGGTCTAATCAAGATACATTACACAAATGCATCAATTATCAAAGAATAAATTTAAAGTGCCACTTAAAAAATAAAACAATAGCAAAATAGAAGCCTTGTAGGGCAGGGCCATTTCTTCCATACTCTGTCCCTAATCGCTCAGACTAGGATGGTTTAACTGATGTTGGCATACTCATGTAAGTTTTAGCTTGCCGTTACATCTTTATAACATGAACTCCTGAGGAAATGTGTATTGTCAAAAGACCCACTACAAGTTTTCTGTTCTTTTCTTCTTCCTTTGTTTTTTTTTTTTTGTTTTGTTTTGTTTTTTAAGTAGAGGCTGACCTTGAATTGCTATGAAACTGAGGATGATCGTAAACTTCTAATCCTGGTGTCTCTACTTCCTACATGCTGGGATGCCACCGGGTCTGTGCCACCATGCTTATGTAGTGCTGGGCATCAAGAACAGGACCTCCTGCACTGCAGGTACACTCTCTACCAAGTCAGTTGCATCCTGGATCTGCCACAAATACCTGAGATGAAAAATTACCGCTTCCCTATAATTCATCAGGTCTACTAGAGAACTAGGTACAAATTTTCAGTTATTCATCACTTAGAAAAAAAACAAGCTTAGGACTAGACTCAGGAAATTCGGGGGGAATCATATGGAAGGAAGGCCATAAGTATTCATAGTACTAAAATATAATGTACCTTTAAAAATTACTAAATGAGCACTGAAGCTATAGCTCAGCAGTATAGCAGTATAGTGCTTGCCTAGCATGCAGGAGATATGCATTACTGAGTGGGGAAATGGATGTTTTTAAGAGAAATATGTAAGATGTAAATGAACACTTGATTAGAAGCTGGAAAATTGCTTAATTGGAGCAACTTCTTAGCATGTGTGAAGTTCTGTGTTTGATCCCAGCATGATTACAATTCTGTAATCCCAGTATTTAGGAGATGGAAACAGAAGAATCAAAAGTTAAAGGTTGTCCTCAGCTACATAATAAGTTCACAGCCATCCTGGACCTCATGAAACCATGTCTCAACCACAAAAACAAAACAAAACAGAACAAAAAGCTGAAAAAGCCAAGTATGGTAGTCCACACATATAATTCCAGCCCCGAGGTATGCTGGGGCAGGAGGATCACCCTGTTCAAGGCCAACCTAGTACACAGGTCCAGGCCAGCTATAAGCAAGACTCTGCCTCAAAAAAATTATACATAATATCTTTTAGTTTCTAGTACAGAAATTTAAAACTTTGTAGTGAAAATCAGTTTCCAGCACCTCCTGTTTCTTCAGTTCAGACTTTGCCTGTTTGCTTCTGATACGGACACAGATCACCACCTAATGGTAATCAGAGGAATAACAAAAATGATGGGCGGCATCTAGAAATTATAGGATAGTTCTAAAAAGCTCTTCCTGAAAAAACTACAATGTAACAAAATGAATTATTACAAAGAATATTATTATCTGGAAAAATCTCTGGAAAAACAAAAGCCAAGCTCAATTTCTGACTTCGTTAATCTGCTAGACTCATGATTTCAGCATTCTAAGACAACAGGCCACGTGCAATCCTCTCAGCTCTGGAAATCTTAGGCACTGCTGTTTACCAACTAATGATTAAAACAGACTTTTATCAGTCTCAAGCTCTAAACCAGGATAAAGATCAGCACTGTCAAATACAGGAGACACCTGTAGCTTTGGTCTCTGGGCAGGTGGGGAGAGATTGGTAGCAGGACAGCGAGACCACATCTCAAAACTAGAAGCAAAAACCCACCTGGAAAAACATAAGCCTTTATGTTTATAAACTATTTATGTGGGTGGGTTTGCTTAGATGGTCTCATTTCACTTCTAGAACACAATTGTCTTTCTTATACCTTGTCCCCATGGGGCACTTTTGAGAATAGACATAGAAGTGGGAGAGAGGGGCTTATAGACCATTTACTTTTCCCCTGTCTTTAATACTAATGGGCTCCCAGATAGCTATATGGTAGAAAAGAGCAGGTGTGCTATAAGGACACACACCTATGCATAAAAGTGAGCAGCAAATTTTCAAAATCATTTCTAAAGGCAGTTATGTAAAATATTAAAACTATTGCCTGATGAGATGACTCAGTGGGTAAAGCTGCCTACATGCAAATCTTAGTGACCTGAGTTTGATCCCTGTAGTACATGGCAGAAAGAGAGAATTGAATTATGAAAGTTGTCTTCTCAACGTATTGTTGACCCCACAGTGTCTAGCATGGATCACAGGCATGAGGATCCTCAGAGGCAAGGGATTAACAGCCACAATAGTGTTCCTATACTAAAGGGGAACACAAGAAAGAGCTCTAGGCAATACTGAGTCCTTACACCTCATCAGAGAGGAGGACCCAGAGGGAAGTTTGACATGTACACTAAAGGATGCTCCAGGAATGGGGGGGGGGGCACACTGGGAGAAAGGGAGTGGGGAAAAGGAAAGGGAAAGGGGGGGAGGGAGGAAGGGGATCCAGGGAGAGGTGGAGGGAGGGGAATGGGGTACCTATCAAGTTTATATGAGTGGAAAAAATAAATAAATAAATAAATAAATAAGAAAGTTGTCTTCTGACCTGCACATTCTCACAGTGTCATACACAAGTACTCTCTCTCTCTTCCTCTGACTCCTCTCAAATACACAAACAATTTTTAAAAAGAAACTATTCACATACATTTCTACTAGCAACTTTATTTGTAAAGATACCAGACTAGAAACTGGGGATGCAAACTCAGTTGGAATGGCACTTGTCTAACATGCATGAGGCACTGAGTTTGAACCCAGCACGTCATAAACTGAGTGTGGTAGTGCACGTGTGAAATCCTAGCACTTGGAAGGTAGAAGCAGGAAGATCAGAAGTTCAGAGTCATCTCTGGCTACACAGTAAATTCAAGGCCAGCTTGAGATACACAGACCATCTCAAAAAAGATAAATAAAGATATCAGTGGATAAGATCCCTGACTTGCAAACCTGACCACTTCCACATGATGAGAGGAGACAACTGACTTCTGAAAGTTACCATCTGACCGCCATCCATGTGCCATGGCAGGCATGAATGTGTCTTCTCTCTCTATATCTAAACTCGATTAATGGCGATGTGTATTCATCATACATTCCTGTGGAATTTTACCGAGTCCAAAATTGATAAACATTTAAAACTATGATCTGTTGAATATAAAGCGCAGTGATAGAGTACTTGGATAACATGCAAAGGTCTACATTCAGTCCCCAATTCAGAAGGTTGTGGGGAGAGATGGGACAAGACCATGCTCCACGTGCACCTATAACCCCAAGCAATTGAGAGGCCAAGGTAGAACAATCCTAAATTCAAGGCTAGCCAGGGCAATATAATAAGACCTTATGTCAAAGCTAAAAAGGAATCCTGGTGTGGTGGCTCATGTGTAATCCCAACATTTGGGAGTGTTGCAGCTCACCTGCATGGTTGCTGATAAGTCACCATCAAAAGGCTTAAGGAACAAGTGGCTTATTTTCCTATGATAGCACAGTTACAGTTCACAGTCCAGCTTGACAGGAGAGCTCACACCAACACCAGAGCCGAGGGAACTGGCCACACCATCTCCACATAATAGCTGAGAGGGGGATGGTCCTTACTTGCCAGACCAGCATGTCTGGCCAAGCGTACACAAAGATGCAGACTCTGTCAACCAGCCTCTGTATTTTATTCCAGGGCCTAATCCCACCCACCATGGGCTGGGCCTTCCCCATCAGCTAGACAATCTACTGCAGATGTGCTCTGGGCTTAACTCAACCACTAATTCTCTATAAATGTGCCCAGAGCACAAACCCTCAACCATCAAGTTGACACCTGTGCCTAACTATGACAGAGAGGTTGAGGCAGAAAGATCATCACAAGTTCAAGGCCAGTCTGGGCTACCTGGTGAGTTCCAGGTCAGCCTGAGCTATAGAGTGAGGACCTGTCTCAAAAGAATAACAACAACAAAAAGATCCACACCATCTTTGACACATCTACAATTCAGATAAGCTACGCAATAAATAATAACTAACAATTCCTAAGTGTGATATAAGTGACACAATAAACTAGTTAAGTTCAGATGAACACACATCTCCACTGGTGATCCACCAATAGAAACTCAGACCACAGGGCCAGAAGGGTCTCAGCCAAGCGGTAGGTAGGCATGACCCACGCCTACAAGGGAGGGTACACGGCACATGGAAGAGCACAGATGACAAGCCGCCCTACAGCATGTGGAGTGTGACACAGTAACATCACCACAAAAAGGAAGTCCATGCTAGGTAACTGCAAGAAGGGCAACGCGTCTAGTGCTAACGGAAAAGAACCTGATGTCCACAGACAAGTCATGGAGCCGCAGGCTGTGGAGGGCTATGTGACTTACAGATACCCTCCCACGCCCCAGGCTTATCTCTCCTCTCTGTCCAGGAGCAGGACGACAGGACCAATCATAAAGGCACAGCCAGGTGTGGTAGGAACCAATGCTCAGGTGATGCTCACTACAAGCATGGAGAAGACAGGTATGTCACACAGTCAGGCCACCTGGTCAGTGTGGCTTGACCCTGGTCTAAAGGATGATTTGAGGACTCATTTACCAATCATAATATGGGTACAGTGAAGGAAAGTATATACTGATTCCATCACTTCCCAGGGTATCTCTTAAAGCAATGGTACGTGTCACCACAAAACTGGCCTGCAGGGGCAAAGGTATACTTCAGGAAATGCGAACTTACAGCACAGCCCACACTCTGGGACTTGCTGGGAAGGAGACCTACCTCAGAGACCAGAATCACACGATGACCTCATAAAGCCACATAAGACTGGGGACAGAAATGTCTTAAACCCAGTACTAATCAATGAAGATGCTGGCTAGGTAGGGTGGCACACACCTGAAATCCTATTGTATAAACTGGGCACAGTGGTACATACCTGTAATTCCAAAACTTGGTTAGTAGAGGTAAGAGGATCAGGAGTTTAAGGTCACCCTAATTACACAGAAAATTTGAGGCTAGTTTAGGCTATACAAAATTGCTTCACACATACCCCTCCCCCCAAAAAAAAGAAAGACAAGAAAAAACAAAATATTTACCTTTTCTTCATCCAGATGGATTCCACTGATTTCAAAATCAAACATAAATAGTTCAGCCACTCGCCTAAAATAAAGTGAGTCTCAAATTACAACAGGTAATAAAAATTAGGAACAAGAATCATTTTGTATGGTAAATTGGTATTTTTGAAACACAAAAATGGTTTGACACATGCAAGCAGATGAACGATTTGTTTCAAACAAGGAATTTAACATCTCTCAATCTGTCAGAAACAGAACAAACGGACTGCATTTCTCCCAGCTTGTCATGTTCGAGCTCATTCATTCCCTGTGCAGAGAAGGCAGACAAGCAAGCTGCCATAATTATTCACACATCTCAACTCCATTCAAACCCAGGAATTAAACACATGAAATGGCTTAGACTTGGATGGCTTTTCAAAGACCTCTTGCTTTTTCAGTTTTTTTTTTTTTTTTTCAAACAGTGGTAGCTAATACACAGCTCTTTGATGCTATGCCAGAAACTGAGATCTTGGCTGTAAAGAACTGTTTTCTTTCTTTTTAGTCCAAATTCCTGTTTGGAACAAATTTCAAGTTAACACCTTTTTCTGTCAACAGTATCTTTTAATTATTATTGTCTTCAAAGGTAAGCTAACTAAATATTTGATAGACTCTTTTGGCTTTAATTTTCCAAAATATATTTATCTTCCTCATTATTCTGTTATAATGATCATTTTATTATTTTGTGGTTCAGTTTTGTGGAATAGGATCTTGCTATGCAGCCCAAGCTGACCTCCTGACCTGCTGGGATTATAGCTATGCACAACCATGTCTGTCTCAAATGCCATCTTGAACAAGCAGAATTACAGTTCCTCTAAATTGATTCTAGCCCAGACCATGTGCTGGAAGTCAAAGCCAGGGCCTTGTACATGTAGGGCCACTGAGCTACTCCCAACCCAAGTTCCTTTAAAATTCTAACGATATCATTAGATCTAGCTGGGAATCTTGATGCGTGCCTGTAATTCCAACCCTCTAGGAAAAGAGGCAGGTAAAATTATGCTTGACCCCACCCTAGATGGCATAGAGAGTTCTAGATTCTGTCTGAAAACAAATTTCAACAGATCACCTTAAAATGGAGTCATTTATGCTCTTTCTTAAATAATATAGAATGTTTCACTCAAGCCCCTAATTAGTCTCATTCCCTCCACCTCACATCTATTTCAATCCTAAACAGTCTGATACCAATGTGCTCTTCTTAACCAAAGGTTCGTCCTGGTATAATATATCTTCACTCTAAAATACACATAGAGCGGGATTTTTCTTATAACATGGTATCATAAACACTGCACAGGTCTTCCTATCTGTATTCCTCAAAAACATGATTTTTACTGCTGTGTTGTGTAATTATCTCTGGTATAGACTAAAAAAAAAAATTCCACTTTCCCCACCTCTATAAACTGTATAATTAAAAAAAGAAAAACCATGCATAGTTAGGCATGTTGGTGCACACCTAATCCCTGCACAGAGTATAGATCAGGACCTCAAGGCCAGCCTGTACTAAATAAGATCTGTCTCAAAAACCGACCAAATGAAAAACATCAAGAAAACAAAATCTTAAGCGCATTTTATTCTTGTTTCTTTAGAATAAATTCTAAGGAAGTACACACACATTGATAGATACCTCCAAACTCTTCTCCCTGAAGACAGCAACTTGGAGGTAATTTTCAAAGGATCTGCTATCCCAAACCATTAGCTAACTATTCCCATGTTGCTCTGTCTGTTGACAGGTGGACAATCTCAGCTTTATTCCATGGCAGTAGATCCAGTACTGAGCAAAGCACTTTGTATATCAATTATTTTGTGGAAGCCTCATCATATCTCACAAAATGTTTCTTTATTCTCTTTTTACAAAGGAAAAACCTAAGACTTTGTGAGCTAGGGATCCAATAGTCCAGCCCAGGAATCTAATTCTAGAGCCATGTCCCCTACTGTCAATATGACCAGTGTTCACCCTAGAACACACATTAAACATTGTTTAATGGGTATCTGATGTTATTCTTTATTTTATGAAATAAAATTTTCACAAAAAATTGTGTCTATTTTCTTTTTTCCTCAAGTAATTAGCATAATAAATATATTAATCCTTCGTCATATAAACAACATGTGTGTCATTTCTGTATTGTGATTTTGAATATGGAAGTTTCTAACCATACAGAGTTTGTAATTTTTGAAGGACTTTCCTTTAGTTATTTTTTGCACGTGTGTCTGTGTGATCAGAGGGCACTGTGTGTACCTGTGAGGGCTCAAAGGTGGCTTCAGGAATCAACTTGGATTACTTCTATTCCCTATTTGCTTTGCTCTGGAGTTTCCCAAGGTCTACCATACAGGACCAGAAATACAAGACGCTGCAATTTCCACCTGGCCTTTTTACGTGGGACTTGGGATCTGAACTCATGATTTTCTGCTTGTGAGGCACAGGCTTAACCCCTGAGCCATCTTTCTGGCTCAAAGTTTATAATTTTTATGTAATCAAATCAGTCTTTGCTTTTGGTGTATTGTCAAGAAAGAACTTCTGTATGATTCCTCACTACCTGACTGGTTAACGGAGCTAGTCCAGGAACTTTCATATGCTAAGCAAAGGCTCTATCACTGCCTATCATTGAGCTACAGGATCTCTTTTTTTTTCCTACTTTTTATTTTGAATTAAAGTCTTGCTAAATTACATAGGTTGACGTTAAACTCACTCTGCAGCTCAGATAAGCCTTGGATTTTCAATCTTTCTGCCTTAGCCTCCTAAGTATAAGCATGTCACCAGGCCTAGCTTTTCAAAAATACCTACATTTTTGATCAACCAATTCTCCTCCCCCTACCCCACCAAAATGCCACTAGCCTGGCATCATTCATTAAAAACCATGTCTCCCCCATTGTGTGAATGATAGGTCCTCCACATACTTCACACAGTTGTAGCTGCTCCGCTGTCCTGGCTGAAAGTTCTCCATTTCATTCATCTAATTGATCTGACTTTAAAGTATAAAGTTCTTCTAAATACAGGAGTTCACATACGTTTTTGAAATCTGATAAAGTTCCTTTTGTTATTTTATCAGATTTTTCCTGCCTATACTAGTGCATCTGTTCTCTACAAGTTCAAAGTCATTTTAATTAACATCAGAAAATTCTTTAGAGATAGAAAGGACAGCAGCACATTTCCAGTAGAGAACACTATAGAATTTTCTTCTTTTTTATCTAATACGATGTTTGTCTCCACATCAGCCCTTTTCATGCTTGCGGTTGTGTTGTGGATGTGCGTGCTGGTGAGTGCACATGCACATGTGCTTCCCAGAGCCTGTAAGTATATTACCACTTTTGTTATTCATGTGAAGAGACCTTCTCTCCATTATACTGTTGGAGAGTGTGTTATATACTCTTTACATATATAGAACACATGACTTTAGAAAAGAACAAGTTAGATTTCTTTATGGATGACTTGACAGAGACTCTAAGCTACCAAAATTCTCCAGAAAGAGAGCGAATAACATGCCGGATATCAAAATTTATGGACCAACTGGATCCTTGTGAGAAAAATTTGAATATCTCATAGCATGAGTTTTTAAGAATCTGATAGGATTGTGGGCTATCAGTTTGAGTCCTTTGTGCACTAGTTAATCACAGATACTTTGCTAGCTCTGCATTTCTGTTTGAGACATGACCTGAGACTTTGCCATACTCTTCACGATGCTCAAGTATCCCAGTACCTCACACTATTATCTTAAATTCTAGCTTCTTCCCATAACCAAAGGTTTTCCTTGCTGCAATGATCTTTCGCCAACTTATTCTCAATATTATCGCTTCATATTTTCAAAGATTCTATTGATCTTTTTAGTAACATCTAGAAATATGAGGTGTATCCTACCAGTGCAAGTCCTCTGTATTACTAAAATGGTCTGCTAGTCTACTATGATCTTGACAATCAACATGAAAATGTCAAATTTATCAAACCGGATGCCGAAGAAATTTGTGTGTAATTTTTTCTGTTCCATGAAGTCAGTGCTGGGACTGTGAATGTTTTTACTCGTTTTCCTAATGCAGACAATGCAATATCAAGCCTAACGATATAACAAAGAAACTCTCCTGATGCATGACTAGCCCTGCTTACATTCTGATCCGGAGTGAGTAGGAGAAACAAGACACACCTGCTGGTCATGTGGGAATACGTCTCCAAGACTGAGCATTTCCATGCTTCTACTACATGGAACCCCTTACAGTGGGTTGATGGCAAGACTCTATACCTTACTTCCCCAACCCTCCTCCCATGGAATAAAACTGGTTGAGATGATGTCACATTACAAACAAGGAAAATGAGACAAAAGAGTAATTGAGTATGAATGGGTTCAGAAAAAATTTAATTTCTATATTATGAAACGACTATCACGAGTAAATGAATGACAAACTTTACTACACTTGTTTTATAAATTTATATTTATAAACTTAAGCAGAGAAATAAGCTAAAGTCGTATGTCAAATATTCCTAAGTAATGTCTTAGTATCAGGCCTCTCAATTCAGATGAATGATTGTAATGTAATGATCCAGAGTTAACCATTTCAAGGATCTTGATATATAAATAAATAAATTTGCAGATCTCTTCCAACAGTATTGATTATGGAACTGTAAGCATAAAGATGGTGTTAAGTATCAATACAAGGTTATCCCTGGTTATTCACACAGCAATGAACATGCAGACTATACACCCTCCAGCAGAGGGAGAAAAACAAATTAACGAGCCAACAGGTACGAGCAGACAGAATAAGATATTGGCAGCAATTATGGCTAGGGAGAATACTGCAGAAGAAAATGGAATTGAATGGACACAGAGTAAAGAGAAGACTGATTCACAGAGAAAGTGCAGGAGTTTGGGAGATCTCTGGAGAAGAATAGTCCAGGTACAGAGAACACAGAGGAAATTCTCCCAGGCTTCCAGAGTTAGTCAAAAGGAGCACAGAGAAATTGGCGAGTACCTGGTTTCTGCATCAAGGGAATCCATAAGATTTTTATTATCCAGTAATTTTTGCAGACTTTGATATAGATCTACATTTGTGTTCAACCTAAAAAAATTGCAAGTAAAAACAAATGATTATTTGGTCCCTTTTTTTCATTCTACAATAAAAGAATGTCATCAAATAATATCTCTCTCTCTCTCTCTCTCTCTCTCTCTCTCTCTCTCTCTCTCTCACACACACACACACACACACACACACTACAAACCAAACTTGGAGGGCTAGTTTTCTGTCTTCCTTGAACCAGGAATAACAGCCATACTTACAAACCATTTGATATAGAAACAAGCAATCTGTTAGGTAAAATGTCAAGTTCCTAACTGTCCTGGGAGGCAAAGCTAAATTTAAATCCAATCATGCCTGGAGAGGGAAGAATAGATAGACAGGAAATAGGAGAGGGGAGAAATTCTATCTTGGAAAACCAGTTCCCACTAGCAAGAGGCAGGGAGCTCCTTCCTTTTGTTAAGAGGAAAGGGGTGAAGGGGGAAGGGAGGCAGAACCAACCTGACAGTTCCCTCAAGTCCTGAGCTTGGCAAACTTGGAACTCAGCCTAGCTGTGCTCAGGGGATAGCTCAGGACATGGCAAGTCCAGCCACATCCACGCGCAGGATGTCAAGTCATTTAGACTTTACACTGCCATGAGAATTCAGTGAGACCCCATGTAACTCTTCATGCTAACAAACCAATGCAGCCACTTGCTCTGAGCCAAAGCTAAAGGAAGCAAGAACACGTCCCTAACACTGGTGCAAATCCCATCTGGAGTCGGCTAGGGAACTGAGTCTAGACTCAATCTGTTCCTGTTTAGTGGGCTCTAAAAGGGAGGGACAAGGTCCCCCAATACCACCCATTATCCAGATTCCCACCTAGGGAATTGAGCACGGGTCAGCTATTTAGGACATTTACAATTAAAGAACTGGCCTGTTTTATAAATTAAGTTTCTTTTGCCACCATTCTCATGGACTCTCCCAAACACTAAGGGAACCAAAGCAATCATTGTCAATCAAAAGATGTATGAGCCACCCCTATCTTCTCATCACCTGCTCCCTGGCAGGGCTCCTGGGGTCAGAGAGAAGGCTGAGGTTACCTCTGCTGGCCTTTCTCCCTCAGGGCACTTACTGTGCTCAGCCAGCAGTTCAGAGCCAGCGTATCTCTCACGCTGCTTATGTCAGAAGACCGGTAGACAGTCTGTAGTTTTATGTTTGCCACCAATTCTGTTACACCAAACTACAGGCTTTTCCCCACTGTCAGGAATATGCCAGCTCATCCATACACTGAAGCCATCCTGATCAGATGTAGATGTTAGCTATGACTCACATTGTGGGGAAGATGAAGCAGAGTGTTTGGTTTAAAAAGCAAAAAAGCAAGGTTCCAGGCAAGGTGATCAAAGATGTTATAGGACTTTGCTTTCAACACGCTGAACAGTCTCCACAGGGGTGTGAAGTTTACAGGCAGACACTGTCCACAGTGATTTTTGGCAAGCACTTTGGAGCTCTTTCTGGTTTGAAAACATTTCAGTTTGTTCCCCAAATCACTTTAGAGTAATTCATTTTTTTACAGCTTCCACTTACAGCCCATCTTGGCCCACCAGAAAGTTTTAAGGTCCACAAGATCCTCCTGATCCCAGCTTAGTATGTGTGCATGTGCGTGTGTGTGTATTTCCTCTTAGCCATGTGCAACAGTGATTGACTTTGGACAATCTAGGGAACTCAAGCGACCACAAAGGTACTCAAAAGCCTTTATTTACCATCAACAGCAAACAGGACAAAAGTTGCAAGGACGTACGCTGTGTACTTGCCATAACGCTGCACACTTCTCATTTTGCCCTCACAGAAACCCTGAATCCCTAGCTCCCCGCTTATAAACAAGGAAAGGATCAGAGAGGGCAGGCGAACAGCTTGAGCCACAGGATGGGAAGGGGAACCCTCGGCCCCACCTCCCTGGGCAGCTGACCAAGGATCAAACCATCCCACTCACTCTCATGCTTGAGGAGATAAGGAGCTGTGCCCACAATCAGCTAAAGTGTGACCTCATGAAACCATGCCACCCAGCCCTGTTGGGGAGGGGACAGCACATACTTTTCCACCATGGTGCCGATACTTCTACAGGCTTCCTCTGCGGCCTCTCTGAATTCAAGGTCAGGATGGGCAATTTTCACAAAATCAGCCTAATGAAGTGGAAAGACAAAACCAAAAGGAAATTGATGGAGTCCTTCCTTCCAAGATCAGGGTGAATATGAAATCCCCTTTTAAGAAGATTGGCTTCAACCTGTTGGTTCCAAGACTGAATTTTTCTTCAACTAGCAAGGTAAAGCAGTTTCTTTCTAGACAGTTATTAATGCTGCTATTTTTGGGGACCAGTCTGTTTCATTCCAAAGAAAATATGTGCATGAACTTCATCTCAGAAAAGTTTCATATTCAAATGGACAACCGGCAAATTCTTCCTGTTCCTCCAGTTTCAAATATTCTACAATTCTGGACTTCAACTTGCAATATGGTTCTCCAGTACTCACCTGACGACAAAGAACAACTCAGGCTTTTTCAAAATGATTAATATAATTTCAAAGTCAGGTGAACTGTGTAAAAAGCAAAGGCATGGACTCCTTAGAGTCTTTTTATTTCATAAAACATGAATTCCTGCTCTCCATCTAACACATATGACTTTTAAGATACTAACTCCCTGGATGATGAATATCATATTGTTGCTGCTATATCAACCAATAGAACCAATAAAATCTAAGCAAGAATTTAAAAAAACTCATGCAAAACTAATATTTGTGTTCAGTTTAGTACATTACAAAAGAAAACTATAAGTGAACAAAAAAATTCAGGGAAACTATGAAATAGTATTCTCTTTATTGTCCAATACCATGTAAAGAGAACATGAAATCACAAGACAGCTAGGCACTGTGTCATTATGCCTGCAATGCCAGCACTCGGGAGGCAAAAAAAAGGCGACAACATATTGATACCATATTGACACCTTTTCTCAAAAAAAGGTAAAATTTCATAATTTTGTTATTGAATAGCTTTTAATGCAAAAATCCGTAATATGATACATCTCTTGTAAAAACAGGTAAATAGGGTAATATTAATACTAAGGCACTTGGGAAGTTAACTATGCAAAACTTACAAGGTATATTATAAACTAAAACCACATGTTACAGAGATTACGTTGCTAAAATCAAAATACTAGCATTCTTTTTAAAAATTTAGTTACAATTTTTGTCATATAATGACTATAAGAAAACAAAACAAATATGATCATTTTCTACAGTTGATAAATCTATTACCTTATAATGAATGATAATTATCATAAAAGATGTAGTATCTTAAAAGTCACAAAAGAAAAATAAATTCTTTGAGTTAATTCACATGTAAAATATCAAGAGTTATACATGTAAGTCACATTACAATTTTTAAAATAGTTTTCTGTTGGTTTGAAACAGAGTCTGACTATGTAGCCCAGACTGACCACAAACTGAAGATCTTTTCTTGACCTCCTGAGAATTGGGAGAATTGCTGTTCTGATTATACAATAGTTTCTAGAATGAGACATTGCTATTCATCACTAATATTTTGTAAACAACAGTATAGGGCAAGATATAGAGCAAAGAACTTAAAATCTTTTAGTGGAGAACAAAAGCAAAAATGTAGAAAAAATTTTTATAACACTACTTAGTTAAGATGGAAGTCAACCCAACAAATCAAGTGATTTAGGAACCATGAACTGCCACCTCGGATCAGACATATGCAAAGAGATGTCCACAGACATGTGCAAAGAGATATCCATAAACATGTGCAAAGACACATCCACAGATGTGCTATGACATGTCCACAAACACGTACTAAGAAACATCCAAAGACATGCTCTGAAACATCCACAGATGTGCTATGACATGTCCACAAACACGTACTAAGAAACATCCAAAGACATGCTCTGAGACATCCACAGATATGTGGAAAGAGATAACCACAGACATGTGCTATGACAAGTCCACAGACATGTCCACAGATGTGCTAAGATACATCCACAAATATGCACTAAGAAACATCTGCAGATATGAATTAACACACATCCACAGACATGTATTAAGAACATCCACAGATGAGATGTGCTATGACATGTCCACAGACATGCATACAAACGTGCTAAAAGATAGTCACAGACATGCATTTCCTTCTCACATGTGACACAAGAAGGTGGCAAAGGAACAGGACCTCCTAGACAGGCATTGCCACAGCTGTCCATCCTCAAGAAAGCAAGTCCCATGCATCACTCCTGGGAAAGCCCTCTACAAGAATATCTTTCAGACATTTTTCCTTGAAATATGACAGAATTTTAATTTTAATTTCCCTGAATTTTCTTGTTTGCCTCTAGCTTTTTAAATATTATTGCCTGAAATGTGTTACTGCTCAGTTCAAGTAGAGGAGAGAAAAATGTTCTAGAGAAAGATAAAAAGCAAAAATGGGCAGGTATCAGGCCAAAATGAAGAAAGTTGTCTCAAAGGCCTGTTGATTCCATTTATGTGACATTCCAAAAAAGACGAAATAATGTTGTGGCTCCCATCTGTAATTCTAGCACTTGAGAAACTGAGACACGAGAATTGTCAAGGCTATCCTGGGCTGCTTACTGAGTTCTAGCATAGTCTGGGCTACAGAGTGGGGCAAAGAAAGAAAAAGTATAGGGATGGAGACCAGAGTAGGGGCTCTCTTAACAAGATGTGCCAAGAGGAGATCAAACCAGTTAGTCAGAAAAAGCTAATCATGGCCACTGCCCAAAGACATATTAAAAAAAAAAAAATTTAAATCAAAATAGAAGCTCTGTTAGGCAGGGTGGTGTCTGTTTTATTCTCTATTGTGCTTCTGGTGCCTAGAACAGGGTTTAGCACATGATAAGCTTGAATATGAATGAAAATGATAAAAAAAAAACTTCATAGGTTGAAGAAAGAAGCCCAGGTATATTTCTATTTTTTTAAGCTAGTAAGAACTACATTTTTAATGTCTCACTAGACCATTTTCTTTTTATGTATTTTATTTTTATTTATGTGTGTGTGTGTATGTGTCTAAGGACACTGTGTATGGCTGTGGAGGACCAAGGATAACAACTCCAGGAATCATCCTGGATTGCTTTTTACCTCCTTATTGCTTTGTTCTGGAGTTTCCCAGGTGTCACCTTCCAGGGCCAGAAATACAGGCTTCCGCCATTTCTGCCTTCCATTTTTACGCAGGATCTGGGATCTGAACTTAGCACCTTCTGCTTGTAAGGCAGAGGCTTAGTCTCTGAGTCATCTCTCTAGCCCTGAACTATATTTTTTAAAAATGTTTATTTACTTACTGTGTGTATGTGCATCAGAGGGCATTATATGTCTATGTGGATAACCAAGAGTAACTCTGAGACTTCCTAGGCTCCACCCACTAGGGCTGGAAGTGCAGACTACCATCATTCCCCACTGTTATTTTTAATTGGGACCCGGGATCAGAATTCACGATCTCCTGCTTTTGAGACATCAATAAAAGCCCCTGAGCCATCTCTCCAGCCCCCAGTATATTTCTATTTTTTAAAAAAGATATTTTTAAAAGTCTTTAATATATTCAGTTTATAAAAATTCTGAAAAAATTCAGAATGGGTAAAATGCTTGTCTAGCATGCATGAAACACTGGGTTGATCCCCAGCACTGGATAGACCAGGTATGGTGGGACATACCTATAATCAAAGCATTTCGGAGGTGAAGGCAGGAAGATCAGAAGTTGGAAATCATCCTTGGCTAGCTGGAGTTGGAGACTCTCAAAAAAAAAAAACCAAAATAATGGCTTTCATTCTTCTTTTTAAAAAGAGGAATTTTGTCATATATATATATATAATTTTCTTTTCAAGTTGTGGTAGAAGCTTTTATGAATGATCTTTCCCTAACAAAGCATCTGTTACACTGGTGACTGTTTTCTTACTACATACTAAGTGTACATCTTACGCTCTTCAATAAAAAAAAAAAAAACTGGTTTTCTTTCTTATATATCTTTCAAATAACTTTTCCAATAGTCTTGAATAGTTTCAGACGTTTGTAACCACACAATCTGCTGTTAGTCTGAAAGAGCAAAGAAGAGACTTCAGGTCACTGTCAGTCACTTCAAAGAGAGGTGCGTTAGAGTCTTACCAGGTCCGCCACTCTGCACAGGGCATCCGAGAGCTCGTCAAAGATGAGCACCGTCTGTGGACCCGGGGGCGTGGAGCATGCACGCTCCACCAGCCATTCCGACCGTCTCAAGGCTGCTTCTTTTGTAATACGGAATCCTTCAGGGGTACTGAGCTCAGGAACTCCAAAAAGACCCTTAAATCAAAAAAGATACCCAGTTTACAGCGAAGTGGAGGCTATTTTTTATTCACTAGAGACACTTTTTCATAAGGGGAGAAGTATTGATTTTTGTTGGAGTATCACAATGAGGCAGGCAAGCATGGGGAATAGCTGAGGAACCTGGGACCCCCCATCCAGCTTTGGTTAAGCACACGCACACACTTTTGACAATGCAGCTGCCTCTTAGGTCCTTTATCTATACACATTATACCTACACAGCCCTCTCTAAACAATGCATCTAGCAACCGCAGACCCCTACCTAAATCAGGCTATACAAGTACAGACCCCTACCTAAATCAGGCTACAGGTACAGACCCCTACCTAATCAGGCCACAGGTACAGACCCCTACCTAAATCAGGCTACAGGTACAGACCCTCTGAACAATGGATTAAGCTTTCTCTCCCTGGTAGGCATCAAACTTTGTTCCCTATTCAAAAGTATGGCCAGCATATCTTGGTAGAAAGAATGAGACCTAATCCAGCCTAAACTAGTTTTGGGTAAATATAGAGTGGGGCAAACTGTGTGCTATAAGTGACTTTTTAATTATCATCTCATGGTTATGTATAAATAGGCATGCAAATGATCAGAATCAGAGGCACTGTGGATTAGATATACACAGATGTAGTAGAAAGAGTGACTAGATGACCTTATCTTTCAATCAAAATATAGAACTGCCCAGATTACACCCTTCGCGACCAGCCTCTTCTACTTTTCGATCTTAGAGAGACACAGGGAATGACCTGGGGCCCCTGAGTTCCTTACTCATGTGGCCACTGCTGCCTTACAGCGCATCCTGATTGTAGCATCACTTAGCGCTGGATAAAAGCTTTCTTCACTGCTTTAGAAAATCTGTGTGGGACTTTATTCCATTCTTGAGTAAGAGTCCAAGAACCTGGAAACACTCAGCCCAGAACCTGTCTGCCAGCAACATCGACACATATCTGTGCTTGTGGAAAACATTCACATGCCCTTTCCCATGCTGCACAGACTACACTAAAAACATTTAAGTTTTCTTCAAGTTTAACTTATTTTTCAAAAACAAATAGGTTTTGAAAAGACATAGATAATAGGTTCAGCTGTCAGAACTCTAGCTCTATGTGAGAGTGACTGGGAGTGTAAATGAAGTAAAACACATTCTAGCCAGGCCTAGTGCACAGAAAGCACTTAAATGGGGTCTGGTGAGATGGCTCAGCAAGTAAGGGCATTTGACGCCAAGACTGACAACCTTCATTTACACCAGATCGCTATAGAGTGTGAAAGGAGAGGACCAGTTCCTGAAGGTTGTCCTCGACCTCCACGTACGCCATCGCACCCACATGCCAATGCTCCTACACATGTGCAGACAATGAATAAATAATTCACTTCATGAATGCCAGAAATTATTATTGGCTTGCAATACTAGCTACATTCTCACTCCTAGGCTATTGTATTTTCATCAGTCACACTGAGGATGTACAGCTTGTGAAGGTGCCTAAGAGCATGTCTACTACTAAGCAAGACCTCTGTGCATAACAGCAATCATTAGAGTACTATAAACTAGAGAAGGTGAGCTGACTGCCACCAAAGATACGAGACAAAATCAGCCCATCAAAACAAGTCAGAGGCTAACATTGCAGCAAATTTGATACTTTCCAAATCATTTCAATATTGTGATAAAGATAAAAATCATTCATCAATAGAAATGACCAGCCTTTCATGCCAGTTCAAATATACTTGCTAGAAATCTCAACAAAGACAGACAGAAACAATATTAATCTACCTACTGTATGCCAAAATATGGTAAGTACATCATTCAGGTTCTCTCATTTAAATCACATAATTCTAAAACAAGGAATATGACTGACCTTTTAAACATATGGGGATACGCTTTTTAGGATATTCTTATTTATTTCTTTTTTATGACAAGAGTCTCGTTATGTTGTCAACATGGCCTAACACTTGTGCTCCTCCCGCCTAAGCTTCTTAAGAGTTGTGACTGCATGGGTGGCAGCAGCAGGCCTGGCCAAACATGCGCTTCAAGACACAGCAAAAACAAGCAGGCATGGTGGCATATACCGCAATCCCAGCACTTAAGAGGGTGGAAGAAACAGGAGGATCAAAAGTTCAAGGACAGTCTTAGCCATAGAGTTCAAGGCCAAAAACAGTTGGGAGACACACGTTGAGGTTTCCATGGTGGAAGAATCTATATATACTCCACACTCTGAAGCCCACGTTTCCACACTTCAATATTGCAGTTTAACAACTTGTAGGTCGTGTGGGAGAGTGAACTCCTGGAGTAAGAATCCTGCCTTTCATTTCTATAACTAGCTGTCTAACACATAGTAGAACCAAGGAAGGAAACTAAGGGAGGGAGGTGTTTAAGGTAGAGATTTCTGAAAAAACGAAAAGAGAAGACTTTCAGGTCTAGCAGGCCTGGTTTCTGAAGTAAAGGATGCATGACAGTAAGCTTTTAAGTAATCAATATTTGTACAATATCAAGAAGCAGAATAAACAGGACTGAAATAATTTTTTTACATTTGAAAGACAGAACATTTCCACTCCCAGTACAATCTCACCATCTGCTCTTGAGAATCCTACATCTCAAACCACCAATGAAGATAACGCTAAGAGCTACACAACCCTTTGTTTTTCTAGGCACAAATCATTCCCAAGCCAGGCATGGTGCCTGTGAGTTTTGTGGGGAAAAATCTCAAATTCAAAGTCCATCATACATAATGAGCTCAAAGCCAACATAGGTAGCCAGTCTCAACGAACAAAAATTCTCAAATTTGAAATCCTCTGTACCTAAAATCATCATGTATAAAAGACTGAAATGAGTATTTCATCCACCACAAATCAAGCTTATACTTTATATCTTTCTGCTCAGTACTAACAGGTAAATTCTTTTTGTGGGAATGTATATATGTGAGTGTGTGTTTGTGTGTGTGTGTACCAGAGGGCACTGTGTGTGCCTGTGGAGGCTCTGAGGTGACCTTGGGAATCATTCTGGATTGCTCTACCTTCTTTTTACTTTGCTCTGGGTTTCTCAGGCTGTTTTCCAGGGCTGGAAGTGCAGGACACCACCATTTAAACCCAGCATTTTTACATGAGATCTGGGATATGAACTCATGTTCTTCTGCTTGGTGAAGAAAAGGCATAATCCAGCCCCCCAACAGGTAAATTCTAACCAATCCCATTAATACCAATATCATCTTATGACTTTAAGACAATTTTGAAACAAAGTTAAGGACATATATAAATAAATACCCGTTTGTCATAGCATTTCCTCTTTATAAACCACGCAATGGTACAATGCGAAGTCACTCCTAACTTAAGATGGACATAAATCTACAAAAGCAAAGTAAAGCAGGAATCCATCTGAGGGATCCTCTCAAGCTGGTCTACTTTTTCATTCATTTCATTTTCAAGTGCTTGACACCTGTCAGGCAGAAACAAGAAACATAAACCAAATAGCTCAAGTATAGTTATTCCCTAGGATAAGAAATCAACTCCAGGATACTACAGGAAACCTGATTCCCCTCAACAGGGATCTAGCCCAAACCTGTAGCCTTGAACTCCTGACCCCAATTCTGCCTTTCAAATAATGTGTTAACAAGCATGCCCCACCATACCCTGCTTAACGGGGTTTTGTTTTAAAACAGGAAGCCCACAACTTTGATGACCAATTAAGATGTGGTGTGGCCTCACTGAAGCATAAGTGACAGGTGTCCTTGCAGAGGCAAGTTAACGCCAAGCTTAAACTCTGAAGTCGATGTGCCTCTAACAATAGCACAAGTGCAGGGAGGAAGCCAAAGCGAACTTGAGCAGAAGGGCAGGGGGGAGAGAGAGAGGGACCCGCAGGTGAACTCAGCTCTAAAACCAACTTCGGACTCGCGTGGAACAAGCAGCTCATGAGAGGACAGCTCCTGGAGCGCAGTTTTTTGCAAAGCGCTTGCCACCGCCCCCCTTTAACTCGGCCCCTGGAAGAGGAAGGGTCAGGCAAGGTCTCCGAGTGCGCAAAGGACAGGTGCGCACGCCGCGCGGCTCCTCCCAAAGCCTGCACTGTGCCCGGACCGCCGCGGGCCCGGAGCCAAGGGACCCTCCCGCGCCGCTCACCCGGCGCTCGCCGAACACGTCCAGGAGGCGGCCCTGGGGCTTGACATTGAACGCGGCGCCCACCGCGGACCAGCTGGTGCTGACCCCTCGGGCCCGGCTCCCCGCGCCAAGGCCGCCCCGGGCAGCTCGCCCCGGCTGCAGGGTCGCTACTCCGGCTCCGAGGCTTCCCAGCCTTCGGGCGCACAGCATGGTGGCCGCGAGGAGCGAAGTCCCCAGGCCGGGACACTCAGGAAGGAAACACGCGTGCTCCGCGTTTCCAAGGCAGCGGCTCACGCCGCGGCAGGTGACGCCAGCACTTCCGGGTCGGCGCGCGCAGATCGGGTCTTGGACACTAGTGTGTGAACTCACGAGGGCAAGAGCGTCGCCTCCCCGGCCTCTTGGCAGCAGCGGTGTCCTTGCGCCCCCTTGCGTCTGGAGGAAGAAACGTCTCGGAGTCACCTTTCCCTCCTTGCTCAGTGACTGGTATCAATCAACAAGCATTTGTTCTTCCAGGAGCTGGGAGTGAATGTGAAGTTCTTGATGCTGAAGCTCTTGATGTCTTCTCAGCAGAGACCCAGTGACAAAATTCGTGGAAGGATCCAGGAGAGGCCGTCGAAATCGGTCTATCCTAAGCACCTGTCGCTTCTCAAAAAGTTTAAACCACATATACAGAAAAAAAAAAAATCCACTTTCATAGGAATCAAAGCAACCTCTTAAATTGGGCCAATTTTGCTGCAGTACAGATAAAGTGACTGTAATTCCCGTGGCTTCAGGGACAATCTCGTGTCACAGTCTGTCAGATGATGCATCCGAGGTGATGGAATAGAAAATGTTATAACTTGGAATAAGCACTCAACTGGAGTCTTTTATCTATTATTTATTTTCATTATTATTATTATTTATTTGCTTGATACAGAGTGTCTCCTTGTATCTAGAACCCCCTATGTAACCCAGGGTGATCTTAAGCCTCCCAGGTAGCTTGCCTAACTTTGCCTTTTTTTGTTGTTTTTATGCCTCAAGAGAATAGTTTCACTTTATTTTAGCCCACAGAGGTTCGCTGATGATTAGGCATACCCAGAACGTTTCACCTATGGGGAATCAGCATAACCTGATGGGAGCTCATGGCAGAAATCCTTTAAGTTGTGGTAAAAGGGGATGTTTCAGTCGTTTTCCTTTTCTATTAGTTGCTGTTAAATGTCACTCATCTGTATTAACTACTTGTTTCTGTGCCCAGACACTTGTCAAAAACCAGCTCAAATGGGGAAGATCTCTTTTGGCTCAGGGTACAGGGGCTAGAGTCCACCATGGCAGGGAGGGCCGCTCACAGCTGAGTGGATCAAGAAGCAGAAAGAGGTTTATGCTGGAGTTCACCTGAATTTCTCCTTTGCCCCATTTTCATGTGTGTTTATGTATGTTTGCATGTGTATGGATACACATGTATGTGCAGATGCATGTGCACATGTGTGTATATGGAGCCCTGAGGTTGAAGTCAGGAATCGTTCTCAAATACTCCCACCTTATTATTCGAGACAGAATATCTTAATAAAACCCAGATCTCACCTATACTTCTATTCTCTTTTTCTATTATTTTTTTTTCCACTCATGCAAACTTGATAGATACCCTGGTCCCCTCCCTCCCTGTACCCCTCCCTGGACTCCCTTGCTCCCTCCCTTTTCCCGGTTCTTCCACCCCTCCATCTCTTTTTCCCAGTGCCCCACCCCCATCCCTGGAGCATCCTTTAGTGTGATTGTCAAACTTCCCTCAGGGTCCTCCACTCTAATGAGGTATAAGGACTCAGTAGCATTGCCTAGAGCCCTTTCTTGTGTTCCCCTTTAGTATAGGAACACTATTGTGGCTGTTAATCCCTTGCCTCGAAGGATCCTAGTGCCTGTGATCCATGCTAGACTTTGGGGGGGGGGGGTCAATGATACGTCGGTCATTGCGCAGGTCATGCAAAGTCCTATTATGGTTACTTCAGCCCTAACTTGTATGGAGTATCTTGCATATCGTTGCTCCTGCCCACCTTTAGGCTCTTACAATCTTACCACCCCCTCTTCCACAAATTTCTCTGAGCTTTAGGATGGGGAGAGATTAGGCTGGCCTGGTTCCAGGTGATTAATGTAGGGTCTCTGATGTTCTGAAATATGGTTGGTTGGTTTGTTTGTTTGTTTGTTTGTTTTTTCAGTTTTGCTGTTCCTGAACGACCCTTGGCTCCATCCTGATTGGTATTGGATGTCACCTCCTAGTCAGAGATAAAAGGCTGTTAAAATAGACTCTTACTATAACAGTAGCTTCAAAAGTAGATGGAATAAGAGTAGGAGACCACGGTGAGGGGGGTCAGTCTCCCATTTGCAGAATTGGAGACTATTTACCTGCCAGACTCTATGCCCTCACTGACTGGTGAGATCAAACCCCCTCAGTTGCAAGTGACCAGGAAGGAAAGTCTGTGAGCTTAACCAGATGTCTCACTACTTACTTGCAGTACTTGATGGTGGCCTATTTTCTCGGCTGTAGCATGATCCCCTCTCTCCTTCTTTCTGGCGGGGCCCTCATTCCCCTTCCCTCCTGTTTATAATCTTTGCAATTATTGTAGGTATTACAGAGATTTATCTTTGAGTATGTCAATAAGTGGGCTTAGTACTAGGATCCATCTATTATAGAGTACATATGGTGCTTAATTTTCTATGTCTCAGACACTTCACTCAACATAATTTTTCTAATTCCATCCATTTCGCAGCAAATTTCATTAATTCATTTTTTTGATGGCTGGGTAGCATTCCATTGTAAAAATGTACCACATTTTCCTTATACACTCGTTAACTGTTGGGCATTTGGGTTGATTCCATGACTTCGCTATTGTAAACAGTGCTGCTATGAACATGGTCATGCTTGTGCCATTGAGGTGAATTTTTGCTGTATGGGGGATTATTCCCAAAAGTGGAATAGCAGGGTCATATGGTATTTCAATCTTTAACTTTTTTAAGAATCACCAGACTGCTCGCTGGAGTGGTTGTATAAGCCTGCATTCCCACCAGCACACATCCACCCCTTCTCGCCACATCCTCTCCAGCACTTGGTTTTGTTTATATTGTGGATTTTTGCCATCCTGACCGGGGTGAGATGGTATCTCAGGGAGGTTTTGATTTGCATTTCCCTGATATCTAAGGATTCAGAGCACTTTATTTTTATACATTTTTATTATTATTTCATCTCATACAAACTTAATAGGTACACCAGTTCCCTCCCTCCCTCCTCCTCCACCTGAACCCCCTGCTCCCCCTCTCCTCCCCCCTCCCTCCCCATCCCCCAGTGCCTCCCACCCCAATTCCCAGAGAGTCCTTTCTTGTGCACTTTTTAAGATATTTGTTAGGGGACTGGAGAGGTGGCTCAGGGGTTAAGCCTCTGCCTTGCAAGCAGAAGGTCCTGAGTTCGGATCCTAGACCCTACATATGGGGGGGAGGTCTGTGTTTCTGGTCCTGGGGGGGGGGCTGCGTTTCTGGTCCTGGTAGGGGGGAGCTTGTGAATCCCGGGCCACAGTAAAAAAGGAGGAGATGGAGGCAGTCCATGGTGGTTCCCGAATTCGCCCGTGGTTCTACATACATACACACACACACACACACACACACACACACACACAAACAAACCATAATTCACACACATACACACGCATAATTAAATAAAAAAAAGATATTTGTTAGATATTTCAATTTCGTCCCTGGTAAAGTTTCTTTTCAGTTCCAAGGCCCATTTTTTAATTGGCCCATTTGTTTCCTTGGTGTTTAGTTTTCTAAATTCTTTGTGCACTCTGGATAATAGAGCTCTATCAGATATGTGGTTAGTGAAGATTTTCTCCCATTCTGTGGGATCCCTTTTTGCTCAGGTTACAATCTCTTTATCTGAACAGAAGCTCTTTAATTTCATAAGATCCCATCTGTTGAGTGTTGGTTGTAGTGACTGTGCTATTGGATTTCCGTTTAGGAACTGTTGGCCTAGTCCAATCAGCTCGAGAGAGCTCCCTACCCTTTCAATTAAGGATTTTATAGTCTCTGGTTTTATATTAAAGTCCTTGATACATTTGGAATCAATTTTTGTACATGGTGACAAGTATGGGTCCAGTTTTAATCTTCTGCATGTGGACGTCCAGTTTTGCCAGCACCATTTATTGAAAATGCTAGTTCTTTTTCCATTAGATTTTTTGAGCCCTTGTCAAAGATCAAATGGCTGTAATTGTGTAGGCTTATATCTGGGTCTTCAACCCTTATCCATTGATCTGTGTGTCTATTTTGGAGCCAGTACCAGGCTGTTTTTATAACTATGGATTGGTAGTATAGATTAAGGTTTGGTATGGTGATACCTCCAGCAGTGTTTTTGTTACTCAGGATTGTTTTTGCTATCCTGGATCTTTTGTGCTTTCATATGAATTTTGAGATTGTCACTTTCTTTAAAGAATTGCTTGGGGATTTTGATTGGTATAGCATTGACTCTGTATATTACCTTTGGTAGGATGGTCATTTTTATGACATTGATTCTGCCAATCCAGGAACATTGGAGGTCTTTCCACCTTCTGGTGTCTTCTGTAATTTCTTTCTTTAAGGTTTTAAAGTTTGCATTGTAAAGGCTCTTACTTTCTTGCTCAGGTTTATACCAAGGTATTTCATTTTTTTTAGGGGCTGTAGTAAATGGGATTGTTTCTCTTAGGGCTTTTTCACTTCTTTCATCCATAGAGGAAGGCCACTGATTTTTGTATGTTTATTTTGTATCCTGCCACCCTGCTGAACTTCTCAATTAGTTCCAGGAGTTTTCTGGTGGAGTTTTTGGGATCACTCAGGTATACAATCATGTCATCTGCAAATAGAGATAACTTGACTTCTTCCTTGCTGATTTGAATCCCTTTTTTTTTTTTTTATTTCAGCTCATACAAACTTATTAGGTACACCAGTTCCCTCCCTCCCTCCTCCTCCCCCCGTACCCCCTGCTCCCCCTCCCCACCCCTCTCCCTCCCCATCCCCCAGTGCCTCCCACCCCAATTCCCAGAGAGTCCTTTCTTGTGCATGACTGATTTTCCTCTGGGCCCTCCTCTCCGATGACGTACAAGGACCCAGTGGCCTTTGCCGAACCCTTTCCCGTGTTCCCCTTAGGTATAGGAACACTGCTGTGGCTGCCAATTCTTTGCCTCCAAGGATCTTGATGCCTTTAGCAGGTGCTAGACTTTGTGAGGTCAACAGTGTGTTGGACAATGCGCAGGGCATGCAAAGTCCAATTATGATTGCTTCAGCCCTAACTAGTATAGAGTATCTTACATATCATTGCTCCTCCCATCCTTATGCTCTTACACTCTTACCGCCCCCTCTTCCGCAAATTTCCCTGAGCTTCAAGATGGGGAGAGACTAAGCTGGCCTAGTTCTAGGTGGTTGATATAGAGTCTCTGAAGTTCTGGATTGTGGTTTGTTGATTTTCTTTTGCAGTTTTGCTGCTCCTGCAATGCCCTTCACTCCATCCTGGTGGGCATTGTATGTTACCCCCTGGCCAGAGACAAAAAGCTGTTAGAGTCTTGTGATAAAGCACATTCAAGGTAGATGTAATAAAAGTGGGAAACCACAGTGAGGGAGGGGTCTATCACCCATTTGCAAAATTGTTACTTTTTATCTGCCAGACTATATGCCCTCCTCTTCTGGTGAGATCACTCCCCCTCAGTAGTAAATGATCAGGAACAAGAGTCTGTGAACTTAATCAGATGTCTCATTACTTATTTGGGTCCTTGGTGGAGGCCTATTTTCCCTGCTGTAACATGGTCCCTTCTCTCCTTCTTTCTGGTGTGGCCCTCCTACCCCATCCCTCCTGTTCATAATCCTTGGAATTCCTGTCTCTAGGTGGGCTGGGTGGGTTTGGTACTAGGAGCCACCTATTAGGGAGTACATACGGCGCTTAATTTTCTGGGTCTGGGATACTTCACTTAATACTATTGTTTCTAATGACATCCATTTCCCGGCAAATTCCAGTAATTCATCATTTTTGATGGCTGAGTAGTACTCCATTGTATAGATGTACCACAGTTTCCTTATCCACTCGTCAACTGTTGGACATTTGGGCTGATTCCATGACTTTGCTATTGTAAACAGTGCTGCTATGAACATGGTCGTGCTTGTGCTATCGAGGCGAACCTCTGCTGTATGGGGGGTTATTCCCAAAAGTGGAATAGCAGGGTCATATGGCATTTCAATCTTTAATTTCTTTAAGAATCTCCAGACGGCTCGCCAGAGTGGCTGTATGAGCCTGCATTCCCACCAGCAATGTAGGAGAGTTCCCCTCTCTCCACATCCTCTCCAGCATTTGTCGTTGTTAGTATTGTGGATTTTTGCCATCCTGACCAGGGGTGAGATGATATCTCAGGGAAGTTTTGATTTGCATTTCCCTGATGGCTAAAGAAGTGGAGCATTTTTTAAGATATTTGTTAGACATTTTAATTTCATCCCTGGTAAAGTTTCTTTTAAGTTCCAGGGCCCATTTTTTAATTGGGCCATTGGTTTCCTTGGTGTTTAGTTTTCTAAGTTCTTTGTGCACTCTGGACAATAGAGCTCTATCAGATATGTGGTTAGTGAAGATTTTCTCCCATTCTGTGGGTTGCCTTTGAGCTCGTGTTACAATCTCTTTATCTGAACAGAAGCTCTTTAATTTCACAAGATCCCAACTGTTGAGAGTTGGTAGCAGTGACTGTGCCATTGGATGTCTGTTTAGGAACTGTTGACCTAGCCCAATCAGCTCGAGGGAGTTCCCTATCCTTTCAACTATGGTTTTTATAGTCTCTGGCCTGATATCAAGGTCCTTGATCCATTTGGAATTAAGTCTTGTACATGGTGACAAGTACGGGTCCAGCTTTAATCTTCTGCATGTGGAGATCCAGTTTTGCCATCACCATTTGTTGAAGATGCTGTTCTTTTTCCATTGGATTCTTTGGGCCCCTTTGTCGAAGACCAAATGGCTGTAACTTTGTGGGTTTATATCTGGGTCTTCAATCCTTATCCATTGATCTGTGTGTCTATTTTGGAGCCAATACCAGGCTGTCTTTACAACTATGGATTTGTAGTATAGACTAAGGTTTGGTATGGTTATACCTCCAGCTGTGTTTTTGTTACTCAGGATTGTTTTTGCTATCCTGGGTCTTTTGTGCCTCCATATGAACTTTGAGATTGTTTGGTCAACTTCTTTGAAGAATTGCTTTGGGATTTTGATTGGTATAGCATTGAATCTGTATATTGCCTTTGGTAGGATGGTCATTTTCACGATGTTGATTCTGCCAATCCAGGAACAAGGGAGGTCTTTCCACCTTCTGGTGTCTTCGGCTATTTCTTTCTTTAGGGTTTTAAAGTTTTCATTGTAAAGGTCTTTTACCTCCTTAGTTAGGTTTATACCAAGGTATTTCATTTTTTTAGGGGCTATAATAAATGGTATTGTTTCTCTCAAGGCTTTTTCACTTCTTTCATTCTGGGCATATAGGAAGGCCTCTGATTTTTGCACATTTATTTTGTATCCTGCCACCCTGCTGAACTTCTTAATTAGTTCCAGGAGCTTCCTGGTGGAGTTTTTGGGATCACTCAGGTATAAGATCATGTCATCTGCAAATAGGGATAGCTTGACTTCTTCCTTGCCGATTTGAATCCCTCTTATGTCCCTTTCTTGTCTTATGGCTTCAGCTAAGACTTCAAGTACAATATTGAATAGAAGTGGTGAGAGTGGACAGCCTTGTCTAGTTCCTGATCGAAGTGGGAATGCTTCCAATTGTTCCCCATTGAGCATAATCCTTGCTGTGGGCTTGTTGTATATAGCTTTTATTATATTGATAAAGGTTCCTTCCATTCCTACTGTCTCTAGCGTTTTGATCATAAAAGGCTGTTGGATCTTGTCAAAAGCTTTTTCTGCATCTATCGAGAGTATCATGTGGTCTTGGACTTTGGACTGGTTTACATGATGAATTACATTTATTGATTTGCGTATGTTGAACCAACCTTGTGTGCCGGGGATGAAGCCTACTTGGTCCCCATGAATGATCTTTTTAATATGTTTTTGAATCCGATTTGCTAAGACTTTGTTGAGAATCTTTGCGTCTGTGTTCATCAGGGAGATCGGCCTATAGTTTTCTTTTTTAAGCGAATCTTTATTAGGTTTTGGGATTAAAACGATATTAGCTTCATAGAAGGAATTTGGTAGTGTTCCTTCCTTTGCTATTTGATGGAACAGTTTAAGGAGTATTGGTGTTATTAACTCCTTAAATGTCTGGTAGAACTCTGTGCTGAATCCATCTGGTCCAGGACATTTTTTGGTGGGAAGATTCGAGATTACTTCCTCAATTTCCTTATATGTTATAGGACTATTTAAATAATTCACAACTTCCTGATTCAATTTAGGTAAGTTGTGTTTACTTAGAAATTCATCCATCTCTTTTGTGTTGTCAAACTTCACAGAGTATAAGTTTTTGAAATATGATGTTATAATTCTCTGGATTTCTTGGGTATCAGTAGTGATAACTCCATGTTCATTTCTAATTTTGTTAATTTGGGTTTTCTCTCTCTTGCTTTTGGTTAGTTTCGCTAGGGGTGTATCAATCTTATTGATTTTTTCAAAGAACCAGCTTTTTGACTGGTTGATTTTTTCTATCGTTTTCTTAATCTCGATTTCAGATATTTCTCCCCTTATTTTGCTAATCTCCTCTCTTCTACTACTTTTGGGATCAGATTGCTCTAGCTTCTCTAAAGCTTTAAGCTGCATTGTTAAGTTGTTTATTTCTGACGTTTCCATTTTTTTGACGTAGGCATTAAGAGCTATGAACTTACCTCTTAGAACAGCTTTCATTGTGTCCCAGAGATTTTGGTAAGTTGTATTTTCGTTATCATTCACTTTCAGGAAATCTTGAATTTCCTTTTTAATTTCTTCCTGAATCCATGTCTCATTCAGCATCATAGTGTTAAGTTTCCAGGAGTTAGTGTATTTTCTCTTGTTTGATGTGTTGTGGATGTCCAGCTTTAGGCCGTGATGGTCTGATAGGGCACAGGTTAGAATTTCAACTTTCTTGTATATGTGTAGATTCATTTTGTGGCCCAATATGTGATCTATTTTGGAGAAAGTTCCGTGTGCTGCTGAGAAAAATGTGTATTCTTTGGTGTGTGGGTGAAAAGTTCGATAGAGATCTGTAAGGTCCATTTCTTTCAGGGTTTGATTAAGTTCCAAAGTGTCTCTGTTAAGCTTTTGACCTGTTGATCTATCCCATGTAGAGAGGGCGGTGTTGAAGTCCCCAAGAATTATCGTTTGGGGATTGATTTCTTGCTTTAGACGCTGTAGGGTTTTCTTAATGAATGTGGAGGGGCCTATATTGGGTGCATATATATTCAGTATTGTGAAGTCTTCCTGGTGAATTGTACCTGTGACTAAAATGTAGTATCCATCCGTGTCTCTTATAATTTTCTTTGGTTTGAAATCCACTTTGTCTGATAGCATAATGGCTACCCCTGCCTGTTTTCTGCTTCCATTTGCTTGTAGAATTGTTGACCAGCCTTTTATTTTTAGAGCTGTGCCTATCTTTTGTGGTGAGATGGGTTTCCTGTAGGCAGCAGATTGATGGATTGTGATTTTTAATCCAAGTTTGTAATCTGTGTCTCTTGATCGGTGAATTAATTCCATTAACATTTAGTGTTATAATGGAGAAACTATTGTTAATTCCAGACATTTATTATGTTTAGTAGCTTTTATAAGTATATTGCTTCGTTTTTAATGATGTTATACTTGCCTTCTGTTCTCCTGGATATGCCTGTTTTTTTCTTCACGCTTGAGTATCATTTCTAGCATTTTTTGAAGGCCTGGTTTGGTGGCCACGTATCCCTTAAAGTTGTCTTTGTGCTGGAAAATTTTTCTTTCTCCCTCGATCATGACTGATAGTTTTGCAGGGTAAATCAGCCTGGGTTGACATTTTTGCTCATTCAATACTTGAAGTATGTCTCTCCAAGCTCTTCTTGCTTTTACTGTTTCGACTGAGAAGTCATTTGTTATTTTAATAGGTTTACCTTTAAAAGTGACTTGTTTTTTCTCCCTTGAAGCTCTCAGCACCAGTTCTTTATCTTGAATGTGGAGTGTTTTAACTATTATTTGCCGCGGCGTGCTTCTATTTTGGTCGTATCTGTTTGGGGTGCGGAATGCCTCTTGTATATGGATGGGCCTCTCTTTTTTTAGATGAGGAAAGTTTTCCTTGATGATCGTTTGAAAAATTTCCTCAGGGGTGGTATTTTGAGATTCTTGCTCTGGTATTCCATGAATACGCATGTTAGGCTTTTTCAGGGTGTCCCATATCTCTTGGATATTTCTCTCAAGTATCTTTTTGGCTTTAACAACCTCTTCCATTGAGCTGGTTAGTACTCCCACTTTATCTTCAAGGTCTGAAATTCTGTTTTCTGCTTCGTTAGTTCTGTTGATAAGACTCTCTGTGGCGTTCTGGGTTGAAGATAACTTGTCTTTTAGCTCAGTTTTAAACTCTGCTTGAGTTTGTTTTAACTGCTCTATGCCACTTTTTGCTTCTTGCACTGTTTTTCTCAACTCCTCCAGATGTCTGTTGTGTTCCTCTTCAAAGCGATTGATTCGAATATGTAATTCCTCCCTAATTTCCTCTTTCATAGTATTGAACATCGTAATGATCATATTTTGAAAGTCTTTATCCTGGGTGGGGCTTTCTTGGCCTTTTTCCCTGGGTTTGTTCTTGTTGGAGTCTAACATTATGGGATTAATTTCTTCAATGGGAAATTTGTTTACTTGATTGTTGCTTCTCATGGATTTGCACTTTGACTTTGGCATTGTCATTTTAATTCTTAAGATCTCTCAATTTCACTAAACTGAATTATTTGGCCTGGGGTCCTGGTGGGCGGGGCGGACGGAGACTTACCTAGGTCTTGGGGGTGGCCTGGCTGGACCGCGCACGCGCGTCCCGACCGGTGGAGCGGGGTGAGGTGCAAAAGGGGGGATGAGGGCGACGGCGTGGAGCTATTTAACCCGAGGGCAGCTGGGGCGGGGCCCGGGCGCAGGGGGAGGTCCTCCTGGTCCCTGGGTCCCGCGCGTGGCTCCGGCTGGATGGTGAGAGGCGGAGCCAGGTCCCTGGGGGCCGACCTGGGGGTCCTGGTGGGCGGTGCGCGGGGGGGGGGGGGGGGGGGGGGGGGGGGGGGCGGGCGGGAGTACTCACCAGCTAGGGTGCGGCGTGGACACCCGGCTGGACCGCGCGCGCGCGTCCCGACCGGCGGAGCGGGTTTAGGGTGCGAAAGGGGGGATGGGGGCGACGGAGTGGAGCTATTTAACCCGAGGGCAGCTGGGGCGGGGCCCGGGCGCAGGGGGAGGTCCTCCTGGTCCCTGGGTCCCGCGCGTGGCTCCGGCTGGATGGTGAGAGGCGGAGCCGGGTCCCTGGGGGCCGACCTGGGGGTCCTGGTGGGCGGTGCGCGGGGGGGGGGGGGGGGGGGTACTCACCAGCTAGGGCGCGGCGTGGACGCCCGGCTGGATCGCGCGCGCGCGCGTCCCGACCGGCGGAGCGGGTTTAGGGTGCGAAAGGGGGTGATTTGAATCCCTTTTATCTCCCTTTCTTGTTATGGCTCCAGCTAAGACTTCAAGTACAATATTGAATAGAAGTGGTGAGAGTGGACAGCCTTGTCTAGTTACTGATGGAAGCAGGAATGCTTCAAGTTTTTCCCCATTGAGTATAATCCTTGCTGTGGGCTTGTTGTATACAGCTTTTATTATATTGATAAAGGTTCCTTCCATTCCAACTGTCTCTAGGGTTTTGATCATAAAAGGCTGTTGGATCTTGTCAAAAGCTTTTTCTGCATCTGTTGATGGTATCATGTGGTCTTGGATTTTGGACTGATTTATATGGTGAATTACATTTATTAATTTGTGTACGTTGAACCAACCTTGTATGCCTGGGATAAAGCCTATTCAATCACTGTGAATGATCTCTTTGATATGTTTTTTAATCCGATTTGCTAAGACTTTGTTGAGAATCTTTGCATCTGTGTTCATCAAAGAGATTGGCGTATAGTTTTCTTTTTTAAGTGTATCTTTATTAGGTTTTGGGATTAAGACGATATTAGCTTCATAGAAAAAATTTGGTAGTGTTCCTTCCTTTGATGGAACAGTTTAAGGAGTATCGGTGTTATTTGTTCCTTAAATGTCTGGTAGAACTCTGTGCTGAATCCATCTGGTCCAGGACATTTTTTGGTAGGAAGATTCAAGATGACTTCATTGATTTCCTCATACATTATAGGACTACTCATATATTATAGGACTATTTAAATAATTCAAAACTTCCTGATTCATTTTAGGTAAGTTATGCTTACTTAGGAATTCATCCATTTCTTTTGTGTTAAAAATTTCACAGAGTATAAGTTTTTGAAATATGACGTTATAATACTCTGGATTTCTTGGGTATCAGTAGGGATAACTCCATTTTCATTTCTAATTTTGTTAATTTGGGTTTTCTCTCTTGCTTTTGGTTAACTTAGGTAGGGGTACAATCTTATTGATTTTTTTCAAAGAACCAGCTTTTTGACTGGTTGATTCTCTGTAATGTTTTCCTTATCTCAATTTCGTATATTTCTCCCCCGATTTTGCTAATCTCCTGTCTTCTACTGCTTTTGGGATCAGATTGCTCTTGTGTCTCTAAAGCTTTAAGCTGCATTATTAAGTTATTTATTTGTGATGTTTTTATTTTTTTGATGTTTTTTATTTGTTTTTGTTTTTATTTTTTATGTTTTTTTAATTTATTTTAATCTTAGGCATTAAGAGCTATGAACTTACCTCTTAGGACAGCTTTCATTGTGTCCCAAAGATTTTGATAAGTTGTATTTTCATTACCATTCACTTCCAGGAAACCTTGAATTTCTTTTGTAATTTCTTCCTGAATCCAATTCTCATTCAGCATCATAGTGTTTAGTTTCCAGGAGTTAGTGTATTTTCTGTTGTTTATTGTGTTGTGGATGTCAAGCTTTAGACCATGGTGGTACAGGCTAGAGTTTCAACATCCTGTATATGTGGAGATTGGTTTTGTGGCCCAATATGTGGTCTATTTTGGAGAAAGTTCCATGTGCTGCTGAGAAAAATGTGTATTCTTTGGTGCGTGGATGAAAAGTTCAATAAAAATCTGTAAGATCCATTTCAGTAAGAGTTTCAATGTGTCTCTGTTAAGTTTTTGACCTGTTGATCTATCCCATGTTGAGAGGGTGGTATTGTAATCCCCAAGAATTATCGTTTTGGGATTGATTTCTTGCTTTAGACCCTGTAGCATTTGCTTAATGAATGTGGAGGAGCCCATATTAGGTGCATATATGTTCAGTATTGTGAATTCTTCCTGGTGAATTGTACCTATGACTAAAATGTAGTATCCATCTGTGTCTCTTATGATTTTTTTTTGTTTTGAGTCCACTTTGTCTGATAACATAATAGCCATAATAGTTGTCTGATAACATAATAGCCTGTTTCCTGGTTCTATTAGCTTGCAGAATTTTTGACCAGCCTTTTATTTTTAGGATGTGCCTATCTTTTGTGGTGAGATGAGTTTCCTGAAGGTAGCAGATAGATGGGTTGTGATTTTTAATCCAAGTTTGTAATCTGTGTCTCTTGATTGGTGAGTTAATTCCATTGACATTTAATGTTATAATGGAGAAATTACTTTTAATTCCAGACACTTTTTATGTTCAGTGGCTTTCATAAGTGCATTATTTGGCTTTTAGCTTTTGGTAGTATTGTACTTCCCTTCTCTCCTCCTGGATATGCTTGCTCTTTTCTTCAAGCTTGAATATCTTTTCTAGCATTTTTTTTTTGGCAGTTATGTTCACCTTTCAAGGTTCACCACTTTATTTTTTTTAATTATTTCTGCTCATACAAACTTAATATGTACACCGGTTCTCTCCCTCCCTCTTCCTCCCCCCTACCCCCTTGCTCCCCCTCCTCTCACCCCTTCCTCCCCATCCCCCAGTGCCTCCCCCCCCAATCCCT
Source organism: Typhlomys cinereus (assembly GCA_023101885.1). Taxonomy (NCBI): domain Eukaryota; kingdom Metazoa; phylum Chordata; class Mammalia; order Rodentia; family Platacanthomyidae; genus Typhlomys; species Typhlomys cinereus. Next base: position 1,426,061 of record JALPQD010000076.1, read on the forward strand.
AGAGAATCCTTTAATGTGCATGCCAGACTCTCCTCTGGGCCCTCCTCTCTGATGATGTACAAGGACCCAGTGGCATTTCCCTGAACCCTTTCCTGTGTTCCCCTTAAGCATAGGAACACTACTATGGCTGTCAATTCCTTGCCTCCAAGGATCTTGGTGCCTTTAGCAAATGCTAGACTTTATGGGGACATTGCATAGGGCATGCAAAGACCTATTATGATTGCTTTGGCCCTAACTTATGTGGAGTATCTCGCATATCATTGCTTCTCCCATCCTTGTGCTCTTACAATCTTACCGCCCCCTCTTCCGCAAATTTCCCTGAGCTTCAGGATGGGGAGAGATTAGGCTGGCCTAGTTCTATGTGACTGATATAGAGTCTCTGAAGTTCTGGATTATGGTTCGTTGATTTTCTTTTGCAGTTTTGCTGCTCCTGTAATGCCCTTCACTCCATCCTGATCGGTATTGTATTTCACCCCCTGGCCAGATTGGGCTAGGCCAACAGTTCCTAAACAGACATCCAATGGAACAGTCACTGCTACCAACTCTCAACAGTTGGGATCTGGTGAAATTAAAGAGCTTCTGTTCAGATAAAGAGATTGTAACACAAGCTCAAAGGCAACCCACAGAATGGGAGAAAATCTTCACTAACCACATATCTGATAGAGCCCTATTATCCAGAGTGCACAAAGAACTTAGAAAACTAAACACCAAGGAAACTAATGGCCCAATTAAAAAATGGGCTCTGGAGCCTAAAAGAAACTTTACCAGGGATGAAATTAAAATTTCCAACAAATATCTTAAAAAATGCTCCACTTCCTTAGCCATCCGGGAAATGCAAATCAAAACTTCCCTGAGATATCACTTCACCCAAGTCAGGATAGCAAAAATCCACAATACAAACAATAACAAATGCTGGAGAGGATGTGGAGAGAGGGGAACTCTCCTACATTGCTGGTGGGAATGCAGGCTCATACAACCACTCTGGTGAGCTTTCTGAGATTCTTAAAGAAATTAAAGATTGAAATGCCATTTGACCCTGATATTCCACTTTTGGGAATAACCCCAACATATAGCAAAAATTCACCTCGATAGCAGAAGCATAACCATGTTCATAGCAGCACTGTTTACAATAGCAAAGTCATAGAATCAACCCAAATGTCCAACAGTTGATGAGTGGATAAGGAGAATTTGGTACATCTATACAATGGAGTACTACTCAGCCATCAAAAATGATGAATTACTGGAATTTGTTGGGAAATGGATGTTATTAGAAACAATTATATTAAGTGAAGTATCCCAGACCCAGAAAATTAAGCGCCGTATGTACTCCCTAATAGGTGGCTCCTAGTACCAAACCCACCCAGCCCACCTAGAGACACTCAAAGATAAATCTCTGTAATACCTACAGTAATTGCAAGGATTATGAACAGGAGGGATGGGGTAGGAGGGCCACACCAGAAACAAGGAGAGAGGGGACCATGTTACAGCAGAGAAAATAGGTCTCCATCAAGGACTGCAAGTAAGTAATGAGACATCTGGTTAAGTTCACAGACTTTCCTTCCTGATCATTTACAACTGAGGGGGTATGATCTCACCAGAAGGGGAGGGCATATAGTCTGGCAGATAAAAAGTAACCATTTTGCAAATGGGTGATTGACCCCTCCCTCACTGTGATTTCCTACTTTTATTACATCTACCTTTGAATATTCTCTTATAACAAGACTCTGGTTCTAGCATTTTTTGAAGGCCTGGTTTGGTAGACATGTAAGCCTTCAAGTTGTCTTTGTGCTGGAAAACTTTTCTTTCTCCCTCGATCACGACAGATAGTTTTGCCTGGTATATAAGCCTGGGTTGACATTTTGCTTATTCAATACTTGAAGTACGTCTCTCCAAGCTCTTCTTGCTTTTACTGTTTCCATTGAAAAGTCATTTTTTATTTTAATAGGTTTACCTTTACAAGTGACTTGGTTTTTTTTTTTTTTCCCTTGAAGCTCTCAGCATCTTTTCTTTGTCTTGAATGTGGAGTTTTTTGACCATTTGCCATGGCAAGTTTCTATTTTGGTCATATCTGTTTGGGGTGTGGAATGCCTCTTGTATTTGGATGGACCTCTCTTTCTTTAGATGAGGAAAGTTTTCCTTTATGATAATTTGAAAAATTTCCTCAGGTGTGGTATTTTGAGATTCTTGTTCTGGTATTCCATAAATGTGCATGCTAGGCTTCTTCAGGGTATCCCATAACTCTTGAATATTTCTCTCAAGTTTGGCTTCAACAACCTCTTTCATTGAGCTGGTTAATTCAGATTTTGTTTTCAAGATCTGAAATTCTATTTTCTGCTTCATTAGTTCTGCTAATAAGACTCTCTGTTGAGCTCTGGATTGAGGATAACTTGTCTTTTAGTCCAATTTTAAACTCTGCTTGAGACTGTTTTAACTGCTCTATGCCTATTTTTTTTCTTTTTTTTTTCAATTGTGTGTGTATGCGTGTGTGTATGGATATGTGTGTATGTACGTGTGTGTGTGTATGTATATGTGTGTATGTATGTGTGTGTAGAACCACGGGCTAATTTGGGAACCACTATGGACCACCTCCACCTCCTCTTTGTTCACTCTGCCCCTGAATTCACAGGCTCTGCCCTACCAGGACCAGAAATGCAGTCCATTCCTGCTTCTGCATAGCATCTATACATGGGGTCTAGGATCTGAACTCAGGACCTTCCGCCTGCAAGGCTCCTGAACCATCTTTCCAGCCCCTATTTTTGTTTCTTGAACTGTTTTTCTCAATTCCTCCAAGTGTCTGTTGTGTTCCTGTTCAAAGTGGTTGATGTGGTTATTTAACTATTCCCGTATTTCCTCTTTCATAGTATTAATCATGGTAATGATCATGCTTTGAAAGTTGTTATCTTGAGTCTGGGTTTCTTGGGCTATTTTCTGTGAATTTGTTCTGGTTGGAATCTATCATTATGGGGTTAATTCTTTCGGTGGGAGATTTGTTTTCTGAGTTTTGTTTCTCATGGATCTGCACTGTGACTTGGACATTGTTGTTTTATCTCTTAAGACCTTCTTTCAGTTTCTGTGTGTTTTTGACTGAACTGAATTAGTTGATATTACTACTCTTTGGCAGTTATTACTAGTGTTTGCCTTGGAGTTGGGTATGCTTGTCTGTTATTATTGTTATTTCCTAGGTGAGGATATTAGACTGTTACTACATCAGTTAAGTCAGGTTTAGTGGCCAGGGGGGTGAATATTAGTATGGTAGTGTACTTTTATGATTTAGTACCTTGGTGATATGTGAGAGTGAATGGTACAGTCCCTGAAGTTGTATATATTTTGGGGGTGGCTATATGGAAAAGTTAATCTACAATGACTAATAATTGAAAGGAACAGGATGGTAAAAGGGGGTTTATTTATTTCTGACCCGGATGTGAAGAATCTCTCCCATGTGATGGGATGATTTTAGAGGACTTCAGATGTATGGTGTCTGTCCCTAGAGCTTTGCTTGGGTTTTCTTTGGACTCTGTTGAATCCTGAGGAGCAGTGTGTCCTTCCTGGACTGTGAGCAAGCCAGGTGGAAGGGGCAGAGCCGCTAGTTGTTGGCACAGTTCACCTGGGACCTGGGGTGTGGCCTATTGGCCCTCCCTAGCCCAGAGCAGACTGGGTGCTGCTTCGGCTGGTTGGTGGGAGGAGCTGGGATGATGCGGTGACCTGGGGCCTGGGGGCGAGTTAGGTGGATTTACCTGAGGAGCAGTGTGTCCTCCCTGGAAAGGTGTATATCTATTCTCTTAACCCAGCTTTTTCTGGGTTTTGTTCAGGAAATCCCGTCTTTGACTTCCAAAGCTGAAATTACAGGTTGGGTGCCATGCCCACACAACATGTCTACGGATTCTGAGAATTTAAATTTTAGTTCTCTCACTTGCATGGCAAGCATTTTAACTGCTGAGACATCTCCTCATCTATATACACCCCCATTTTCTCTTTTGATTTAACTTGGGATCCCAGCACGTGGGATGGTGTTGTCCACATTCAAGGTAGGCCTTCCTTTTTCAGATAAACTTCTCTGAAAACACTCTCAAAGACATGCTTAGAGGTGTGTCTCCTAGGTGATTCTAAATCCAATCAGGTTGACAACAAAGATGCCCCATCACAGTCAGGAATTAGAAGGTAGAACCACAAGCATGTATTATAGTGAAGATATGCATTGTGAATACATGTGAGCAGTTCACTGTTACCACCAAGGACCCAGATGGGCCAGGTAAAGAATCCATGTTAAACATTACCCAAAAAATTGAATTTTCAGTTTAGAAAGCTAGTCTTTACAGTAAGATCATGTAAAGAGCTGAAACATAAAAAGAATGAATCTCTCAAATTTGACCTCAGTAGACTTTATATATTTAGGCCAATATGAATATTTGTGGCTTAAATTCTCAGCATAGGAAAATGTATCATATGCAATTACTTTCAGAATTTTAGGAAGATTTTGGATCATGTGAAATTACTAAATTCACATGAGAGCATAGAACAACACAGGAAACATTTTTTTAAAAGGCCCAATATAAGTTTCTTTGTCATAATTGAAACAATATTCAATGTATTGGACTTTCCCATTAAAATCATGCTTTGCTTATTCTTGCACCATGGACAGCTTAATATTCTTTTGGATGAAAGTGGTAGTGACAGCAGCAGCAACAGCTGCATCAGACAGGTTTAAGCCAATGAAGATTTGCCTATGGGTTCCACTAGGTTTAGGAGCCTAAGCAATGACTTTAAACTTTCAGTTGCTCAGACTATTTCCATTGATAATTTATGATGAAAAGAAATTCTGAAGATTGAGAAGTCTAGAAGCATACTACCAGCTTCTGGCGAGGCTCTGCCACGTAGCCTGGGGAGACATCACATAATGAGACAGAGCAAGGTTGCCAGACTGGGTCTGTCTTCTACTTCCTATAAAGCCACTAATACCAGTCTTAGGTGCCACAATCTTATGGCCTGATCCAACTCAATAACCTCCTAAAGCCCTATCGCCAAACAGTATTGGCTTATAAATTTGGAGGTTATGTTTCCAATACAGGGCATTTGGGAGACCCATTCCAATCAGAGCACTCGGGTTCTCTCTAGCCCTCCTTGTCTTCATTCTCAGGCTCTATAGATCAGCAAAGGCCATCAGAATCTTCAAGTCTTCAAGTCTTGGTTCTGACTTGAACTGACAAAGGGCAGGCCTCCTGTCGGCAGGTCCATCAGAGCATATCATTGGTTCTTGTTAGATCATGTGTCACCTTGTAACGTTACTGCAACCAAAATGCTATTCTGATTATCGGGCCTGAGTCCCACGTGCATCCCAGAGTGTAAACGGAAAGACCAACTTGAACGCCTTGGCCAGGCAGTCATCATGACTTTCGAATACGAGATGGGGACTATAGTAACATAGTGTCCATGATAGACTTGAGAGAGAAGTTTCCCTTTTAACTTTCTCCTAATGAACTCATCCCCAGATGGCTTCTCTACCCATAACCATTGGGAGTTAGGGTTGGTGTTTCTTTTTTCTTTGTAGCTCATTCATGATGTTTAATCTCAATTGCCAACATGATGATAAATAGAAGCACCAGGGAGACAGATCTCTGGGCTTGTTTGTGTGGGATTATACTGATTGTGTTAACTGAGGTGGAATACCTGCTCCCTGGGTAGCATTCCCTGGGTCTGAACGCTAGATGGTATAAATGAGAGTTGAGCACATGCATTCATGGCTCTCTGTACCTGACTGAGGACACATGTGACTATTTTCCTGAGCTCCTGCCTTTAAGACTTGCCTCACTATGGTGGACTTTACCCTCTGTGAGCCAAAATAAACCCTCTCTCTCTTCGGTTGCTTTAGCAGAGTATTTTATCTCTACAACTACACTACAACACTACAACCAAGATCACTAAGACATCATCTACAAATGCTGGGAGCTAAAGACATAACTCAATAGTAGAGTGCCTGTCTGGTGTGTGTGCAGCCCTGGATTTGATCCAATGGGACTTTCTCTGCTGGGCTTGACTGTCCTGAATTTTGTGTATCCTTTCATCCTTCCCATTCCTCCCTTTTGGAATGATAATGCTAATCTTTTGTCTAGCTCCTCGTATTTTGGAAACAAAATTTCTTCTGACTTTAGGTTTATGTGTAGAGATTCTGCCTTTGGAAAAGAATTTACATAATGGTGTCTCCTATCACTGATTTAAATGACTTAGATGATGCCATTTGGGACATAAGAGTTAAATATCAAAACTGTTACAACTAAGGATATTAGGATGGGATCAATATAGTTTGCATATGGGAAGGGCATCAGTTTTGAGGTGGGTTTTAGAGAACAAACAATTATGGTCAAATTGTGACTCTCAAAAAGTTGTTGATACCCTCACTCTGGGTACCTGAAAATATGACTTTATTTAGGAAAGGGGTCTTTCCAGATGTAATCAGGTAAAAATCTGCATAAATACAAGACACTTAAATCCATAAATCTGCATAAATCCAGTATGATGGGTGAAAAAAGAGGAAGTCACAGAAGCAGTTATAGAAAGAAACCAGCCATGTGCAGCTTAGAGGCAGAGACCAGACTAAGGAGATTCAAGCCAAGATACACTGGAGGCTGCCAGAAGCTGGAAGTAACAAAGAAGGACCAGGGCTTCAATGGTCCTGCTAATTTGTGAAACTTGAACCTCTGTCTTCTAGAATGTGACAGAATATACTCTGTTGTTTTAAGTTGCTCAGTTTGATAATGGCAAAAGTGAATGCAGATTTAATCCAGCTATTTGCTGAATCCAAGGAACAGCTAAGTTAGGAAAAGAAAGTATCTATTGTTTTCTGGAATGTGTCATTGCCACAAGCTTCAACTGCCAGTCATGAAAGCAAATGCATTTTTTTTGTCAGCACTAGAGATGGAACCCAGGACATCATGTATGCCATGCGTGCTGTAAGGGTTATTCTTAACTATTGCTGTGAGAGAGCACACAAAGTCAATCAACTTAAGGGAGAAAGGAGGTTTATTCAGCTTACGGTTCCAGAGGGAAGGTACAGTCTCTCAAAGCAGACGCGGCATGGCTGGCTGGCCAAAGCTGGAGGAGGCTAAGTCACTGCAGACATCTTGGAAACTGAGAGCTGCAGACTGCTTGCAGCAAAGACTGACTTCTCCTGGAGGTAGGGTGGGACTAATCCACCTCAAGGCCCACCCCTTGTGACTGCCTTCCTCCAGCAAGGCTTCACCTCTCAAGGTGCCATGACCTTGCCAAACACATGAGACTGTGGGGCACACATTTCAAACCATGACACATGTCACGCAAGTGCTCTACCACTCAGCTCCAACCCTAGCACACTTTCCTTTCCTTCTCCCTAACCTGTCAGAAACAGAAAGTGACACATCATGATATGACTCCTTAGAAGAGTAAAGTGACACCAAAACTCTCTGCCCCCCAGAAACACACGCAAAGGATTCCTCACGCAATGAAATGATGATACATGTTTAATTACAACAGGAGGAATAGGTAGCTCAATGGAAATGCATGTTTCCAGTGTGCACAAAACCTGGGTTCCCTCTCCGGGACAGAAAACAGTCACAACGGGCTGAAGAGATGGCTCAGGGGTTAATACTCTGTCTCCCAAGCAGAAGATCCTGAGTTCGGATCTCAGGTCCCATGTAAAAGTGCCAGGAGGAAATGGCAATGGCCTGCACTTCTGGCCCTGGTAGGCAGAGCCTGGGAAATCCCAGAGCAAAGCAAAAAGGAGGTAGAACCAATCCAGGACGATTCCTGAAATTGCCCTTGGTCCTCCACAAGGACACACACACACGCACACACACACACACACACACACACACACACACACACACATACACATACACACAAATGAATAAATAAAATATTAAAAAACAGTTACAAAAAGCAAAGCAACTGTTTACCCTTGAAAATTTTACTTTTTAAAAGATACTAAGTTACAAACAACCAGGTGTGGGAGGAGCTTTCCCACTACCCACCCTCCCCCACCCTTTGTCAGGGTTGATGCAATCATTAGAGGAACTAATGCATTCAGGTGTTTCCATCCTCCCCAAACCAATCCTGGAGGCATGAGGCACTTGCAGAGCGTTCTGTCATGGGCTGTTGAACAGAAGGAAGCCCGTGAACGTGCTGTCATCGTCCTCATCCGCAAACAAGCCATTGAAGCGTTCTCCTCCGGTCACCTGCATCCACACCTCATCCCCAAGCTTCAGCTCCAGCACGAGGCCCCCAGAGGCCTGGTCCTCGGAGCTCATGTAACCGTCCTTGGTATGCAGGACTTTCACCCCATTTCTGACCAGAGAGACCTGCACGTTCCTAGAGAAAACGGTGATGTGGTAGGTGAAATAATAGACGCCGGCCACGTGGCAGGTGAACTTCCCTGTAGCTATGTCGTAATGGTTGAATTCGTTGTACAGCATCTTGTCAAACTTAATGGGTATATCCGGAGGAGGGAATTTGCTCAGCACTGTAAGCCCCACTGTGAAAGCGCTCTTGGGCAAGATGGGAGTCTCCCCGATCTTCCCTTTCTCTCCTCGATCTCCTTTCCAGCCTCTTATTCCTCTGACTCCTGGCTCACCCTGGGGTCCCATGGGGCCAGCCTCTCCCTTGGGACCTGGCTTTCCAATGGGGCCCACCGGGCCAGGTAAACCTGTGGGGCCCAAAGGTCCAGCATTGCCCGTCCGTCCTCCTGGACCAGTGGGCCCCACATCACCTTTATCTCCTTTTTGCCCCTGAGGACCAGTCTCTCCTGGGAGTCCTTGCTCCCCCACGGGACCAACAGATCCCTTTGGGCCATGCTTCCCTGGGGACCCTCTGGAGCCAGGATCACCTTTGATGCCTTTTGCTTCAACTCTTCCATCTATCCCTAAACAGAAAGGAAAAAAGAAAAAAAAGAGGTTGCATGCGAGACATTTTCTCACGAAGGGGCTTCTTTGTTATGAAACATTTAACTGAGACAAAGTAAAGTATAGGTTTAGGATTTGATTGTGGCCTGAAAATTTACAATTCCCAAATTACAGGCCTAGAAGTATATATAACACAACACACACATACACACACACCACACACAGACACACACACATGCACGCATGCACACACACACGCACAGGCACACAGACACACGGATAAACACACGCACACACACACGCATGCGCACACATATGCACACATGCACACCCACAACACCCCTTTGGATTCCTATCTTCTTAGTGATTTTCTGGCTCAATTGAGCCATGGCTCCACCTAAGTCTTCCATGTAGACCAACCCAGAAACAAAGCCACCTTGAGCGAAACAGTCTTCAAAGCAGGGCAGGCAACAAAAGGCTGATTAGTCCCCAGACCCTCAGCTGTGGGGAATTTTCAGTCCCTGAGGGTGTGGACACCGTCCAGTGTGCAGCACTGCACCTGGGCTTCTTGACTGTCCAGCTGGGCCTGCCCTTTCCTCCACTTCCCCTCTGTATTCACGAACATCTTTCCCCTCTCTGCTGCCTTGGACAGTCACGGTACTCATGAGCACAGGTCCTGGGCTTGTATGCCAGGACGCATCCTGCCTCCTACCCCAGCACATGCGGATACAACACACAGGCAGGTAATGAGCCTCTGTCACTTCTGTTCCCTGCTTGTAGAGCCGGGACAGCACTTCAGCCTAGTTTATGAGACCCTCCATTCACATGCAAAGCCTAAGAATGACAAGCAGAGTGAGGTGCACATGACTGACATTATAACCATCTCTGCTCAGCAGTGGCTCTCCGTCCTTCCATGCCCATGATGTTCTGAGCTACACGTGCAGCTGCTCCCTGCCATGAGACCAGTTGTCCTGAGTCCAGGAAGAATGTCTCTCCTTGGGATTCACCCGCGGGGTCTGGTTAGCACATTGTAACCGCTGTCCAAATCCATCTCCCAGGGTTCACAAGCTAAGAATGGTTTCTGGGCTCAAATGGACAAGAAATAATATTCCACCTGGAGTTGGTGGCTCAGTATTGTTATCCCAGCCACTCAGATCACCGAGGCAAAGGATGGCCGGTTCCCAGCCTGACCTGACTACAAAGGGAGGTCGAGACCAGTCTAGACAAAAGTTAAAAATAAAATAAACGAGGTTAGAATAGAGTGTTTAGCATGCAGGAGGCCCTAGGTTCCATCACCAGTATTGAAAGGAAAAACCAAAAAGTAAATTGTGTTATGTGACATTCAAACTCAGTCTTTTCTCACAGCTTCTCTAGAACAGCCATACTCATCTTTGCAGCATTCATGGCTGCCTATTGGTGCATCAGCAGGCAGGTCACGTGGCCCATAAAACACTTCCCATCGGTCCCTTCCAGGAAGAGTCTGCCGTTCCCACATTCCTGGGGAGCCTCGGCAGAGTGAGACCGAGTTGTCTCTGCCTGTAGCTCCCCTTCGGAGGTCAGCCTAGGCAGCACTTAAGTACAGTCAGCGGGCCACTGCCAGAGCGCTGAGGACAGATGGACCTGAAGCCCCTAGCTCACCTCGCTCGCCTTTCTCTCCACTCATTCCGTCCTTCCCTGGGACCCCCGGGACGCCCTGGCTCTCCTAGGAGGAAATGAAGAAAGTAGACAACAGTTGACATTCTTTTTCCGAATTCCTAGCCATATGTTTCTAGAGATAATGGATATGGGACAATCCTGGGACAATTCCCCAGCCCCTCCACACCAGTATAGATGGAAGCCGCAGCTGCGTGAGCATCCAGACCATTGAGCTGTGCTGGGTGAGCAAGTTATGAAATGAATTGGCATAGTGGCTAGTTTTAGTTGTCAACTTGATAACTAAGACTCAAGCCTTGAGATACATGAAGAATTGTGTAGTTAAAAACGAGTTTCCAAGCAAGCCTTAAGAGATTATCTATTTGCTGTGGGAGTTCATTCCAGAATGGGATTCCCTGACAGGTGAATAATATGGAGAGAGAGAGAGAGAGAGAGAGAGAGAGAGAGAGAGAGAGGTAACTAACAGGCAAGTTGGTAAACAGGCAAGCTCGAAGGTTTGCTTTGGTCCTTTCTTCTCTCTCATCTCTGCCCGGAATGTGATGTGTCCAGTTTCCTTGGCTTCTGCTGATGTTGCTGTGTTGTCATGACAATCGACTATACCCTGGAATTGTGAGCATGAATAAACCCCTTCTCTCCTGTTTTATTTATGTGTCTAAAATATTTGACAATAAAGCCATGTGTATTTCATACTGGACCTTATTGTTAAAAAAGTAATAAGATAAAAAATATATATATATATATCACTGTGGCCCAGGATCAGGTGGAAGAATAGATTGCATTAAGATTCAGATTTCACTACCAATGTGGGCTGGGCCTTTTTCTATCTGTAAAAGTGATGGATCTAAGTGTGACTAGAAAATAGATTTCCTGGAGTTACAACTCAGCAGGTTCTTGGTAGAAAAAAAGTATAAACTTCTGTATTTAGATTCACAGTCTAACATTTGAATAAACTATATCTGTAGTATATAGCCCCTAAGATGATTTTGGGATTAATGGTTAGAAGTATTAGAGGAATAAGGTGAAGGACCATAAGAGCAGATTCTCGTGTGTGTGTGTGTGTGTGTGTGTGTGTGTGTGTGTGTGTGTGTGTGTGAAGGGACCTCATGTAGTAGACATGCAGGGTGGTGTCTAGAGAGGAATGAGGTCACTGCTTGTTAGCCTGGCTTCACCCAGACCATTAAGAAAAACATTAGACTATCCAGTGTCTTGAGCTGGATGTGTCAGAAATACCAATTATCTTTGAAGACGTCCATCAGAGATATATTTATTGATTGTGATGCTGGAGACAGAGTCTAGATTCCGGCACATGTTAGGCAGGCTCTCTAATCTTTGGTTTTCTGAGACAGGGTCTTACTACATAGCTCAGGCTGGTCTTGAACTCAGGATCCTCTGGTCCCAGTCTCCCTAGTGATGAGATCATTGGTACATGCACCACACTTGTTTCTTTTCAAAGTTTTAATCATTCCTTCATGTGTCCACTCTGCATAGGACTTAAGTACATGATCTTGCCATTGGGACCCAGCTTCAGGAATGAGGTCACATTGGAAAATCAAGGCTGCTGATCGGTGTTATGCAAACTATCATATTTCTTGGTTTATGTAATCCTCTCTACAAGTAACCAGAACCTGTCCCCAAATCCCCACATGCTGGGGCAGGTCCTAACACAGTATGAGGCATGAATGCCCCCCTGAACTGCCGCCAAATGCTCTCTGCTGAATAGAGGTGTGCTCTCTTATCCGAACCTTCACTCTGTGTTTTCCATTACTGACGTCCAAAAATGTGAAATGGAAAATTCCAGAAATAAGATTAGAATGGGGAAAAAAATCTCCTGCTATCCCGTTCTATCCTAAAGATGTAAAGCATCCCTTTGTCCACTGTATCCGCATGATGTGTACTACCCTCTGGTAGCCACTGTGCAGCCATCTCAGTTATGAGGTGACCACCGTACTTTCACAGTGCATATGCGTCAGAAACAATTATTTTACTTAATAATGCACCCAAAGCACAAGAGTAGTGATGCTAGCAGTCTAATTAGAATATAATGTAATAATGGACTTATTTTATTATTATTAAACTGTATCATTGGTTATGTGTATCAGGAAAAACACGGTATCTCCAAGGCTGTCTGTGGCTTCAGGCATGCACTGGGAGGGAGCCTTGGAAATGCAGCCCCTCTAGCTGGGGGAGAGGGAGCTGCTATAGGTGGTTTTTACATCTCCCCACTGACCTCCTGTTGCTGAAGATCATCGCACCCATAATATCCCACAGAAAATATCCTGTGGTGCCAGAGCGGTGGCTAAGAGATCTTCTTAGAAGCCCACGAGGGCAGGGTGCTGTGAGATTTGTCCTGCACTTCACACGGTGCCTAGCCCAGCACGCAGCATGCATTCCACACGGTGCCTAGCCCAGCGTGCAGCGTGCACGCCACACGATGCCTAGCACAGCACGTGGCATGCACTCCACCTGGCATCTAGCATAGCACGGCACATACATTGCACAGAGGTGCCTAACACAGCATGCAGGCATGCAGTCCACCTGGCATATACACCACGAGGGTGCCTAGCATGGCACATGGCACACAGTCAGTCCACCCACTGCCTAGCCTACACATGGCACTGAGCAGGCCCTCTAGAAGTTTCTGCAGGCTGACACAGGTAGATGAGGGCTCAGCAAGCGTGAAGCAAGAGAACATGAGCGGGCAAAGGGGCAAGAGAATGCAGCTGGAGGCCACAGTGGTGCGTACCTGTGTCTCCTTTGTCACCCTTGGCACCGTCTCGCCCATCTCTTCCAGGAAGGCCATTGTGACCTGGATTTCC